>WPIO01000010.1:7745000-8195000 GCA_009760855.2 Cristatella mucedo | reverse complement strand
CTCATCAACCTGAGGTGAACTGCGATAGACGAAGCACCTCCCGAGACACATAGCGATTGGTCATCGCCTTGACTTGTGCAAAGCTCAACAAGTCGTCCGGTCTGTCATCAAAGGCGTTGCTGCCACATCGCACCACTTCTGTCTGAGCTTCATATTAGGCTCCCGTTAGGCCCTCTAATCAACTTCAATGTGCTCTCTCTAGCTTAAGGGCTGATTCACTTGCTTGAACTAGCTAACGTGTGACCAGTTTCCGACGCCGTGTAATTTGCTCCGGTGGAAATGCCGTCAAGATGACAGGCATGTGTAAAGTTAGGCAATCGGATCGTAGGAGCAGATTCTATAAGACTACAGAGAGTCGTTCGGGCGTGTACACGTGGCGACACCGTCAGACGGTAGCAGTCATGCAGAAACTGGCGGTGAAAGCAAATAATATGGAGCACGAAGCAAGCGAGATAGTGAGATTGGTGAGCCATGATGGCACACTAGGTAAGGTGGCTGCTTTTCACAACCTCGGTCCTGAGGTCGTTGGTTCGAATCCTGCGGCGGGCGATCTTGTATTGCCGCTGCAAGCGGAGGCGATAGCCGTAAAGGCTCATCTGTCGCTATACAAAAGTGGCTGTTAAATCAGCGAGTATTTTTTTGGTTTCGCAGAAGGGACAAGTCGGAATGCGACGGCCATCCCAATTATCGTCTACGACGGAGAGGATGAATTTGTGAAAAGCGGGCTCAATGCTCAAAGAGTGGCAGGTGGTGGCAGACCAGCCCTCCCAGCACGGCACCCCTCCCGACGGTTTTGTGGACGACGAATCTGCGCCCGAATATTGTTCTGTGGTCGCTCGCCCTCCAGACGGGGATTCTTGCTGAGCTGACCAAGGCAATCTAATAGACAGTCAGCGAATCCGCCGGATATAGGAAGTCGGTATGATCTCAACTGCACCGGCGTTCCGAGGCCGACCGACCAGCCAACGTGGGTGCTTATTACTTGAGCAGCTGCTGCAAAGCTGCTGCTGCGTCGGACCGGCAGCCTGCGGTTGTCCAGTGTGGCCATTCGATCAGGCACGTGGCCCTGCAGAAGTGGGGCGTCCTGCAGTCAGTCGGGTCAAAACTCCGCCTACGCAGCCTCGGCCTGCAGCCGACGGGTGGGCAGCGAGCAGAGCAGTAGCGGGCTCCCGCTCCCGCCCAAGTTTTGGCGCAGGCCTGGCTGGCTTGGCGCAGGCCTGGCTGTTCCTGTTCCTCCTGCTTCCCACCGCCTGCTCCCCCTCCGCTGCGCTCGCTCCTCCTCGGCTTCCGGTTGTTTCTCTGCTCCTCGCGCGAGAAAGCAGACGTTTCGACGATCGGGTCTTCGGTTGGTAGGCGCCAAAAGTTCCGGAACTCGCTTTTGGCTTCCATCGCCACCTGGATTGACTTGGCGAAATTTGAGTCGCGGCTAGAGGTGGATCTGTTCCGGTTAGCTTTCCCTGTGCCCCTCCGTTGAGCCTGTCGTTTTTCCTGTGTCGTTTGCATGGTTATACGGGCATAATTAAGGGCTAACCGGTTGCAGCGAGTGTCTTCCTGGGTGATTTTGCATGCTTGCCTAAGCATGACACTTGTACCCTCTGTGCATGTAGTTAAACCTTGGTTATTGCCTGTCTTACAGTGAGTTAAAAAGCTTCGGCTACGCATTTAGTTCTCTTACGACGCTATACTGACGACCCATTATTATTCTTGGGGAAATTTTTCTACGATATTCACAGTGTAACGCACATGGGCGAATAAATTAAAATATATATTTATATATCTACTTATATAAATAATATAATATAGTATCTCTATATGAAAAAATCAACACATACACACACACACACACCCACACACACACACACATATATATATATATATATATATACACACACACATATATATATATACATATATATATATATATATATATATATATATACTTCTATCGGCTAGAACACTTCCGTCACGAATAGAAATCTGCCGCCCGCCTAGCCAGCGAGGTTATTGCGCCTCGCCTATGTCGAGGATTGGCTAGTCAGTCGTTCACCGCTGTCGAATCCAACTCGCTGTCCATCCTAGCAGCGGTCAGGGATGAACGAGCGAGACCAGTTAAACTGGTTTGACAGCCCCAAGTGCTCGGCGGCCTTAATCCTGCGCTCTCTGCAGGCGAGGCCACAGGAAGAGGGCTGGGGCCACCCCCGAAACCGACCCGAACGGACATGCAAACCGGCTTACCTGCTGATCAGCGGTCACGCCTTCCTACGATTGGCTTATAGCCTTAGAGATCGACGTGTATTCCCTCGCCAAATCCCAACTAGGCGCTGTCCTCGGCCACATGCCGCCACCAGCTGCAGGACGGATAATCTGTGGCCAACGAAGCATACAACTTCAGTATAAAACCCCGCATCTGTCGAACAGACTTTTCTACTTTACGGATGCGGACGCCTAGTTCTCTCCGCACGTGGAAGCAGCTACGCACTGTTTGTAAGAAGGATGACACTGCAAATCGGTTGCTCTTAGAAGCTCGCTGCCACACCTGGCTCGTGCCGCATTCAGCAAAGATCGACGGTAGGTCGAGAGCTGAGAAAGTGACTGCCCACCCGAATGGCCGCTCTCAAACAAGGCGCGGCCTGGGTACGTACGCCGGCAATGGGTCCCTTCGCTAATGGGCCGTCGGTACCTTTTGAGGCACTGCATTTTCAGAGGGCAGAGGGCAGCTATTTTGAAGAGTGGTCGTTTTGGCTTTTTTTTGGGGGGGGGGTCCCCACATACCGCCTCATAGCCAGTTTTCAGGTTCGTCTGACCGTTCAAACATCGCCCAAACAGCTGCCTCGCACTCAAGGTTTTTGTTATTGCAGTCACGCTCTGTCGGGGGGGGGGGGAGGGTCGTCGTTTCAAAAAGCGCCGCCTGCCTACCCAAAGTGCCATTTTGCTCTTTTTCCGGCTGATCTTGCCATGAGCTCAGATGTGCACAAGCTTCGGCTGCCGGCCAGGTGGGCCAGCCAGCACCGCGGCCGTTTCGATTACAGTCGCTCCTTCCGCCCGTCTACACGAGCCACAATCCGACCGAGCTACTTTGTGCCCGATTCCTCTAGCCGGCTATGCGTCTGGCTAAGCGCACGCCTGCCTCTCTAACTTAAGCCGGTACAGGCGTGATGGATAGGTCAATAAAGCTGTCATGAATGTAACCCTGTGAAAGGGCGGCCAATTGTTGCGGCCAATCCTGTAGGCCTCATTTATTGCAGCTGAATTAGGCCTCTTGTCTCTCTCACTCGTATGCCGCAGTCTTCTTGCCAGTCAGACCTTAAACAAATTTACGAGACAGCGACTTGTTTGCTTTGCACGGCTGAGCCGTCTCGCAATCCCGATATTGACGATTTGGCTGATAAGTTCTCTGCCATTTTCGTTGAAAACTTCGAACGCTTGTTTTTCGTGCCCCGTAACTCCACCTACGCCTGATGCAAGCAAGCATCGAGTCACGACTTACAGACCTCCCTTACGAAATTTTCCAAGGCTTCTGTAGATGAAGTGGCTACCGTTATTATGGCCATTAAAAATAACTCCGCATCAGCAGACCTTACACCATCTCCTTTTTGTTGTTTTTTTTCAGGCGGACAAACTTTTGCCCAGCCATAACTTGGGTTTGTTCATGCTTCTACCGATGCAGGAATTGTTCGAAAGCCAAAGCCACTCAAATCAACCAACGTTCGACCGATAGCCAAAGAAGCCTGGAGAGGATTGTTACGCCTCAGAAAAGTATCGGCCAGCTCAGCCTGTCTCCTTCCTTTTTGCCTGAGACTCTTGAAAGAATTTGTCGAGAAACAGCTTGAAGTAGGACAAGGATGACTTCTAAGGAAACTTTAATCCGAATTCAATCCGATATACTTTTCCTCTGAAACTGCTCTCCTCCGCGTGACCGATGCCATTCTAGATAGCAAAGATGATTATAATGCCTCGGTTCTGCTCGATTTGTCGGCAAACTTTGACACTATTGATCACAACGTCCCACTTGGACGATCGAGGAGAACAACAACCAGTCCCGCTGATCAGATGCTCTGGAGCGGTTCGAACCGTACTAGTTCGATCATGCTGGTCAGTCCGCGCTGGGCAGCGGTCAAGTCCCATCCAGCAGACCTATAGGGAGTTCCAGCGAAGGGTCCGTTCTTGAAAATTTGTTGTTCTCTACTTTTATACAGAGGTACGCCGAAAAGTAATTCGGGCGGCGGTAAAGGCCATCACGTATACGCCGACGATATGCAGTCGTATTTGTCATTCCGGTCGTCAGAATCAGTTTCGGCGAGTGATGCGTCTGAGCACCCGCGTGGCAAACATTCAGTCCCGGATTCCAGCCAATGTCCTCAAGGTAAACCACTTAAACCGAGCTCCTCATAAGAAACCCTACACGTACGGCTGCAACACGCGACTCTGCTCTCCTACTTGGTGGTGCCGAAGTGCGACTGTCATTGAGCGCTCGTCATTTAGGCGTTTTCTTTGACGACTGCTTGACGTTTACAGGGTTCATTCAGATGACCACTTCCACAAATAGTCATCATATTCAGACATTGTTCAGGATTAGCGACTACTTACCGTGATGGCTCGGTAAAGACATTGCTAGCTCCTCGGGTCTGCCTATACAGGACTACTGTAATATATAGTGCTGGCAGGGCTAACGACGAGGATATCAAGCCGGAAGAGTAGGCGAGCAATATGGCTACAGGGTTGGTCACGTGTCTCTACTAAAAAGCTGCGATGCTTCCTGCTGATCGCAGATCGCAGAGCAAAGTTCTTACTCTGACTCGCAAGGCCCACCACGGACTAGGCCCTTCATTTCTAGCTGAATTGCTGCACAATTTACAACTTCCTCGTGCCCTCAGGTCCTCTATGGACAATCAATTAAGGGTTCCATTCCCACGTTTAAAGACTATTGGCAACGGAAGCATTTGGTCTGCCGGTCCTAGACTGTGTAACTAAGCCCCACAATTCATACGCAATGACACTTACTCTCCTGCTCCTGACTCTGCCAAATCCTACCCAGTCGCCATGCGTTCCTACTTCAGTGCTGCTCTCGTACTCGACTTTCCTGACGCAGCAATACTTCTCACCTTCTCTCGGTTAGGTGCGATGAAACTTGTTGCCTGTTATTTTCGCACCTAAAGCTGCTTAGCCTTTGACTGCGGTATAGAAAACTCTTCAGCGTACTACATACTTAGTCTCTATGTGGCTTTATGGAGTTACAGACAGAGGCACGAACGAACGTACGCAAGCACACATACAGACTTTGAACCGCCTTCTAATCAACCGAGTTTCGTGCTGGGAAGAGAAGCAGCAGCGAGTACCACGAGTCGGTAGCATTCATAGGCATTTTCGGCTATGATCTCCACCTGACTGTTTATAATTCGAGTCTCGGCCAAAGACATATCTGTTCTGCTCAGCCTCACATTCGCCCCATACGAACTTCTGGGGCGAATGTAATGCTGAACGGGCAGAAAGGCAAGAGTTGCATTTCCGCTACTATTATTGTTTTATTGCAATCCGTCATTTGTATAGCACCCTAAGAGAACTCAATCTTTATTCCAGTGCTCACGACTCGCTACAAGAGAAGCAATAGGAACAAAGGGTTTGGTTACATTAGCGGTATTGAGCATGCAAAAGAAAACAAGTACCGCGCTCAGGCAGGCGTGCTAAATAGTAATACGTTATAATACGCTAAATAGTAATACGTTAACGCACTGATGCCACCCCCCAGTTATTAGACAAGGGAAAGGGCTGAGGAGAAGCCGACCGAAACAGATGCATCGTTAGCTGAAACTTAAAAGAAGCACGATCGTTGCAAGTAGTCACCGTAGCCGGATGCGAGCTCGAGACTTTCAGTGCACAGAAGCCGAAGGCTCGATCCCTGAAAGATTTCAACGCAGAGAGAAGGACGGCAAAATAATTAGACGCTGAGAACCGGGTGGTTCGAGAGCACGTTACGACAAAGTCGCAGCAACGAGGTCGTATAGGTAGTCGGGTGCAAGCGAGTGAAGTGACCCGTACGCCAGGCCAGACTGAGGATCTTGAAGTCAATCGATTCAATGCTTGACAGGGAGCCAGTGACACGCTCCTATGCGCTTAGCGCGCTTACTCAAGCATAATTCAGTGCATGCCGCTAACTAGAGGTTCTACTAGCCGGTCGCCCTGAGTGCACTTCTCGCGTGTGTTAGCAAGCGGGCCCAAGTATAACGCTCGTTTGCTCGTCTCGCACGTTCGTCTAAGCATGATGGCACGAACATCATTAACGCTTCGTTATTGATTCTTTTGCAGCCAGCTGGAAAGCACCTGGATAGAGATTGAGTTCTCTAAGGGAGCAATACAAACAAGCTATTGTTATTATTATTATTTCTCGATTATGAAGCAGCTGGCTATGTTGCTGGTTGCTGAGAAGTTTTCAAAAGTCCTACAGAGGTTTGTTAGAGGTTCAGGTTGAGATGTCATTCTAGCGTTTTTTCTGCGGCAGCGTTTCCTAGAGTAGGCGCCAGTATAAAGTTTGTCGGCAGCCTGGAGGCATTTGCAATTACAAAAATGTACTTTTTCGACACGGCGAAACGGACTTGCGTAAAGTGAACGGACACCTGAAAAGAGCAAAATAAATTGGAGTTAAAAAGAAATCTCACGTAGAAATGTCAAGCGAAATTGAGAGATCGTGCTCGATTTCTCTAACTGTGGTAATGTCCAGCAAATGAGAATAGAGGAGACAAGTGGAACTCATGCGTACCTGCTCGCTATGCAGTCGTGAATTACTACAATCATCTTGTTGAATTTAAGCTATGTATATCCAGGAAACGACAGTCGCTATTAATAACCATTCGGTTTTCTAACTCGGCTACAATCTTGTAAAGCTTTTTTACACTCTGAAGCACGTAGAAGTGTAGCTGAAAGCTGAACCCTCTCGGTGACTAGCACGTGTGCCGAAAAGTGACCAAAAGTGCACTCTGTTCTGGTGGTCCTCCCTGGATTAGAGGCAAAACTTTGCTTAAGTATGAGATAGATAGATAGATAGAGAGAGAGAGAGAGAGAGAGAGAGAGAGAGAGAGAGAGAGAGAGAGAGAGAGAGAGAGAGAGAGAGAGAGAGAGAGAGAGAGAGAGAGAGAGAGGGGGGGGGGAAAGAGAGATAGTCAGACAATGAAAATGAGCCAGTCAAGAGACAGACAGTTCGTGAGATAAATGACAAAGAAAAAAATTAGTACGCTCGGAATATAGAGATTAAATCGGGGCAAATGCACGCGACATGACTTCATTTAGCAATACCGCCGAATTGAGAATGGCAATTAGACTGCGTGAGTGGACCGGCGGCGGGCCGCCAGCCTAGGCGCCTAATCGGTTTCCGAAATTTCTAAGAAATCCTTGATCGCGAGCAGCGCCTGGCGGGCCAGCGGCGAGCTGTCGCTCGCCTCGCCAAGATAGTCTAATAATCTCTGCTCTCCTTGTTCGTGCGGTCTCGCCTTTATAAATTGCGCCAGCGGAACACGACCGCAACTAATCGTTTCCCGCTTTCTCGTCGGCGGTCCTGCCGGCCGAATCCTTTATGATAACCTCTGCGTCCACAGCACTTTTTTCGGCGGCCGACCGGCGGTAACATTAACGAGCCATCTCGCTCACGCTCACTCTTGGGCTGCCGCCTTGTTTCCGGCGAGAACGACAGCGAGAAAGCGGGCCGGATGTCACGCGTGAATCCGATCTCGCCGGTTCGCCTATTTTTCACTCGATAGTGGCCGCAGAGATCGGAAGAAGCGTATTGCGCCCCTATATACGTCCTTCCGAAATCGGCTGAACCGAATCGGGCGATCGGTACGGCGATGCTGTGCGACGGCCGTTAACTCGGCGTCGAGCGTGGTGGTTCGGTGCGGGCTATAGGATAGGCCCTACAGAGTTAGAGATAGTAACAAGACAGCGGAACCACCACCGCTTTATTTTAAGGAGAAGCCCAAGTCCAGTCAGCTCGAAGAGTCCAATCGGTCCGGTTTGGTCCGGTCCGCCCGACTACGTCGAACCTTTCAACCCGCGTTCCGGCAATCGGCCAAATGAGAAAAAGGCGAACGATCGCGGCTCCGCTAATCTATTCGATCGCGAACGGCTAATCGTAAACGCCCCAGGAATATATAGTTAGTCGATACGGTGTGGGCACAAGTCGGGAATGCGCGTAGACTTTATACCGACGCCAACTAACAACGATGCGGAAAGTCAAGGTTGACGGCTTGGGAAACTTGTGCGGAGGCGAACGACGCAGAGCTGTGAAGAACTTGGCTGAGCTTGATCGCCTTGTATTTTCGCGGCGCCACACATTTATTTTAATCGCTTATGAGTCTATTTGACAGCGGAAGGCTAGGCTGTGGCATAAGTCGCGTGAGTGACAGAGCGTCTTCAGGAATCGAGGCTGGTCGCGGTGTTTAGTAACTTCCAGATGTGGCTCCAAATAAGGTTGAGGCTTCGCTGCATCTTCACTCTCGCCATGCAGCAGTCTGCAGACTATACATTTCCCACCAATACGTCCGACTGCCCACAACATGCTAATTACGTGCTTACAGTATTAGGAAGGCGTCATCGCTGCCATTACTGCGATCTGTTCTCTTCTGACGTGCGGAAGCGCCATCGCCATCTCGGCGTGTCAGTGTCTCTCTGGAAGCCCCCTCGAAACCTCTCGCACTAACTTCCCTTCCGCTCCTTTTCTCCTCGTCCTTCCTTCCGCTCTCACCCCAGGCTCAGTCGCCCAGCGCTCTCGCCGCTCGTTCCACGCTCGCTTTTTTCTCTCCTCTCTCTCTCCCCCTCTCTCTGTGTCTCTCTCTGTCTCTCTCTCTCCCCATCTCCCTCTCTCTCTCTCTCTCTCTCTCTCTCTCTCTCTCTCTCCATCTCTCTCTCTCTCTCTCTCTCTCTCTCTCTCTCTCTCTCTCTCTCTCTCTCTCTCTCTCTCTCTCTCTCTCTCTCCCTCTCTCTCTCTCTCTCTCTCTCTCTCTCTCTCTCTCTCTCTCTCTCTCTCTCTCTCTCTCTCTCTCTCTCTCTCTCTCTCTCTCTCTCTCTCTCTCTCTCTCTCTCTCCTGCCTGGCCAGCGACATACGAGTAACACCATGCCGCGAAGACGGCTCCTGCTCGATCGGCGGCGAAAGCAATTTGGCTACAAGCAAGAGCGAATTAAACGCATAGCAACCTACGTTGACGTGCACGATTAAGAGCAGAGATGTGGTCTGCGGTTACGGAGGCGCGCCTGGGTGAGACAGACCGTCGCGCTGGCAGCAGTTCGCCACGGAGAAGCTGCGCGCCGTAATGAGCACGAGCAGATCGCTTGCCGGATCGACTGACTAAGCGCTGCGTCGCGAGCAATCTAAACCATCTGCCGACTCAATCGACTGTCTGAATGACACTTCCGAACGAATGACGAATTAGGTGGATCTAAGGTGGCTCGAGCGCAGCGTTGGCAGTCGGCGGATAGCAGATACTGATCTACGATTGCTTCCTTTGTCTAGGTCAGCCGTAGGCGACTATTTGGATCTTTGGGCCTCCGAGAGACGTCCTTCAAATGCTAATACCACCCAACCAGCGGTTCATTCAATTGGTGCGCGCCTATGGGTCTGACCGAGATGCGTCGAGAAGCAATTTAGCTGCGAAAAAGAGCAGCCAGCAGCGAAGATCGTGTACATTGAAACAGGAAGAAAAACGCAGAAGAATAATGCTCTCACGACTTGCTCGCAAGATGCGTTTCATGTAACTACGCCACAGTCACCCGAGTCTTACGCACACGGGGCATGCCTCTCGGTGGCGTCGTCGAGTGAACGTATGTAGTGAACCAAGGTACGCAGGACGCTCGCACTAGATATCTGCCCATGGCAGAAACACGCTAAATAATCTCACATGCCTCCGACCTTGACCTACAGAGGAGCGGTAAGCGTCGGAACTTTTTTGTTGTGCTTCGCAAGGCTCTGCAAAAATAGAAGCGTTCGACCTAAATAGCGAATTACTTATGTAGCGTTGCTGTCAGAATCACGCAAAGCCACCACGTAGCCGTGCAATTGCTCGGAAATGCTTGTCCGCCATCAATCCGTCGATTGGATATCGGTTGGTTGCGAAAACCGTCCCCAATTGCTGCTGCGCAACTCTTCTGCCCAGCGACAACCTTCCGAGCAGACGGGTTGCCATTTAACGTAACTACAATATAGTTGACGTAGAAGACATGACTTGACTGCTCTGCCAACGCGGCGTGTGGCTTCTACGTCCGGACAGAACTAGGCCGCAAACGCCGCGAGTCTCAGCCTACGTGCGACGCATACCGGTGAGCCCTGAGCCTGAGCGTCGCGGCTTGCGATTTGTAGGCGCAGCGCAGCGGCAAGCAGGCGTGCCGACGGTAGGAGGAGCGCGGCAGTGAAGAAGAGCGCTCATACCTTAGCATAACGAGTCCATATCCGTAGCGTAGACAAGTCTGTTGGGCAGCAGCGGAGGGTTACGGGCGTTCGACGGCAGTCTTCGCGATTCTACCTACGTGTGCATGTAACTGCTTACACTATGCCGGCCGCTAGCGGATGTCACCACCAAACATTTGGTAATGCTTTATATGCAGCATCTGTAAAGTGCCTAGAGAGAGATTCAGTTCTCCGAGGGATCTCTTCAAATGTATTATTTGCATTCAGAAATTGGAAAAGCTAAGCCTAAAAATGGGTTCGGCCAGCATATCTCCTGTAACATCAGCTCGCAATCCATGTATCCTGTTCCAATGTAACCTCTCTCTCTAGACGACCAAGTCATCTCCACAGTCAAGTCTGCCTACTTTCAGCTACGTAACGTTGCAAAAATTCGAGCCTGGTTAGACAATGATAACACATCCAAGTTGGCCAATGCGTTTGTGACCTCCAATATCGACATCTGTAACTCACTACTCGCAGGTCTTCCGGCCTGAGCAGTAAGGTGGTTACAGTTGAGCCAAAGCTCTTCAGCCAAGCTTGTCTGTCGTTCTAGTTGCAATTGCCACATTACACCGACCTGCAGTGGCTCCCTATCAGACTGTTTAATGGTTTCACTGTTTTTCCCCACTCACTTCTAGGTCTCTTCATTCTTTTGCTCGGGTCTACTTATCAGAATTACTTCTCAATCAGGCCAGACATCATACCATCCACTTTTCTGACTAAAGTAACTTAACTGTGTTTCTGCCCAAACTCAAATTCTTTGAAGACCGCGACTTTCATTTGCATACGCCTAAAGCCTGGAAATCAGTCCTTACTGACGTCATGACATCCCTTAACTTCTCAAAATTTTAAACAGTAGCTAAAGCGCACCTGTTCTTTCCAGCGTCTGCCGGGTCTGTACGAATTGTAATGTTTTGTTTATGTGTGCCGACCCAATGATTCCTTAGCAGTAGATATACAGTGCTTAATAAGGCAGTTATTTCTTTTATGGTGCTTTAAAAGAGTTTTTTGTCTTATTATTATCGTGGAAAAATCAATAAAGATGCGTGATCACGTGTGCATCCGCATGCTAGTCAAGGATATTGCAAGGCAGTCACGTGAGTGGACAGCGATGCCGAAACTGGGAGTGCGGTCCTTCTGTCGTCTAAACTGGCGTTCAGCTGTAGCAGTTGCTACTGGTAGCGTAGTGACTAAAGTAAGTTATTTTCTAACCTTCGGAAATCACGGTTTTCCACAGTTTCTAGAGTACTCACGAGCCTTGTCCTCCAACAATGCCTTCTATAAACAATGTGCCTTAGGTGGTCATTTAAATTCATAATGCAGGCGACGTAGGTCGGCGGAATTGCTACGACTAGATTGCTATCGGACCCTTTTTGTACTAGCTGATTTAACAGCCTCTTTTTGTATAGCAAAAGAAGAGCCTTGATGGCTATCACCACCGCTTGCAGTAGCGATAAAGGATCGCCCACCACAAGATTCGAACCCACGACCTCGGGGCCGAGGTCGTGAAAAGCAACCGCCTTACCCAGTGAGCCATTACGGCTCACATCCTTTGCCGCCGGCGACACTTAACCTCGCATTTTATCTATCTAAAATGCGTCTGAAAAGTTGTTTTAAGTGGCTGGAATTGCGATGTCGGTATCGGCGCTTTTGTTTTTACATTTGTCAAGACATTTCATCTGCTAGACTTACCCTTACCTATAGCAATTGCACCTATTCCTTTAAGCTGTTGGTCCTATGCTTAGCTGAGATGTTTTCAGATTCACGACACGAACAGCCTCTATTAATGTGCTGCTGTTTGAATGCTTCACACATACGGTATTGGAATGAGAGTTATAGTATAGCAACCAAGTGAAGGAATGGTGCACCAGACTTGAATTCCGCTACCTGACCAAATCGATTTTACGTAAACTGTGAACATTAATATAGCCGTACGCCCGTTTTTTAAGTACGAAACTGATGCCAGATGTTTCATTCAAGACAGTACGTGCATGCTCAAAACGCGTGCTCTCTATAGCTTAGCTACAGTTGATGTGTGTGTGTGTGTGTGTGTGTGTGTGCGCGCGCGCGTTCGTGCGTTTGCGAGCGTTTATGTGAGCGTGCCTGTGATAGGAATAGAGACGGAGAAAGAGGGGATACAGAAGGAAAGAGAAATTAGTGGAGTGAGAGCAGAGAGAGAGAGAGAGAGAGAGAGAGAGAGAGAGAGAGAGAGAGAGCGCGAGAGGGAGAGAGAGAGAGAGAGAGAGAGAGAGAGAGAGAGCGCGAGAGGGAGAGATGGAGAGAGAGAGAGAGGAGAGAGAGAGAGAGGAGAGAGAGAGAGAGAGAGAGAGAGAGAGAGGGACAGAGAGAGGACTGCCGGCAGAGTAACCTTTTCGTGGTTGAGTTGTCTATGGTTCTAATCATCTCGCAACCACTAAATCAGCAAATATCAGGTTCAGATGTTAATATTTTTAAGTATGGCGAACGAATTCCACACGACTAGGTGATTTGTATATTTTCTGGTATGTGCTTGTTTATAGTCCATGTAAGTGTGCATTTGCCCGTGTTTCGCGAACGCTCGTGAGTGATTCCTGAAAATGCAGGGGCTACTTCACAGCTGTGAGAGCTATGAAGAAACCAAAATGCTGAAACGCAGTCGGTCGACGGCATTTGTTAATTTGGCCTGCTGCAGCCGATACTTCTAGCGATTTCTTCCCAGAATGCTCGTGTTTTGGAAGTAATGCTTTACCCCGAGTCTCAGCTGGATCACCTGTAGGCAAATGTAAAGCGGCTAGGAAGAGATTGAGTTCTCTGAGGGGGCTTTATCAAGTGCATTATTATTATTATAGGTGCATGTTAGTGAACAGCTGCAACATATGAAATGAAATCAATCAAGCGAATATGTTATGAAATAGACCTTCAGATCAACACACAATTTTTTTAGCCGTAGTAAAAAGAGTAGAGGTTGGGGTTAGCTGATTCAGCAGCCTTGTTTTTATAGTGGGCAGAAGAGCTGTAGTAGCTCCCGCTCCCTATTGCAGTGGGCAATAAGGAACTATCTTCTGCAGGACTCAGACTTACAGCCTGGATTGTCAAGTGCGAGCATAATAAGAAATACTAATAACTAATAACTAATAAGAAACTAGATATAAATGGTGGCTGAAAAGCCTGTCGATCAAGATGGCTGGTCCAGATGCACAGGATTCTGCAGTTAAGGTGAGTTTTGCTAAGAGAGCCTCAACGGCACACTGGCCTGTTATTTTGTGTCATTGTTATTATAAATAGGATGAAGAAATTTATACTAACTTAATTAGACACTTCTTTCCAGTAGCTCATCCTGAGGGTCTCTGCTACTGCCATCTCCCAGACAGTTGAGACTCGTCAGGTTCGTTACTGGCATAGCACCGGGCTAAACTTTATGGAGGTGAGATGCAGAACAGTCGATCCAAAACTTGAGTGAATTCATCTTACTCACATGCTACTCAGAGTTTCATGTATAGTTAAGTGGAGTTGGTATAGAAGATATAGGCAATGCCACGGGCCTGAATTTGCTCGAAAGGTGCCGAATTGACAGGGAGCAGAGGGAGAGCCTTCAGGGCAGTTTCTTGGGAAGTTCTGAAAGTGACCAACCTGCTACCTGACAACCGGCCATCGCACGACGTAGACAAGACTCTGAAAAAGGATCACGATCCAAACATAAAGAGCTACTATCACCTCTGGTTCTTGAGAGCTGTTTTGCTGGTTATCATGCATTTTTTGGCTAGAAAATCTTGGTTAGTTTTCAGCTTGTACATGAAAGCTGAGAAGGTGAAACTTTCCCATTAGGTTTCAAATAGTGCACTTGCAGGGCAGTCGAAAAACCTAGACTGCTGTTGCGAGTGAGCAACGGACCGATGGCAAGGCACCTGCTGTACCCTCCCCCCACGACAGCTGCTCGGCTAGGGCCGTCTGGGCCGGTCTGTCACCCCACTAGAGGCCGAGCCTCCAAAGGCTGGGTGCCAGCCGATCAGCAACAGCCAGCTAGAGGAGATTAAACAGGCCGGTCGGTTGGCTCTAGGGTGGGTGGGGGGACCGAGCAGATTAAAATTTTAGAGAAGGCCCCCTGGCCCTCCCCTGCATGCCTCTGCTGGTCACAGAGTCCAAAGTGCTTAAATGTCGTCAGCAACTTCACGTCTTTGCGAGAAAAGTGCAGTAGCCATTGCATATACAGAGGCTGCGTGAGTAGTAGTATCACGAGCTCGTCTGAGCTAATGACAAAAACAATATGAACCTTGAGTACCACACTTTTGGGTGAGCTGCCCCAGCTGCAAGTGCACGTGCAGTGCCAAGTATTTCATGGACGATGCTTGTGTCGGTGGCTTCACCTTCAAGGAAGTGAACAGCGATCCATGTCTCGCCGTCAGCCGTGGCGGAGTAGCACTTGAGCTGGCTGTAGTGCCTGCCAGCTGGGGTTTAGGCTTGCAGCGATACGAGTATCTGGTGCTAGAAGATTGCAGTACCCATATCAGAGCTACCTGCTGAGAGGCAGGAGTGAGTGTGTGTGTGAGAGAGAGAGGAGAATGGACAAAAGGAACTGCTGATGAGTTGGAGAGGGATGAGCCATGCAGATCAGCCGGCAGTTGCCAGACAGCAGCCGCAGCAGTGAGCCGACATGGTGGCTAGGACCGTTGGCTGACTAGACTTGCTACTGTGAGGCAGGAAACGCCTGTGCTATTTCAGGTGAGATGCTTCTCCCAGAAATCCACACTGCGATGTACTGCCAAAAATCAACAAAAGCGAGATTTTCGTCACCAACTAGGTAAGCTGATTCTTAGGTCCACCTTCTAGAGCAAAGTGGGAGGTTTTCGTGATTGTTCATGGGTATAGTCGTATAGATTGTGATAGGTCTCGAGTGACAGCAAGTCTGTGCATGACTCTGCTCCACTGTAGCTGGGTAGGCTCGTCAAATCCAGGTTATTACCGATAGGTTTTTTAAGGAGCTGTTTACGTGAAGAGCTTGAATCGGCACCTAATCTTCAGCAACTAGTGCACAATCGAGCAGCTTGTCCGGTCTGTCGTCAACTTAGCAGTTGCCACAGCATGCCACTCCTGTCTGGGCCTCCCTGGCTCCTCATCAAGCATCAAATCAGCTTCAAGGTCATTTCTCAGTCTTACTGGCTGCTTCACGCGGTTGCACCATCCAACATGTCCGACCTCCTTGCTCCTCTAGAGTGCTCTTGCAGCTCCAGCTGCCAGTCATCTCTAGTTCCCCGTGCTAAATAGAACTTTTTGGCGATATAGCCTTCCTTTCCCATTTCGCCGAGCTCGTGGAACTTGCTTTCAGCTCCTGTCACCGCCTGGGTCGACTTGACATCCTCCGCTTAGCTTTTCTTGTGCGCAGAGAACTTGTCCATTTTGGTTCTGTATGCTTTACGTGCTTGCATGCGCATGACTCAGTGCATGCTACTAACCAGGGTCCTAGTAACCGGTAGCCCTAAGTGTCTTCTTGCTGGCTTTTCTTTGCTTGTCTAAGCACGATACTTGTGTGCTTTTGCATGCTTGTCTAGGTGCAATCCCTTACAAATGATGGAAACCCTTGGCTCTTGCTTCTCTTGCAGCGACCTTCGAATCAGCTTGAGATAGGTTCGGTTCTCCTAAGGTGCTATGCAGACCACTCATTGTTATTACCATACCTGGAAGGTGTGCAAGTGACTGGCATCGTGCCCAGTGCTTGTGCTGAGGCACTCGAATAGCGCATACCTCGAGTGCAGACATCTTTGCAGTCTCCAGGCTATCAGCTGCCAGCTGCAACTGGTGCCTCTGCTGTCACTGCCACTGCTGTTGTTTCTGCTGCTGCTACTGCAACCAGCTCTACTGCTCCAGCTGGAGCCAGTGCTGCTGCCATAATTGCTGCTGCGGCAACCCTGCTTAGCATAACCAGCCGCAGCCGTTGCCATTTGATCCTCTATACTGACGTACTGTCTTGAGCTTAAGTCTGGGCACCTCGAAGGCTCCACCTGCTTTCCTGCATCGCCCAGATGATTTAAATCACGACGGATACAGACCACACGAAAATGCAATTGCCCAAAGTAATACTGAGCTAATAGTCTTTTTGGTTCAGGAAATTATGGCAGAAATTTGGCCTCTAGGTGACACCACTGCTTTTCACTACGGTTAGCAAACCAAATGCACCAAAGTCCTGCAGCTTCGGGTGGCTATCCTAGGCATCATGGCTTAAGCCCTTGCTCCGATTGCTAGGTTTATGCATTGCTCTACTAATTAGTCCCAACATCCCCATTACCCACCCACCACTCGATTGTTCGTGAGCTGTGATCTTGGTGACTCCTAACCGGATTTAAACCGGTTGACATGATTGAATGAAAGCAACTATATTAAGCAGGCACCTAGCCAACCCTACGGACGAATAGGCACAGTTGTGGGACACTGGCTTGGAACACTAAGGAGGCTCAGTCCGGCAGGCAGCCCGGCTTTTTGCCAGCAAAAAATGGCCTTGTGAGGGGCCCAAGGAGAAGCCAAATCTCTACTGAGCTCAGAAACTTAAGAGCGTTAAAATTATGTACCCTTGCTGAAAAGCAATACAGTAGCTACTATTGTAAAATTTAATTGAAGCAATTAAACTGCACCTTCAATATGGCTGTGTAGTCCTTTACGTACCAGCTAAGTTTAGTTGAGTTAAATGCGCATACCAGCCAATTTACCTTTGCCAGTGTTACACAGCTGCTAGGATACGGTGATTGAATTCGCACGAGTAACTCAGAGCAGATTGACTTGATTTATCAGCATGTACGATTAATGCAATATACCCATTTGCAGCTGAGCAGCAAAAAAATAATACCTGGCCGTCGAATCAGTGACATCGATAAATCCACCAGTTGACCGCTGTTCACTACTGCATTGCTGCCACACCAAGCCGACAAGCAGCTCGGTGATTCTGCAATGCTCTGAGAACCGTCAAAAGACAATTGCCACCGAGGCAGTCAACCGCTGAGCAGCAGGAGAGCGATCCTGTCCTTCTGCTTAACTCTCTGT
Organism: Cristatella mucedo; assembly: GCA_009760855.2. Classification (NCBI taxonomy): domain Eukaryota; kingdom Metazoa; phylum Bryozoa; class Phylactolaemata; family Cristatellidae; genus Cristatella; species Cristatella mucedo. Next base: position 8,177,565 of record WPIO01000010.1, on the reverse strand, counting down.
CAGGAGAGAGTGGCAGCAGCGCTGAGCAATAAAATGTCCGTGGATGGCAACCCATCGCAAGATCACGTTACAGGTGAGTCCCATAAATGGAATATAAAGGGTTTATTGGCTCCCACAAGCGGGCATTTGTTCCTTTTCTATACCTGTCAAGGTTTTCAGTTGAGATCACACAATAGTAAGTTTCACCATGAATTGAACTTGAAAGCTTGCTGCTAAGATCCTAAATGCTGTGGCATTCAGTTTCATACAACCTATGTTATTGGAGATCTCTGGAAACACAGGATGGACAACTCTACACAAGTTAAAGTAGCACTCAAGAGGGTACTTTGGAAAGTTTTATTAATAGATAAATAGGCATGATATTAACAAAAAATCAAGAACAATTAAATAACTGTATATAAGAATTTGAAAAAGTGAGAGTACTGTAGCACTTTAGCAATGACCCCCAAAAATAATGACGGCACTCATTCGAGAGGAGTAATCGAGGGCAAAGCTCAAACAGATTTGGCAGTAGCCAGCAAGGCTCATATCACGTGACAATGCAATATTAGACAACACAACGAGCAGGTTTATTTTTATGATCGTGTATTCATCGGCAGAGACACAGTGCGCTGATCCTGTTGCCGGGTGGTGGCATTTTATAACTATTCCCACCTCAGCTGCAAGTGCAATGTTGGCATTGCCTACCCCAATTGTGGCTAGCTCAATAGTTCAATAGTCAACAAATCCTACCACCTACATGATTAGAATTCAAATCCCAGGGTCCTGCAAGAGTATTGCCACTACTGCCATCGGAAGCAGTCAGCTGCACTGTAGCTATATGCTGCTAATCTTCGTGACTCCTATTGGGTAAAGGCTCGCAGTGATATTCAAAAAGTGTAACGGTGCTAAATGACAGAGCTAGAGCCGAGATTTCCACAGGTGCTAAACTTTTAAAACCATCGAATGGTGAGATGAGCAGAGCCAAATAAGAAGTGCAGCAGCTCTACTTCATGTTATGATGCTATATGCTCGTACGACCCCAAGCTCAGCCCAGTTACTCCCCTTCCGAGCAAATTCCTATCTTTCAGGAACACGCTAAGCTGCATTAGATTCCACTACTAGCTACCATGATCTCCTTTTGACCCTAGCAAGTGAATTCCAAATTGTCGCCAATTCATTCTGCGTTCAAAAATAATAAATAAAAATGTATTGATTTTTCAGCTAGTGTGCACTTGCCGAAAATTAAAGACCATAAATGGAAGCGTGGTATGTAAGTATGGCTGCTCGAAGGCTTTGCCACAAAAACGATTCGATGCAACCTGAAACTGACCATGTCTAAAGACTGGCTTGGGAAAGAGCATTCCTGCTAGGTCGAGTGGCACGAGCACAAACCACTCACACACACAAACGACCAATTGGTAAGAAGTTAGCATATAAAAACATTTGCTGTTGACTATGTGTTAAAACCACGATCCTTTTTAACGAAACAATGCAAATGAACGAAGGAGTATTATGAAACCATTAAAGAGTGCATGTAGGACCGTACACATTAGCATCCGTTACTTAGGATGTGCATTGGCACCTATGTACCATTAGCCTTAACAATTAATAAATAGTAATAACGATAGTAGTGAATGAGTAACTTCCTTGCTCACACTTACTTTGTCAATTTTTGCCCGGCATTGAGTTGGCCCTAGTTTTAACCAGCCAAGTGAACTCGTTTAGCAATTCATTTCCTGGTTCCCCTAAATAGAGGAGGTACAGTCTACCTCTGGAAAAGCTTCTAACCACGAAATATCTTGGAGAAACTCAATTTGATAATTAAAGACCGGACCCACAAGCTTCGAATAAAATAATTGTGATGACTTGCCGATAGACAGGCCGTCGCCAAGACTGACTGACCTGGCAGGCTCTTCATTTTTATTCGTTCCACTGTGAGATATTCTCGACAGAATTTGAACACGTGATTGAATAACGTACTGATCAAAAGCCTGATTATAATTAGTTCTTAATTCAATTGGTGAGCTGTGATGGCACACTAGGTAAGGCTTTTGCTTTCACGACCTCGGTCCCGAGGTCGTGGGTTCGAATCTTGCCGTGGGTGATCCTTTATCGCCAGTGCAAGCGGTGGTGATAGCCGTAAAAGCTCTTCTGTCGCTACATAAAAAAACTGTTAAATCAGCTAGCATTTATTTCTTTATTTCATGCACAATTCAATTTTCAATTTCAACTATGAAAGTGCATGTTGTAACAACAGTGCACATTAGTTAATTGTCTCTCCTGTTTTTTAGATAGCACTCATAATAGCTATGCCTTTGCACTAGTACTATAAGGATCACAAAGGGTGAAATGCAAACATGACGTCGGCGACTAGTGTTCGTACAGAGGACTCAATCACTCACGCTTGGAAAATCAAATTCCAAAAGAATGAAGGTTGATACAATCTCTCTTAATTTCTTGATACTCTGATGCTCTATCAGCCTTCCTGGTAGCTTTCAGCTAGCCTAAGTGCTCCTGGGGATAATCTATGGGATACTACGCTACTCGCATAGTGCATTAAAATTGCCAGTTCAATATTCCTGCTTAGCACTCCAACTGGCAATTTTCTGAAATTATGAATAAGTGTATCATAGAAGTCCATAAAATTCATGTCGGTAAGAAGTCATCTCAAGGCTCCTAAATGTTTTGGCATCTCTTCTATTATCTTGATGTTTCAAGTTGTTACGCAGTATTAGCTATCTTAGTTGCCAAGCTATGGCCAAACAGACCGAGCTTACCATGGATATTCATGTCAGGTTAATACAGACTGGTACTGTACAGCTGAAGACAAAAGCACAAGCAGACGTTTGGGACTCAGCATGGGGTAGATAAGGGGTATGGAATCAATGCACTGCCTTATTTTTATTATTATGCTTACGAGCTACTGTCGATCTCATGAGTATACTGGTAAAAAAAAACGTGGCAGTCTTGGCCAGAATATGAGGGAGCTGCAGCAGAACTAGGAGGGGGGCAGCAGGAGTTCTTGGCTCTATCCGTGTGAAGTCACAGAGCAGCAGCAGCAGCACAATAAGGGCCATCAGGGAAGAGCCCTAGCACAACTGGCAAGTTAAACTGGCAGAAGTCTAAAGCCACTCTTCGTCTCCTGCTGACTGTCAGCAGACATTCAAGCATGATGGCTGCAAGCATGACCGGTGCACCGGCAGATATGCAGCCGATCACTGCTGAGTGCCTCACTTATCGACCTCTGAAGCTGAGGACCGAGTCAACAAGATCAGCACTTGCGTAGAAAGCCGCCTCACACTCAGCAGCACTCTTACTATGTGTCCACGAGTGGCTAGGGCTACTGAGCTGGTTGCACTGACCGAGCAGTAAACAGACGCCAGTAGATGCAAGTGCACGCGAACATCACGAAACATGTAAATAGGCAGACCGACCAAGCACCGCATGCAGCCACGTGAAAACAGTGGCAGACCGGGCAGCTGCAGGCAGCTGCATTCGAAGGAGAAACTGAAAGTGGAAAGAAAGGAAAGACTGAAAGTGTGCACAAATCCACGTCTGCCACATGCCATGCAAACAGACGAAAACGAGCATGCACAAAGAGGCAGCAGCTCGTTACGCTGAGCAAGAGACTCTGGATCAGCTCATCTGTCATAAGCAGCTCAAAAGACTCGGGTTTCAACACTGAACGAAAAGTACCAGCCGAGCTGTATAGCAAGTGCAGCAGGCAAGAACTCCAATGACCTGCTCTAGCCACGGACAGACAGAGGAATCAGTGGTCGTAAAGGTGTGTACCTAAACAAGCTTAGTGCTTCCCAGAAGAAAGGATCCACGGTTAGAGAGAGAGAGAGAGAGAGAGAGAGAGAGAGAGAGAGAGAGAGAGAGAGAGAGAGAGAGAGAGAGAGAGAGAGAGAGAGAGAGAGAGAGAGGAGAGAGAGAGAGAGAGACAGAGAGAGAGAGAGAGAGAGAGAGAGAGAGAGAGAGAGAGAGAGAGAGAGAGAGAGAGAGAGAGAGAGAGAGAGAGAGAGAGAGAGAGAGACAGACAGACAGACAGACAGACAGACAGACAGACAGAGACAGAGAGACAGAGACAGAGAGAGACAGAGTGAGTGGTGTGGGAGAATGCATGCAGGGCCATGTGTGTATAAATATGTGTGTGTGAGTGTGTGTGAGTGTGTGTGTGTGTGTATGCTTTTGTGCGCTGTCGAGCCGGTGCTACTCGACGACGTTCTTTCCTGAATGCTGAGGCTGTTTTGCTGTCGTGCATACTACTCACGGATCATGCAAGTGTGGCGATACATAGACATTCGACGACTGATCTGACGACACACACACATACGACGTATAGTTGGAAAAGAGGATCTTTGAAACCCACGGCTCGGCATCCGTGCTAAACCTCTGAACGAAGGGGTTCAGAGTATGTGGTTCTGCCCGGCAAGGCAGAACCACGTGCGACTGCCGGTGAACGGTAGACAAATGATTAAGTCCACGGTTTCAAGAACAGTGCTTTCATGTGAAGCATTGACGACAACGTCGACAGAAAAGCTCTGCTGCTGCTCTGCTCAGACGACGATGTGCTTGTCTGAGCTATGCTCTGCATATCCCAAGTGAATTATCACATACACTATATAATGTAACCAACGGGAATGACTATGCTGCAACCATTAACGTGCTGTTGCCCGATCACCAAGACAAAGAACAAGGTTGAACCAAATGTTTTTTATCAAAGCACTCGATGCGACGAAGAGCTTAAATTCGAGTCAACATCTTCCAAGCTGGATCCAGTTCCGGTAAACGGAAGACTCTATGTGTAATCGGTGCCCAAGGTACTTATTAATACGACTGTGCACCTATTCTAATTCTCTCAGCAAGTGAACTCGGTCATGTTCATTCTATAAAGCTACCCACCTACTGAAACGGCGGCTTTCCAGATCAGATTATGACTGCCAACATATTATTTGCGGTTCCTAAATAATAGCGACTAGGAACCAATTATGCTATACTCGGTGGCTAGGCTGTATAAAAGGATAAGTCATTTAATAGTCAGTGAGCTGAGCTCTTGGCTATTTTGAGCAAGGCAGAAGTTGTGCCTGGGGTTTTGAGCCAGTCTGGAGTTCAAAGGCACCGTGCAAGAGTTGTTATACGGCTGTGGCATACACAGGACTGTTGCAACCCTCTTTGGCTGTCTAATATTAATATTGGTGTGGACTTGTTATCTTAAGGTATGGGAGATCTTTGTTGCTGTCGTGTCGCACTGCTGTCAGATGCATGCCTGCATTGTTGCAGGACCTACAAATAGCTAGCCGCAGTCTAAATGTTCACGGCTTTATCGGTATTCGTTGCTTGTCCGTAAGGACTGGCGAGTTACCAGCTCTGTGTTTGCTGCCTAATTCTGTGCCGAAGCAGAAGCCACTTCAGCAGCCGTTAGCAGCAGCTCTAGCATCTGGGCCGGTGCACCTTGCATCCGTGTCGTGCTTTGTGACAGTCAGCATTGGCCAGTCCTCCGGAAAAGCCAGGCGTTCGGCAGCAAGGCCGCTCACCTGGCTGCGCTGCAGCTAATGTGAGGCTCTAGGGCACGGCTTGAGGGCAGTCTACAGATCAGCTTGACTTGGTTGCAGCCAGTAGAAAGGATCCCGAGCGAAAGCGTCCGAATCACCGAGGCAGCAGTCAGCCCCCTCCCGGGCCACGGAGCCTCCGGCCGGAGCCGACCCACAGCGTTGGAAGCATCATGCTGAGCTGCTTTTGGTGCTGGAGCCCGAGTTGCCCCCGGCCTGCTGTACCGAGCAGCTTGGGGGGGGGGGGAGGTGCCACACATTCCACAGGTCCACTGCCCACTGTTCAGTGGCACGGCCACCTGTGCCACTGAGCAGCCCATGCCACTATGTGCTTCGTGGTTCACGGTCGTTCATTCTCGGACTCCAGCGGTCCACTTGCCCGTGTCGACCGTCGAGGCCTGCATTTTGTCTGATCTGTCTTTCCGCCAGTCTGTCTGTCTGTCTTTCCCGCCGGTCTGCCAGTCTGTCGCCTTCCTTGCCTTTCCTTCCCTTCCCTGTCTGTCTTCCCAAAGGTGTGCCGGCCATTATCCCGAAAGGTTTGTGGCTTAAGGAACCAACTTTCGTCCAAACACTCGAGACGGATGTCGTCGGACCAGTCATCATAAGAAATATCTGTTGTTATGTGACCACACTTTTGATATACATGTGATGTGTGATCGTTGGCCTGGGCTGCAATCTATATCTAGTTTTGGCCCCCCCCCTACCTAACGTGCTAGCGATTCTGGCTTCCATATGTTGTTATGCCTGCACGATTTCATACCTACCACGAAATTTTCAAGCACAGAGCAAAGTATCTCGTATGGTCAAAGATAATGACTATAAAGTAATAATATTATTAAGAATGATAGGTCATGTGTCTAGCTCTCTAAGAGAACTAAATCACTGAGCAGGTGCTTTACAACTTGCTGCAAGAGAACCAATAACAAAGAGTTAATGGCAAGCATTTTATAACAATGATAGCATTTGTATGGCACCCTAGTAATAATAATAACACACTTGATAAAGAGAACCGAATCCCTATCCAGGTGCTTTGTAATTCTCTGTGAGAATTCCATCATGCTTGGAAAGCATGCAAAAGCACACAAGAAGACATTCGGGGCCACCGGTTAGTAGGACCTCTGGCTACAAACATGCACCGGATCATGCATGCACAGCTAAGCACTTAAAGCACACTGAAAAAAGACTAGTTCACTAGGTCGGTATATGAATGCCTATCTCTTTTGCCCTTAATAATCACAACATAAAAGATTTTGAACCCATAAGAACACGAAGGACAATTCATTTGGACTGGGCAAAGACTGTGTTGACTATATAGGATTTTAGCTTCTTGATGCATGTAAACTATTCAGGTTATGATGCAATGTCAGTCGGTAGTGAGTGCTATACTCTGGGTAGATGTCGTTATGTAAGAATGATGGAAGGCTACCATGTGTATTTCAATTAAAGGTGAAGGAATGCTGCAAAGCTGATGCACCCTTTCTTACTTACAGGAATTGTCGCTGACTATGCCGGTATATTCTTGCTGTGCACACGATCAGAACTGTGTTCTGGACCGGTGGCTAGCAAAGTATAGGTTTACTGTCCGTGCAGCAGTCGCTCTTGCCCCTCACTTTGGCCGGTCCACCTTCGTGTATATAACATACCTGCCCATGGTACATACATAGGACAGGAAGGATACAAAAACAGTCATGGTGATGACGAAATAGGCAGAAGAAAAGAAACTGAGAAAGGCAGAATAAACCAATGGTCCAGCAGCCAGGTGAAGCAGGTGAGCCCGGATGAATGGATAACGAGATTGATGAGAGATACGGTGGACTGAGGTATACGGTGGAAAATAAGCAAAGACACTGGCATCTAACAAACATGGGCCTGAGAGCATGATTTACATGCATTGATGCAGCTACCGGCAGCTAGTCCTGAGTAGCTTGCTTAGAGAGGCATGTGAGCTTGCGGGCATGTGGGGGCTGTATGTTCGTGGGGGTATGCACATTTTAATACAAGTATGTGCCTGTATGCGAGTGCAAGTGGTGCTTTTTGTGCGTTTGTTTGTGTGTATGTGTTTGTGAGAGTGTGTGTGTGCGTGCGCGTGCGTATGTTGGCACACGTGCATGCATCTTTGCGCATATGTGTCTGTGCACACGGCAGTATGATATTCGAAGGCCAGCCCAGGTGTTACATGCTCGTAAAGGCTCCGGAGTAGGTTGCATCCTCCTGTAGCAGTCCGAATATCTGACTAAATGTTTGGATCGTCAAACTCTATCACAGGGAGATTTCCGCAGTGAGAATTGACCGATCGGCAGTCCCGCTGGGCTTCCAGAGCCCTACATCCTTGGCATGCATGCCCAGTTCTAGGTGTCTACTGCTTGTCTCACTTATTATTTCACAGCCCTTCACCAGATTGATATGTTTCTTCACCTAAAACTGAGCAACGCCATGAGCACTAAGTGGTCGCAACTCTAGAAAGTTCTCTATGCGAGTGCTGCTCAGAGCCCAAGCATCTGTTTGCAGCCAGTGCTGCAGAATTGAGCTGCTGGAAGGGGGAGGGGGAGGATCCTAAGGGATTGGGCAGCTGCAGGTTAACCTAGCGGTCCCACACTAACTACTGCAGCTGTTTGCTTGGTACAAACAGCCGTCGACAGGGGCTGAAGTATGAGAAGCCAGTGAATGGCTGCTACGGTTCTGTTCTGCAGGCAGCTGCTGGTTACTAGCCCCTCTACCATTCCCTCGCGGGTCTGATTGCTTTGTAGCCGCTGACACCCCACTGGCTCTAGCCTGCACTCAACGTGCCTCGGAGCTGGCAGCTGGGAGGAGGGAGCAGGCTCCCGTTGTAGCGTGGCCTTGGCAGAGTAATTGTCTCTTGCTGCTGGGCAATTGCATCGCCCGAGGTGCAAGCAAATAGCGGAGAAGTTACGCCAGTGCACTGAAACATGTCCACTGGCACTTCTGTGCTCTGCTCCTGCTGCTCCCGTGCCCAGCCACGATGGCACTATCATCTCTCACAGACAAACAGCCGCGAGCGTTTCTGCCACCTGCCGCGCATTCTTGCACCGATTGCCAGGACAGCTCCGTGCGCCCACCAACACCACCACCATCCCCACCCCGTAACTACCGACGTAACTAAAAGGTAGTAGGACCTTCCGGTGGGGTTAGACTGGGATTACAGTTGGAAGACAGAGCAGGCAGCCTCAGAAGCAGGCAGCAGTCATGCTTTGCTGGCCAGAAGGTGCCAGCTGGACTCACATACCTTCGTCACAGTCAAGCATACTCAATTCTTAATGGTGGCACTTTCTTCCACTATTTGCATCATCTTTTGCATAATCTTTTCTCCTGCCGTCACAAACCTAATATAGACGCCCTTTTTTGCCGTGTCTTCTACTATGCAACATCATGTAGTCAATAAAGGGCTCGAACTGCCTGCTGTGCAGCCGATGTCTCGTCAGATTAGTGCCTAAAGGATGCTCATTAATTCATGAGGCTCAGAGTTAGCTAACGATCGGTTGGTTGCTAGCTAGCATCTTTTTAGCAAACATGCTACCTGTCTGCAGCTGGTTCGGGAAAATATATTACTGGCAGACTGGCATTCTTACATTCAGCCGGTTTACACTGCGTGGCAGGAAGTCCAACTATTCAGGTGCACACTCTGACGAAGGTTCGGAAGAAAAGTAATGACACACCGATAATGTAAGCTACCCAATTGAAGTGGAAGTGGCAGGTCCTTGTTCACCAGAAGAGCAGTCCTTTGTGGGTAATCTGCCACGAAAACCGTGAAAGGAAACCTACAAGAAGGGTGTGGCTTTGCCTACAGTCAAAAAAGAGCTACGAAAAATGAAGGCAATGTGGATTCGCTGGTGCAATGACACCTGGTAGCAGGCCTTCAGCGCATAGAGCGGCTTGTGCTCGTGTCACCTCTCCACTCATCACACTTTCTGGAGAGCAGTACATACGTAAAAAATAGCTAACCATGCCTGTTTTAACTCTGAAGATTGATGGAGAAGCTAAACATAGGATAATCATTGATGAAAAAGATAACGACATGCCTTTAGAGCGCCCTCATTGCCAGTCGGTTGCTCATTTTATAACTGGGACCGGTAGATGTGAATCCATAGAAGCAGATTCATTTTAACCAACAGCTCAAAGAGATCAGAAGCAGGTAAAACAGATTTTAAATAATGCAGCTTGGCTGCATCTGCTGGAAACCTCTGGCTGCCAGTCAAATAAGGCTGTAGCAGTATCTTACTGGCTCAGGGCTACCTTACTGTAACCTGCCCACATATATAAAGAGCTGCCAGTGGATTATGAAGAGCAGCCTGCATCAGGATATTTAAAAAATGGTGTTGTGACCAGAATGAAGTCTGCTAGAAGCACCAGCCTTGTCTGGCGGTTGCACCATGATGCCCAATATTCAACTATGGCTGCAGAGAGTTGTTTAACACTTGTCACCGTAGCAACACAAAATTTCACAGCTGCAGTACAACTTATTCCTCAGCAATTACAACTGCAACTAAGTCACTCTTCTTTATATTCCTCGATACAAGTACGGTATCACCTCAGCCAGATATCGGCAACTAGATTGGAGAGACGAGCCACGATTAGTGCTGCCAATCGGTTCAGATGGAATCAGTGGCAAAGCCAGAGGGCAGGATGGACATTTGCCCCTCCCCCATGGACACTCACACACACACACACACACACACACACACACACACACACACACACACACACACACACACACACACACACACACACACACACACACACACACACACACACACACACACACACACACACATATATAGGTATTCGTAAATATAATACCACGACCTAGGCCACCCCCTATTCCTACATCGCCCTTCCCCCTGACAGTCACCAACGATGAAATTATTTTCTACTTGCACTCGATAAGGAACCGCCGAGCTTGTGTCAAACACACACTGATTGTGCACTATACTTGTTCAGTACCTCCCGTTTCTTGTAACACTGCATGCAATTTTACTGAGCTTGCCCCTACTTAAAAATCCCGGGGTCTTACTCCAAGGTGAAAATCCTGGCTTCGCCCTTGGATGGAGTCACAAAAGTGGTACACATGCACTGAGCTACGAGCTGAGCTTGCTACACTTTGCCTAAGGCCTGCACTTTTTTGCTCATGCATAGGCAAGTGCACAGGACGGAGGCCAGCCCCACTTTATCAAAATATTGGTCTCATCATGCTATAAGAGCAGAGACAAAATGAACCATCGTCGATACACGACCGGCCTCTTTCAGGCGCCGTGGTCACTTCGTTCCTTTTTTCGAAATAAGCCATGGTTCATCTACGTAAGAGTCAGTCAAAAGCAGAGCGATGCCGGCTGCCATAGTAATTGCATTAATTGCATCTTCACCACCGGCTATGTTGTAATCTAACCCACTGCTCCAGGATGCCTGTCCCAGCGTGCAGAGCAGTCTCGGCATACGGCTTCGTGTTGCTAGTAGGTGCCTATAACTAATCGTCGTCGTAGTCGTCTTAGCCGTGCCTATAACTGCTCTACTGCTGCCATTTGTGACTTGCACAAATGTGGAGGCAAGAGGGCACACAGCTCTCTACGCAGTATGTGTCAGTCAACGACCTCCCCTCCACCTCCACCGTCGTGCCGGTGATGCAATCTAAATGTGGTTGCTGTAATGGTACGTTTGCCGATGCCCTACATCTGAGGTGCAGCTCTTTCTCTCGGCTTCTCCTGTCTATGCCTTTGTCTATGTGCTGCCATTGTGGTCTAAAGTTGCTCACTTCTGCACGGGCTGTTGATTCGTGCTGCCGCTCTTGCTCAAGGGGCATGCAAGCAACAGCTAGTGGCAGCCGTTGCTGGTTTTGATTGGTTTTGCTGCAGTTCTCTGGCAGCACGGGCAGCCGGCTTCTTTCTGGCCCAGTCGAGTGCTTTCAAAGTTGCCCTGGAAAGGCTGGGGGGGGGCCAGAAACTCTCTTATATACTCATCTCTTTCTCTTTCTTGTAATGTAATGTATCTCCGTCTGTAACTCCACAATACCATATAAATTATGTGGGTGTTACTCTGGAGAGTTTTTTTTTTATAGCGCACTCACAGCCTAAGTGGCTTTCGATACTCATTCGGTAGCCAACAGACTTCGTCTCACACAACTTTTTATTTTTTTATTTTATATATATATATACACACACACACACACACACACACACACACACATATATATATATATATATATATATATATATATATATATATATATATATATATATATAGATATATATATATATATATATATATATATATATACAACAAAGAGAAAGTGGGAAGCATAGCACAGTCAGGAGAGCAGTTGAGTTAGTGAGTAGCATGGAAGTAGCAGCTCAGGACCACTGAAAAGGATGAGCCGTAGTCGGCAGCAGGAGAGTAGTTGTCGTTGGGTAAGAATTGTGGAAGTGAGTTCCACAGTCTAGGACCTGCAGAGCTCAAGCTTCTGTCGCCAACGGTCTTTAAGCGGAGGAATGGAACAGTTAATGTAGTGTCCACAGGGACCTGAGGGCGAAGAGGCTGAAACTGGTGCGGCAGTTCAGCTAGGTACGAAGGAGCCAAGCCGTGGTGGACCTTGGGAATCAGCGTAAGTACTTTGATCTGTATCCGTATCTCAACCGGCATCCATCCTAGTTCTTTTAGCATAGGAGACACGTGCTCAAGCCTCTGGGACTTGAAGACTAGCCTTGCAGCCATATTCATAGTCAGCTGCAGTGGCCTAATTGCTTTCTTTGGCAGCCCAGCCAAAAGGGAATTACAATAATCAAGCCTAGACAGAACTAAGGAGCTAGTTAAATTTTTTACAAGCCACTGGGAGAGAGCTGCTAATCTTGGATAGGGATCGGATGTGATGGCTAGCTGTCAAAGCAGACTTCTGAATGAAGCTTTTAAAATTGAGGCAGCTGTCAAAAACGACACCTAAATTTCGAGCACTTGGTGATGGTCGCACAATAGCATCACCTATTAGAAGAGCAAAGTCTTTTAATCCAGCCACACGCTTATGGTGTCCTATGAGCAGCAGTTCGGTTTTATCATCATTTAATTTCAGGAAGTTTTCCGACATCCAGGATCGAATCTCTTCCTCTCTCTCTCTCTCTCTCTCTCTCTCTCTCTCTCTCTCTCTCTCTCTCTCTCCATCCTTAGCTAAGATGGAGATAACGCGACTGACTTAGTCCGACGACTACTGGCAGTCCCAACATCGCCTCCCTACACTGTTTTCCTTCCATGCGGACTCACAGCAAGTTCTGCAGCAATCATTATTGGTGAGCTACCTAGGTTGAGCCGACCACAATCCCGGGGACCGTCTCGTCACTTTACCAAATGATTGTGAGGTTAGCGACCGGGGCAACCAGAATGACAGTGCGGAGTTAGCAGTTTCGACTCTTACGTCAAGGTTAAGAGCATCCGCTTTCTTGTCCTAGCAAGTGAAACATGCTTCCCTATGTTATGTAGTTATGTAGAACAAGTTTGTGCCAGTGATAGCAGTTATCTATACTGCACAGGTTCAGCCCGTGCTCCTACTCCTAGAATTATATGTCACTGCAGCAGGACACCTCGTTCCGCATTTTGCACCTAATAATAAAATGAACTCGGAAAGATCAATGTAATTTTTACCTGTCCTTGCAATGAGGTTGCAGTCAGCTTGCTGTCGCAGCCTTCTTGGATCTGGCTGGAGAGGCAACACTTAAAGCGGTTTGAACCGAAAAAGACGACCAGCTGCCACGATCAACTGCCACCCACTGCCCACATCTAATCAGATGGCTCTGAAAGTGTGACTGGTTAAAAGTGTATGAGTCTCCGGCAGGTCACTTGGTTGCTTAAAAAGCTTTGCATGGTGAACAATGCAAACTGATGCCTTCTTGGCCAGGCAGCTTTGATAATCTCTGAGTGTATGGAGGAGCATCAAAATTACTTAACTGAAGTGAAGCTTTCAAGTGAGAAAGCATGATTAATTATTGATGAAAAGCCGAAGTATGCAGAAAAAATTGTTACTATCGATACAAAGCTGTTATCACCATCTCACCACTTTTTGCTACACTAAATTGTAAAAATGTAGGGCACTAACAACTCAACAATCTTAAAGAATAAACCTTCGATGCCTTCTCTGACTCAAAGGTTGGCCCATCGTGTCCTACTTTGACTCTGTGACGAAGCAAGCCGTGTATGTACACGACTGTAGCATTCAAGTTTTCATGCAGCACCCACGCATTGCATGTTCTTACATAGGCATCGGTTTATTGCTTCGAGGTGCTTCATTCTGTGGAACTCTCTGGCCAATGCTCAATCACTTTAACAGGCAAGGCTTCTTTTCTAAGCGTGGTTCTTACCAAAGCTTGGTTTCTCGAAATCAAGCATCCTGGTGGCCATCCCGGTGGCTTGATGAATAGTGTGATGATTCCGAAGCCTGAGGTCCTAGCTGCTAGTCTTGCAGGTGGCAGGGCTAATTTACCGAAATAAAGCCCAGTTGCCCGAAGTAAATAGGTGGTTATTTAAGTGGTGAGGAAATCTTAAGAGTACCTCGTTTAGGAAATCTTAAGAGTACCTCGTTTTACTTTGTTAGGTCAGCAATCAGCACAGCAGCTGCTTCTGCTAATCCATGTGGTTAAGCATGGCATTAAATTTGAAAGTAGCACCGCTTGGAGGATTGTTCTCCAACTTCTTACGTACGATATCATTACCTGGCTTCTGGGAATACTACCCTAAATTATACTTCTGATTCAGAATTGTAGACATAATAGAGCTATCTTAGTAGTGCTATCTTAGGTAGTCTTACATGTTCCATCATTGTTTATACATTTCTCTTGCTTCTGCTTTTGCTTGTAAACTAGCACAAGTTGTGTCGTTGATCTATCATGCCAAACTGTCTTTTCACAATTCGATGAAGCATGGCAACTAATTATACATGATATCGGCACAACTTTAAAAAAGCAATTGGCTGTATTTCTTGTGGTCTCAATATTTTGTAACCATGGCTATATGCAGATTTTCCATGGAGACTGTACATTTGTATACTTTGCTAAGTTTCGGCGCTTCACAGGTTCGGAAATTCTGGGACCCCTTGCCTCCAATCAGATACATGGAAATACTTCAAGGTGACACAGTACGATCGCGAGTTTTTTAACAGTAAATTGAAAATAAACACTAATTTCGAAAGCTATTCCGGATTGGTACAGCCTTCGAAAGTAGTGAATAGGCTGCAGTAAGAAACTAGCAAGTTTTGACACAGTTGGCAGCAGGAGAAATTCTAGCACTGGTGCATTTTTGAGCAAGTTGGTTACATAATAGGAAATACTGCACATATTAAAGGCATGTTTTCTAAAACGCACCAGTTTGGTAATTAAAATATGAAGATGATTACATAATGGAGAGTTTGCTCTTGACTTTATCAGCAGCCTACGGTACAGCCTTAATTGGCCCGTGAGCTCACACGCTGCTGGTCTGTATTAGCTGGGCCTTAATTGACACATAGGCTAGGGCAATGCCGATAGAATTCATTATAAGTAGGCAGCACTGGGGCACAAAAGCAAAAAAGCTACCGTTACAGAATTCGCTCCGGTGCTCGAACTTGAATACATGTTGTACATGCTACTAACAGATATGGTTATGACAAAGCGCTGCAGAACCACACTGACGACATGAATATTAGAGTTGGCAGTTAATGGAAATTCACATGGCAGCATCACAGAGGTGAGTCAGAATAGGATTAGCCCCGTAGGTGTTTGCCGAAAATCATTGGATGCTGCAGCAATGTCAGCTCTGAAGCATGATTTGTGCCATCTTTCAGTAATAATAATAATAATAATAATTCACTTGATAAAGCGCCCTCAGAGAACTTAATCTCTCTCTAGGCGCTTTACATTTGCTGTAAAGTGAAATGCAATTGAATGGTAAGTAAAATCATGCTTGAAAAACAAACGAAATGAATAATTTGGTTAGGGGTGACATGCACAGGGTCAGCATACAAATGTGGCTAGTGGCAGCATGCACAGTGTCAGCACGCATAAGCACATCAAGGACGAATCACAGGGACCCACTAAATGCTGTCCTAAATAGGTGTGTTTTTAGGTTCCTTTTAAATGTGGTTGCGTGGATGCCTCCTTTAATCTGGATCTGGATGTCCCGTTTCGAAATTACCTTTCGCTAGATAACTAAATTAGCTAAGCAGCCGAGCCGCCTAATTTCAGTAACGAATATATTGTAAACTTAGGCTCGCATAGGTAAGAATAACAGAGCCATGCTAGAGCGTGCATTTGTAACGGACGGCCTTGACGCGTGTAACTCTCCCTTTGCAGGGTTTCCGGCTTGTGTGAGGTTTTATGGATGATCCACTTAGCAAGAATCGTCGACCTCCTAATTGCGTCACATTCCTGACTTCCAATCTGCCGTCGATCTTCCCTTCACTTCTGCTCCCTTCTGAAGGTATCACATTTACTTCAAGGTCTCACTGCGACTCACTTCTTCTGATCCATTCATTTTCAGTCTGCTCCGGAGGAACCTATTTGACCTTCTTGAAACCCAATCATATCATTCACATTCAACTCATACAATTGATCATTAAGAAGTGCATTAAAAACAAAAACAATTACAAAATGGGTTCGTAACTATGAACATTACCTTTCCCTAAGGACGGTTAAGTGCAGTGTAGCTTGTAAGTGGCAAGTTAATGTAATCCCGTAAAACCATATTCATAAAACCTAAAGATGAAGATGCTTTAGATGCTTAAGATCGTATTACGATCTTACGATTCTGAAGATGCTAAAGCTCCTCCTTTTGATCGGAAGATCGCTAGAGTTTGAAATAATTAATCTTGCCAGCATTTAGATTTTATAACTATCTGAAATGGAAGTTATGTCCTTAGATGTTTGTGATGTCCTATTGCAATGGGAAGGCCAGCACGTGGATGGGCTACTGTAACGAGTTGATTAATAACGGCGCTTTACCCGTATCAGTGCATACAAATTCACCTTGGCAATGCTGAAAATAAAAGTGTCTCTTATTAACTACACCTTTCTCCGAGCTAAATACATCTGGCATTGACGCAGCACAGGAAATGGTAAGATGCGTGCCATTCTCTATTAAAATTAAAATAAAATGGAAAAATCTCGCTTACCAAAGTGGTGGCGCGCTAGGTCAGCTGGTAAATTACTAATTTTGTGGAGAGGTTATTATAATAATAATAATATTGCACTTGATAAAGCGCCCTCAGAGAACTTAATCTCTTTCTAGGCGCTTTACATTTGCTGCAAAGTGATACGCAATAGAATAGTAAGTAAAATCATGCTTGAAAAACAAACAAAATGAATAACATGGTTAGGGGTTACATGCACTGGGTCAGCATGCAAATGTGGTTAGTGGCAGTATGAACAGTGTCAGCACGCATAAGCACATCGAGGACGAATCACAAGGACCCACTAAATGCTGTCCTAAATAGGTATGTTTTTAAGTTTCTTTTAAATGTGGTCAGGTCAGGGGATGTTCTGATGCAGGTCGGGAGGGAGTTCCAGGCTGTGGGAGCATACGAGCTAAATGCACGGTCTCCAAAGGATTTAAGGTTTGTACGAGGTATTTCTAGACTGTTGGATTCCGAAAAGCGAGTGGTACGATGCTTTGCCTGATGGGGTAGTATATCTGAAAGATAGGCTGGAGCCATAGAATGAAGAGACCTAAAAGTGAGCGACAAAACCTTGAAGTCAATCCGTTGCTTGACTGGTAACCAGTGCAGGTCGGCGAGAAGTGGAGTAATGTGGCAACTGCGCCGCTCACGACAGACAAGCCTAGCTGCAGAGTCGTGTAAGGGAGCTTACTTAGCTTATATGACAGCACTGGTGCCACCTCACTGAAGCTGCAGTATTTCAGTGGGCACATTGTACTCTTAACATTTTGTAGGCTAACTGTGCCTATCGCCACTGAAATGCATCTTGCACCCACGTCTTTTGCTCAAGCCAGTAGTTGAACCGGGTTAATACATTGAACCCTTGTGTCGAGAGCCAAGAGGTCATAATGCTTGCGACCACATCGACTGATCACTTGATTGGCTTGCCGGAGGGTGCCCTCATTGCTGCTGACTTCGACTTGTGTTAGATATAGCCATTTAGAAAGCTGGGCAAGCTTTTCAATAGTTTGGCTGCAGCTGTTGGTCAGCCAATCGGTTGCATTGAATCACTGCTCAGAAGAGCAAGCCTCTTTAGTTGCATTAAGTAGTTTTGTGTCACATGCACGAACCAGGTGCTCTAGCACTGTCCAGTTGCCAGTGGCCTGCAGCAATCCCAGGCTGTGCGAAAATCTCTCACGGTTTAAGCACTTTTGCCGTGTCTCACCCAGGCTGAAGCTGCTCTGTGGCCTTCCTCATGAGAACTACTCAGGTGCCGATTAACATGTAAGGGTGGGTGTGTAATGAAAATTAACCACACTCCTATGGCCGCTCCCTCCCCTTGAGACGTTGAGCAGACTGCATCTATTATCGTGCCTGCACCAGTGAGCCTGATTTCACAGCTGGATTATCAAGTAACCGTCTGCCTGCAGTGTTTCTGCTGCCGTTGGCCTGCTAATGCATCCTTATTGAACAATAGTTGGGTGACTAAGCGCAGTCAGGCTGTCAATCCAATAAACTGCTCTTAGGCAAGTAGCTAGAGTGGGAACAAAAGCCGAGAAGCCGTGCTAGTGCCCAGGAGCTCATCTATCGATTCTTCTAGATAGACAGCGGGCGACCGACCTGGGGCTGCTCAGCGTTCATATAGGAGGTCTCCTCGCTCTTGGCTACGGTTCTATTTGCATGCCTAAGCAGGGTACGGTACAAGCAGATGCAAAAGTGGAAAAGAAGAGATAATGTCAGCCCCATCTTAAGATAAAATTACTGGGAACCGGCAAACCAAAGCCATACTGCTCTAGACTAGCAGCTGGAGCAGCTGCAGGCTCGATGACGCATTCGGTATTGATAAACATGTACAGTCGGTGATGGTCGGGGTGCGGTGGAGCTTCTAGTCGGATCATCGATTTATACAGCCTGTCTAATGGCTCAGGCCCCTTTCAAGCATCGATGGCTGCTTCTCAATCTGTCCGGGCTCGGCCGACCATTCCCGCTTACAGCCGGTCGAGTCGGCTGTCGGCCCAGAAGGCCCGCAGGCGTTCATGCAACTTCCTGCACCAAGCAGGCATCCCACCCGTGCATGGCGAAAGGTCGGGCAAGGATGGATGGCCTGCTGCTCACACACTGTCGGCGCTGGCTTCAGCTCTTTGCTTGCTGCCCGTTGCTCGAAGCACCGTGAGCTCTCGTTACTCTGTTGTCATTCTGTAGGCCGGCGACGAAGCAACAGGCCCCTGGAGCTGCCGGGTGCAGCCTTGCGGGCGGCTGCAGCAGCCCCCACGGGGACCCACCGCGATGCTGCATCTGGCAGATCGGAGCCCAACCTGGCCGCGTGTTCGGTAAGATCGCGGTGGCAGGTCGCAGTCCCGGCAGCTGAGCGATGTGAGGTCACTGTGCTCCTGATCGCCCGGATCGCTCACCAGCATGCTGCTGGAGCAAAAAGCTTTGCTCTTACTCCGAGGGGTTTCGTGGCGTGCTCTGGCGCCAAAGCACCTCCAAAGCCGAGTCACTGGCAGCACAGGAACGAGATTTTAAGAGCTCGTTGCTGCCACTTTCTCATTGGCCACGTGCGGCTCCAGTCTGGTTGTATGCATTACAAGAGCCACACTCGAGGAGAGTGTTCTCCCGTTGTGCAGGCTGGCCCAGCAGCAGCCACCTCGACATGCTCACTAGCAAACGAGTTTGGCCTCATGTACCCAGGTGCACACGGGATAGGTCGAGTACTCGGGGTAGATCATGACGGGTGTAAAGTTAATGTTATCGTCGAATACATGGTTTTGTTCGCACTGGTGTGGATGCATACACACACATGCAAGCATGCACACGGTAATGAGTCAACAGTGGCATGTACATGATATATGGTGGCTGTTATATTCTTCTTACACTCACTACTGGCTCACATTAACAGACACAAGGAGCCAAGTTCTGCTTCTGGATAAGTATTGATGTCAGCACAAGAGAATGAGAAAGAAAAGCAAGTAGCTCAAGAAGTACACAATGCTCCTAATATCCATGCCATGGCATCTTCCAAGCATTGATCTCTGATTGCTATACCAGCTTCCTTCTGCTGCTCATGGGCTGCTTTATTTCTGATATGGAAAGACAGTACTATAACAATAATAATAAGACATTCGTATAGTGCCCTAATGGAACTAAATTTGTATCAAAATTTTACAAATGCCGTACAGGAAGCCGATCAATATGGTTAGCGATAATATGCAGTGTCAGAATGCATAAGCATACATATAGGAAATTCACATGGAGTCAGCAAATGGTATGAGGAAGAGGTGTGTTTTAGGCTTTTATTTTAATGTCGTCAAGTAAGGGGATGTCATGAGGTCAGTCGGGAATGAGTTCTAGGCCATAGCAGCATGCAAACTCAAGGAGCAGTCCCCAAAGGATTTGAGGTTGGTTAGAGGCACAGCTTAATGACTTCAGTAAGAAGAGCAGGTAGTTCGATGCCTGGTCTGATTCGGAAGTAGTTCGGATAAGTAGGCAGGAGCTAGAGAATAAAGAAATCTAAAAGTGAGTGACAAAACCTTGCATTCGATATGCTGCTTGACGGGAGCCAGTGCAGGTCGGTGAGAAGTTGTGTAATGTGGCAGCTGCGACGTTCACGATAGACAAGCCTGGCTGAGGAGTTTTGCACCAACTGAAATTGTTTGCTCAGGCAGGTAGACCTGCGAGTAGTGAGTTACACAAGTAGAAATATGAGGTCACAAATGCATAGACCTCTTTAGATGTGGTATCCCTGTATAAGGAGGCCTGAATGTTTGCAATGTAGGCAGACTCAGCTAATGTGGTAGTCTAGCTGTTCAATGGTTTTGCTTAAAGACTGTTGGCAACGGAAACTTTTGCTCTGCAGATCCCGTGGAACCCACTTCCACAATTCTTAAGCAATGGATGTTTGCAATGTAGGCAGACTCAGCTAATGTGGTAGTCTAGCTGTTCAATGGTTTTGCTTAAAGACTGTTGGCAACGGAAACTTTTGCTCTGCAGATCCCGTGGAACCCACTTCCACAATTCTTAAGCAATGGCGTCTACTCTCCTGCTGCCGAGTACCGTGCATCCTTTCCAGCCACCTTGAGCTGTCACTTTCATGCTACTCACTACCTCACTCAGCTATGCTTCTCACTTTCTCTTTATTGCGTGAGATGAAGTCTGTTGGCTACCGAAAGCCGCTTAGACCTCAAGAGTGCTAGACAAAAGTCTCCTATGTAACACCCACATCGTCTTTGTCGCTTTGTGGAGTTACAGAAGGAGATGCACTAAATTAATTTACTGAATAGTCACTTTAGAACAGGACATGAAGTTTGGTTCAGAAGCTTTGGAGATATGCAGATGGAGCATGTTTTGAGAGCACTTTTTCGACTTTCTGAGTAACAGTAGCTTTCCCATAACTAGTAAGTTGGTTTTATTGTTTTCGATTTGTGAAAGCTTCTTGCCACCCGAATGTGAATGTCAGCAACACATGCAGCTAGAGAGTTGAGGAAGTTTTAGGTCCTCTAATGTAGGGTTGGATCAAAGCACATGTACTGCTGTGTGTCATATGCACAGAAACAATAGCTTAGACTGTGCTTGGTGACTGCATCGGCGAGAGAGAGAGAGAGAGAGAGAGAGAGAGAGAGAGAGAGAGAGAGAGAGAGAGAGAGAGAGAGAGAGAGAGTATAAATTGCGAAAAGAAGTGGACCCAGCACGGAAGCTTGGGGTATCTTGTACTTTAGAGGCTCCTGAATTATGACCCTTAATGAGAGGACCAGACGTGCAGTTGAAGAGAGACCTGGCTGCTGAGCTTTATTCTTCCTCGAGGGGGAGTGTCAAGAAAAAACTGTATAAGTTGTTTGACGATTGAATACTTGTATAGGGTACCTAACGAAAGACAAATATTTTAGAACTGGGATCAGAAGTTCTGACGAATTTCTCACGAAACAAAAATGGTTATGCAAATCACGGCTAGCCCGGGTTTCAACAGGAAGCAACAAATCTAAAAATAAAAATTTACCAATCTCTGCAATTTATGTGACTTGCATCCCGACTTGTCGAACCTTGGAAGATCGAGATGCATTCGTGAAGCTTGTTGAGTGCATTCTTATGGCTTTTATGCAGCTTCATTTTCAGTGTAGATTCTGCCTTGTAAATTCTATGACTCGGCTAATAGTTCACGTATACAAGTGAAATTTGAAGTGCAAGTTCAGCTCAGCTTCTTTTGACTGAGAAAAGAAAAATTTATGATTTCGGCTGGATACATTTTCTGTATACGTCATCAAACGTCTTAGAGCTTTATTTTCCGTAATTATGGACATGCAGAGTAAAATGCTGAGCTTTAGCCTTCCTTAAGCAGGAGTGTGTCATGTAACCAGAAGAGACTGCTAACTGTAGTCGGTTGGCTTAGGCAAGATTGAGGTTCTGCCCTGTCCTTAAAAAGTCCTATCCCTCTTAAAGCATTTTCTAGCTACGATTCTGAGTGGACCCTTAATAAATCCTTCGAAGTTCATTATCCTTAAAAGTTCTACTACATGTGTAAGTGTAGTTACAAAAGAGTAGCTATTATAACAGCCTAATATATATATATATATATATATATATATATATATATATATATATATATATATATATATATATATATATATATATATAATAGCCAAATTTATATAACAGCAGTAGAGGCTTGACGGCTTTCAGCCTGCTTAGAGCTGGCGATTAAAGCATTGGCAGCACGACTCTTTCCTACGATCTTGGTGGGGAAGTATGAGCATCCTACCACCAATTATGGGATGCTTCATCATAAGAATGGTAAGCAAGTAGCCATCATTATAGGGCACTGGAAAAGCTCAATGGACTGCATTTAAATTTTGATGGTTGAATTTCGTGGTTGATCCGGAATTGAACAAAAGACCCCAATGCCAAAAGTGAGCATTTTGATCGCCGGAGTATCAAGAGAGTGATAGTTGTTCTAACGCAGTGTAGTGGCTTCCACGTCTGCACAGAACTGGGCTGCAAACACAGTGCTAGTCCTTGCTGAAACTCGACAGATAGCAGTGAAGCCTTGGGCTTTGGAGAGCGGCCAGCAACTTGTTTGGGGAGCAGCCATTTTCATGCCCTCTTGCAAAATCTTATATTCTGGCTTTTCAAGCCGTATATCGTTTTTTTTTTAATTCACCTTCAACATTCGGAGCTTCAACTATGGCCTGCAGCTCTGCTACAGTGGTCACCTAGGCCTTAGCCCTGGAGCAGGGTTCCCACTCTTTGCGGGCCAACTCGTGGGTTTAAGTCCTCTCAGGCAGACAATTCTCCATTGCCCACTGCAAGAGGGCGTGATGGCCATTGAGGATTTCTGCATGCATGATGAATGAGGCTGCTGAATCAACTAACTTATACTTTACCTTATCGCCCGGGACATCCTCTAGGTTAACAGCACATTCACAATAGATCGTGCTTCCTTTGCAGCAAATTTAAAGGGCCGAGAAAAGATTAAGTTTTCTGAGGGCATACACATGTATTATTATTGTTATTATCATTTTGGCAGTTTCAATCATGCTTCTGTCAATAGTGCATTCAAGTTCAGGCTTTGTATGAGTGCCAGCGATACTCTCCGCAGTCTTTAGCCTGAAATGTTAGTAAGATATTTCGAACGTTTGCTTTAGACATTGGGCTAACTCTTTAGTCAGAATAAGCGCACTTTCATGACAGATATGCAGAACTTCCTTTAGATGATGTACAACTGCCAATGCTTAATCTCTAGCTATTGGGGAAAGAGCCAGCATCGCAATAAGTGTGATGCTACCACAAGCATACTTCTCATTTCGGTCACGTTCGATTGAGCACTGCTTCTCAATTTGCCAAAGTGCAGCAAGTGATTTTTAAGAACTCCAAAATTTCACAAAGCAAGCTGCTACCTCAGCTTTCAGGCACTCATTGCAAATATTTGTATGTGCCTCAATCCTTCGAATATGAAACTCCGTGTTCCAGGAACAAAAAATTCATCAATACGGTCACGAGCAATAAGACTAGTATGAGGCAACTGCAAAGGGTCCTCTGTAATTACCTAACACTTGCAACACCACATGCTACAAACGTGGTGTAGCAGCTTCTATGCCCGGACAGAACTAGGCTGCTAACACTACACTTATCTTAACTATGCTGGTCTTTGCCGACGGGCGACAAATACCTGTGAAGCCCCTGAGCCTTAGAGCAAGGCTAGCGACTTGAAGGCACAGTATCAATGAATGAAGTAATGCCGATGGTAGCCAAACAACACAGCTTCAAAGAGCGCCCACACCTTTGGATAACAGGTTTGCATCTATAGCATAGAGAAGTATATACGGTAACTATAGAGGGTTACAGGCATCTATTATGAACCTGATCACCAGTGAACAACCAACCAGTGCAAAGCATGGGGTAACTTCCCCCTACCCCCCTGCTCAACACCTAGACTCCAGTGACTGCCTATTCCGTGAGTTTGGCTTTAGTGTCGCTTAACCAAAGATTATTATTCAACCGGTTTAAAGTAATTATAATTCAAGAGTGACAAGTAATATATGTGCGGTCATAATGTGGCTGATGTAGAACACCAAAGTTTTAATAGCAGACTGGTTGACTTTGCATTTGAGCCCATGCCATTGCATCTCTAGCGACATCTGTAGCCATGTATGAGGCAGGATGCAGAAAGATGAATACGATGGCAGCTGTGGTTTATTAACCAGCAGCCCACATCGTTCATAAGGGATCGTTAAGAGTTACAACTTAACAAGCTGGTCTGACACAGCCGTTAAAGTCCTCGACCTCGAGCCAAGGTCAAGTTGAATTTTTATGTCGACCACGGTAGACATATACATTCATGGCATCTACTATATATATATATATATATATATATATATATATATATATATATATATATATATATATATATATATATATATATATATATATATATATATATATAAGCGATTGCTTGCTGGGGCTCTTTTAGGCCATCTTCAAGACCGACGAAGACCGGGGCATTATGGTATGGGCACAAGCAGAATTATAGAGCTTAAGGATTGTTTTAAGAGCGACCAGGGAGAGAGAGAGAGCGCACAAGAGAGAGAGAGAGAGAGAGAGAGAGAGAGAGAGAGAGAGAGAGAGAGAGAGAGGAGAGAGAGAGAGAGAGGAGAGAGAGAGAGAGAGAGGGAGAGAGAGAGAGGCGGGAGAACAGCATGTGTTGCAGAAGGAGTAAAACCAGACGTCCGTGTGTTTGCCGGAGGCAACGTATGGTGGCTCTGATCAATGAGAGCCGGCATTAAGCAAGTTATCTTTGGGTTGAGCAAGAAGTAATTGCAAAAATAAACACCTGCTCTGGTTGGCTCTGCTGGAAGACAGGGCCAGGGCTTAATCCGGCCGAGTAGGGAGGCGATCCAAAAGCCTTATTGTCATTGTCGGTGGCAGGGGCAACAGACTGTCACCGTCGAACTGCCAGCTGTAACATGTTTAGCCAGCTCCCATTCACTGGTCAGGATAGCACCGCTAGCCCAGCCCTGGACGAACAGACGGTCCCTCGGACCAGAGGCCTCAAGGATTTAGAGGTCGTGAGCACACCGTCTGAGGTAGTTGCTGGTCATGATGCATGAAACAATTGCTGCTGTCGTTGCTGCTCCTGCTGATGCCACCGCTGCTGCTGCTCCACTGGTTGCCTGCCGGTGCGTAGCTCTGTCCGAAGTGATGCCCATGCATGCCTCTGTGTTACTGCAGAGGGAGCTCGGAGCGATACATGGCAGCAGGTACCGTGCACTTTTCGGGACCTCGTCCGCAGCCGGCACCAAGCACGATGCCTTGGTCACTGCGCGTTCGATCGGCATCCTACCCCTTTACCTTTACCTTTCCCTGCCCTTCCCCTCCCTTTTCCCATCATCTCCCCCCCCCTTCCCTCTCACCTTCCCTCTTTTCTTTCTCACCTCCACTCAGCCTCCCCTGCATTGTCTTGATCGTTTGCTTCTGTGGGCTCCCTCTAATGGCACACTGCATAATAAGTTACTTCGCTTTTCCTGGTGCTTTCTGATCACCTGCCATTCCTCTTCCAATGCTGATGCATGTGCTCAAGCACGTCCGAATTCTCGAGCCCTTCGCAAAGTCACTCGGGTGAATTGCATAGTGGCGCTTGCAGGCCGTGCTGCCAGTCATGACCTCGAGAGTGAGATAGCTGCTGGCAGCTTCAAACACTGACAGTCGAGCCACTGGCAGCCATCTCTTATGTTTAGTAACCTGTTAGAGAAAGTCATGGCCTTCAAGGACATGACGACGTGTCCATCGTGGCTAGGGAGCAAAGAGCAACAGCAGCAGCAGCAGGTGCTACACTATCATCACCCTCTCGGTAAGCAGCCATGGCAGCAGCACTGGCAGCCTCCGTGCAGCGGCAGCAGCAGCACTAGCAGGTGGCAGCAGCACTGGCAGCACGGGACAGATAGCTATGCAATGTAGTCACTTCTTAAAAGTGGCCCAGGAAATCCCTAGAATTGCATGCTTGCTGAGCGATGCATTGCTGCAGGCAGCCATCTCAGTCCTCTGTCTCTGTCTGTCTGTCTCTGTCTGTCTCTGTCTGTCTCTGCCTGTCTCTGCCTGTCTCTGCCTGTCTGTCTGCCTCTGTCTGCCTTTGTCTGCCTCTGTCTGCCCCTGTCCGTCTCTATTTGTCTCTGTCCCTGTCTCTGTCTCTGTCCCTGTCTCTCTCTCTGTTCCTCTCTCTGTCTCTATCTCTGTCTGTCTCTCTCTGTGTCTCTGTTTCTGTCTGTCTCTGTCTGTCTGTCTCTTTCTCTCTTTGTCTCTCTCTTTGTCTCTCTCTTTCTCTCTCTGTCTCTCTCTCTCTCTTTGTCTCTGTCTCTGTCTCTGTCCCTGTCTCTGTCTCTGTCTCTGTCTCTGTCTCTGTCTCTGTCTCTGTCTCTCTCTCTGTCTCTCTCTCTCTCTCTCTCTCTCTCTCTCTCTCTCTCTCTCTCTCTCTCTCTCTCTCTCTCTCTCTCTCTCTCTCTCTGTCTCTCTCTCTTTCTTTCTCTGAGCTCACAAGATAGGGCTATGGCACACTGAAATCTTGCCTTCCATTGCAGTGAGCCCTCCGGAGAGCCCACGCAGCCCTTTTCCATGTCTGCAGGACCACTTTACCTACGGTACTGTAAGAAGGCAAGTCACAGCCATTAGCAATCTTTTACAGAACAAGAATCAATGCTTGATTTGTAATTAAATTATGGATGGCTTTAGACTGGCCAATGGAGAATGCCAGCAGTCACAAGCATCAGATGCTGTTGCTGCATCTCGGATGCTTAGAATGGCTTTAGAGTGTTAATTTGCAGGTCTGAGAGCCGAAGATGGTCTATGGCAAGCCTTGAGTCAGCTAGCTGCAGCACGTCACAGCACAGCACCGATGAGGCTTTGGTAAGCATCAATGTACTGCATATCCAACAAATCCTGTAACAATCACGATTGATCATCACGGAGTATGATTATAAAGTAGGAAGGAGAGTGCATTGGCCATAAGCTGCGTATAAGCAACGGCTCCCTCAAAATTTACCCCCCCCCCCCCGTGAATAGATGATTCCAGCAGATATTGCAGAGAGCAGAGGCTACAGCAGTTTTGAAACCAATCATCAGGGAGACCTTAAGACAGATGGATAGGCAGTTAGTATGAGTACTAGGCTTCTTCAGAAACCAGTGCTGAGCAACAAGCATGCAACAGGCAAACAGCTCAGCATCGATGGGCTAAGGTTACTGCAGGCAGAGGGTAAACCATAGACGATACTGGCTCACACCAGGTAGCACAGGTTAGGGACCCACATGGAGACATCATTCAGTTTCTCGGGCTTAAAATCGTTTGGCCCCAGTGTGGCACTTGGCCAGAATAGCCATTTCGTTGGTTTCTTTCTCATTTTGATGCTATTAGATCGAGGAGCTCATGCAGGGCTCTACACGTTTGGGCTGGGCATTGCTGATGGGATTTGGTTTCGATTAATAATATGAATAAATAAACGTCAGCTTATTCGAGGGCCTTAAGTATTTAGTGGTACATGAGCCTTATGGCTTTCACACATCTTTCAGTGGGCAATTAGGGATTGCCTGCTTTGCCTGCTTCAGAGCTGCTTGCTCGAAGCTAAGACCTGGGTCATGAAGTTCGAGCAAGCAGCTTAAGCAAGCGGTTTACTGCTGGAATAAGCCCATTGGTGGAAAAAGGCACTACGCTGTGCCAGGGTAACTAGCCACCAGACTATAATGCACGTGGCGAGCCTGCAGTACTAGTCAAACTAGTACTGCAGAAGGAAACACGTGGGGGCCTGCACTGGTAGTCTGCTAACATAGATCACCCACCCCCACGTTTCTCTGCTCAAGAAGAGTTGTCTGAGTATGCTTGCCACGCACCCCTAAGTTAAGCTCTTACAGCATTCATGCCCTCTAAAGTTCATTGTCCCTCTATCTCTGGGTGGAATGCCCACCATAACATAGCTACATTTGGCCACTAGTTAGCACTGATTTAGTGACGATTTACTCTGACTTAATGCAGCCTCTAATTCAAGCATCTGTGTTCTTCTTTAAAGTATAGACCAATGTGGAAAATAAATATAGTCACCCCTCTGCATATCCCAATCCAGTGCATAGATACACGTAGATACTCTATCAGATATTCATCTGAATTTTGAGAAATTCAAAGCAATAAATTCTGCAATTAGTTTTGTTTGACTTCATTCCTGTTCGAAAGACCATTTTGTCAGATATCGTGCATTGTTCGCAAAGAAAGTTATTTAGCATCAATAAATTGAATGACCATTCTGCTCAAATCTAGTCCTTCAAATACAGGTACATGGCTTACCTCGCCAGACAAAGGCACAGTAGTGGTATTTCAAAACGTCAAGGACACTGCCATGCTCCGGTCTCGACCACCAGTGCACAGCTTCATGATATCTGCCTTATTTCACCTTTCTTTGTTGCATTACGACACCAAATTAAATGTATCCACAAAATGATAATACGGAGAAGCATGCCAATAAGTGCACCGTCAAACAGCAAGAGTAGCTGGCTGCACCTAATGGGCAAGGCTGCTTTGCCGGTTATGAGCATGAGGTTATGAGGTGTGTGGAACTCTTAAGTCATGCAGCCTGGCCAACCCCAAATCTGTCTCTCGAGATATAATGAGCTGTTTCGTGTACAGGCTACGATGAGCCCGGCCAGTAGTCATCAAAAGCAATTGCTGATCAGAAGCTACATGCCCCTAGTGTGCAGCCTTGACACGCAATGCCTTTTGCATTCTACAGAATATTCGTCAGTTCTACCAGGGCCCTTCTCTGCCCCGACAGATGGCAAGCTGCTGCGGAGCGTCGACTTACTTGCATTTTTTTAGTCTCCATCGCCTTACCCGTGCGGCTCGGCTGTAACTGGACAGCAGTCCCTGCCGGCATTGACGAGTGCTGCCTTTCACCGTGGTGACTCAAGGCGAGGCACTCCATCGTCACAGTGCAGCAGTGACGACGTCAGCACGAGCTCCGAGTTTAAGGACACGGGCAGCCCTCTGTCGCCCATGCAGCAGTCTTCACCAAGAAGCTTTGGGTAATTTCTCTGAAGTGCTGTTGGCAGTTCGGGGTCGACCGAGGAGCTGTTTTGACTTAATTTATGACCGGTGATATGGAGGTGATATGGATATATAACAATATTGTTCAGTTTCTTTCTGGCAGTGAGCATGCCGGTGCAAACACTAACATGAGAGCTACTCGTGAAGATTTTGTGTGGTTAAACGATCATTATAATAATAATAATATATTTGATATAGCGCCCTCAGGGAACTTAAACTTTTTCTAGTCACTTCACATTTGCTGGCTGCAGGGATTTCCGTGTATGGGTAGTAATTACATCTTGTAAGGGTTACTTACGCTCACGACAAAAGCTGGAGCTTCTATGCTGCGAACATATAGTTCTGTTGACCAGTCAAACTTTCAGGGTCGATTGCAGAAGTTAAAAGGAGCAATTACTATCTCATCGACATCTGGCCCTGGACGTTAGCCAACTTTTTATTCTGAACTGTGCCTCATTCGAGATGTCAACAGGGTTACCAGATCAGGGACGTTAGGCCTTTATCTGGGGCGGAAAGAGTATGATGAGACCATCACAGGGTGCACACAAGTGGGTGCCTCGCTAGATTACCGTCTCATTTTTGGAAATCTATTCAAAAGAACCTCGTAAGATTACAGTCTATTACAGTCTCTGTGACCAGTTTTCACACATATCTCTCGCCGAGAGAACTGCTGATGGTGGTTCTAGCAGCTGCATGTCCCAGAAGGCTACTGGAAAGTGCCTTGTCGTTCGGTGGGTGTGGGAAGGATGAATAGAATCAGCACCTGCCTCTGATCCGGAGCGTATCGATTGGGGATCATGTTCACCAGGGAGCCTAACCTCAAGCCTTGTTCAATCAGCTTCTGCTGAGGCAGAGCAGCTGCCTACATACCTATCAGTTATTGATCTATGCAGCCGTGACGAATGCTTTATCATCACCCAGATACATGTACGATCGACAAACGCGGCGACTCGAATGTAGCAGCCTCGTGCGTGCGTGCGTGCGTGTGTATGTGCGTGCATGTATGCCGGGTAGGTTTAAGGACGCCCGGGCAGTCGGCCCACTTGCAAATGAGTGAAAAGTCGGGCTAGTGCGATGTGCTAAGTTAGCGTTTGCACTGCCCTCTACAGATTGGCACGGGCAGATATGGTCTTGCAGCTTCTGTTTTGAATACTCGTGTAGCAGTTGCTTCCTCCTGAGGCCATAAAAAGGAACTGGTGCAAGCATGCACTCTGAAGTCAGAGTGCTGCATACTAGCTGCTTAGCCAAGCATCTGCTGCTTGCTGTATGAGACATGGCCACTGTTACACAAAGTCAATAGTTGCTCTGTTGCCATTTTGCTCAGCTGAGGCAATTGTCGATGCTACAGCTACAGCTAAATGTACATTTTCTTCAACAAGCCATTAGCAGGCATGGGGCTGTGCAGCTGACCACACAGCATCAAAGGCTGACTCAAAACTATACTGCCACCTTTGTTCAACGCATAGCCGACACGGTTTTCCAAAGCCAAAATCCGATAGTAAACAGGCATGTTAGTGATCTCCACTACTGTAAACCGTACGGTTTGCCTCCTGAGACACTCCAGCTGTTTGTACCATCAATTGCCATCTCGATGAGTCACAATGCTGCTTGGCCTCCCATTAGTAACATGAGAACCACTGCCTCAGCTTGTGTGAGCCTTGTAAACAGGGCGAGGCAGATTTTTTTATCCTTTTATTTCGCCCTATTTCCTATTTACTTTTCCTAATGCCATATGCGATGGCAGGAGGGTTCTAGTTGCAACTTGCCAGCCCATGGAAGGCTTGGAAGGAAAAACCAAGCAGCTCGGCTATTTGAGGATGCAGCCTCAAGTGGCACGGTGCTTTGTCAGCACTGGTACCCTGCTGCATAGCAGTTGAATGGTGTTATTTCAGTTTGCTTGCGATCTTACAGTCGACTATGTAAGAGCCCCATGTTGAATACATGCCAGTTATTTGGAGTACTGCCACTTGAATCAATATTTGAGCCACCAGTTTGCTTGCCACTCCCTGGAAAAAATTCTGTCTACAACACGGCCGAGCTCGGCTGACTCAGTGGCTCACGGGAGCAGGAACTGCAAGCTGCACTGACTTCCTGAGAGCTATCGAGAGCCCTCCTGCATTAGCCCAAATGCATAGCAGTCTTGAGGTAGGGCCTTGCTTGGGTGGGTCACCAAAGCCTTTCGTGAAGGCATAGAACCAGAATGCCCTAGTGCTTGTTCTAGCCTGGTATCAATACGAAGCATTTGTACCGTGATTATTGCTATCAAAAGCTGCCTAAAAAAAATCCTAGCTGATTAAACAGCCTCTTTTTGTATAGCGACAGAAGAGCCTTTACGGCTATCACCACCCCTTGCAGTGGCAATAAAGGATCGCCCACCGCAGGAATCGAACCCACGACCTCGGGACCGAGGTCGTGAAAGCAACCGCCTTACCTAGTGTGCCATCACGGCTCAGCCTAGATGCTGTGTACACTATAGAAGACTCTCCAGCATAGCACTCACTCAGTCTTCACGGCTTTGTGCAGTTACAGACTGAGATGCATGCATGCTGCACCTCTGAGCTGCAAAGTCGAAGCAGGAAGATGTGTGCACGTCGGTCTTTGGAGTTTGAGCTGTGTGAACAAAGGCGGTGCATTTGTCTCATGATGACTGCTCATGATGATCGCGCTCTTCGTGAATGGATTATGATTATGATTATGATTATGCTCTGGCTTCAAGCGTGGCCATCGAATGAGGTCTAGTCGTCGCATTTCTGTCTGTCCATTTGTGCTTTCTGCCACCATCAGTCAGCTCAGCTCAGCATAGCTCAGCTTGCAGTGCCACGGCTGCCGGAGAACAGAGCCCACTGGTCCGTTTGGGTTACTCCTTTGTATGAGTTATGAAATTGGGGAAACAGTAAATACCTTATTTATGTATGTGTGTAGTGAAACAGGCACCGAATTTGCCAGGGTAACGTCATTGGTCACTCAGTGCCCCCCCCCCCAGTTTTGAGGCAATCTCTAGCCAATTTCCCTCAAGGAAACCCGCTGATTACTGAGAGCTAAGTTCTTACGCTGACCCACAAGGCCCGCCACGGCTTGGCTCTTTCGTACCTAGCTGAACTGCTGCATCAGTTTCAGCCTGTTCGCGCCCTCAGGTCCTGTGTGGACAATAAATTAGCTGTCCCATTCCTCCGCTTAAAAGACAGTTGGCGACAGAAGCTTTAGCTCTGCAGGTCCTAGACTGTGGAACTCGCTTCCACAATTCTAACGCAACGACATCTACTCTCCAACTGCCGACTATGGCACATCTTTTTCAGCGGTCCTGAGCTGCTACTTCTATGCTACTCACTACCTCAACTGCTCTCCTAACTCTGCTATGCTTCCCACTTTCTCTTTGTTGCGTGAGACGAAGTCTGTTGGCTACCGAATGCGTTCCGAAAGCCGCTTAGGCTGTGAGTGCGCTATATAAAACTCTCCTGCGTAACACCCACGTGGTCTTTATGACTTTGTGGAGTTACTGACGGAGATACATACATACATCCTGCTGCTTTGCTCCTTCCGATCTCTTCAGAACTACCAGTAATTTACCGACAATTATTTTAGTTTCCATTTTTCCTAATACTTTCACCGGCATTTTAACTCCCGCAATGATTCCTCCCTTCTTCTCGTGCATCTCTATTGATAAGTGATTATTCGGCCATGCCCGACCAGCGCTCTCAAGTGGCACGATTGGTTGGTCCATGCAACAGCAAATGTTTAGCTTCCTTATACATTATTGGCTATTCGTGGCAATGTGTCTGAGGCTGCCATTTCTCACTGGCTCCCTGTGGTGCTCAGCTCGTCATTCGTCATTCTTGCTAGTATGCTCAATGTCTGAGCCAGCATCGGTGCTTTTATTTTTTACTCGGTAGTTTCATAAGCAGCACGATGAAGGTGGACTATAGGATGGATGGTGGGTGGTTGGTTGCTATTTCTAGTTATTTATCATTGACAGGTGTATATAGGCATGGTAGTCATTTGCGAACGAAACTGCTCATTTTCCAAAAACAGATTCGGCCTCATCAGAACTGATCTTCATGTTCCCCATATCGCAGCTTCAGAATTGTTTTCCGGGATGCCCTTGACATATTCAGGTAGACTTTGCTTACTGTCTTTAAAAGTGCGATATCATCCGTTAAAGCCAGAGATGGGTTCGCCTGCAAGCAGTGCATATCCAGAATAGGGCCAAAAAACCCAGACCTTGACCTTGCAAGAAGCAGCTAACTGTAAGAAGGCTGAAGGGGCAAAGTGTGCAGCAAGTCGTCGACAAAGTTGCAATGGTTGGTCCCAGATTGTTACAAGGAATTTTCGACTTCAGAAACGCAATTTAATTTGACGAATATTAGGTTGAAAACTAATTTAGCAAGGATCAAACCTAGTAACTTTAGCTGAGAGTGGGGGGGGGCCACCTTGCCTTGACCTTTGTCATCAAAGGCAAGCTTCTTAACCCCGTGGGCCAAACCTCGGCCTCTTCTAGGTGTTGTGCATGTTCTGAAAATCAAATCAGTCCTCTGCATTTTTATACATAAATTGAAGAGAATTGTTTTGTTCTCCTAGCAGTATCGTCCACATGGAAAGCCCGAAAACCTCCCCACACATTTAGATTTTAAGCGTAATCAATTAAATGGGCTATATGGGAATGACGTTTCCTGCTTCAGTGCCCGAATTTTTAAGTTGCCATATCACTAAGCCTCCTTGCCATTATGCAGTGTAAGGACACCATATTCACCCAGAAGACATTAAAAGCTGTAGATATAAGTAGCCTCTACTTGGCATGGCCTGCGAACTAGTTCCACGAAGCCGACGTTGAGAATAGGCAAACTAAATATGATAAACCATGCATGAATTAATTTCTTCTTAAAAAATGTTGCATCCTTTAGCTACGACAGAGCATGCAGATTGGTTCGAGAATACTATAGGAGAAGGCTAATTTGGGTGTGATGCACTAAAATCCCAAGGTTTCGTATATGCCAACAAACTATTACAAACAAGCATCATGTCATGCTGTTTTCAGACCTTCGTCAACCTGACTGGGTAGACAAGCTCATCTTACGGCTTTACAGTTGTTTCTGAGAATCTTCGCAGGTGTCATGGCTAATATTGTCACGGAAATGCATTAGTAGATGTCTGTGAGGCTCTTCAATACTTGCTTTTTTTCGGCGACACCCATTTTTCTCTCTTCGCTGGATTCCCAAAAAGTCCAACTGAATTTCACATGGCATGTGGTGTATATGGGACTAGTGAACGCTGACACGGTGAGGTAACTGACATATCACGATATGCAATTCAATGAACTTGATAATGCTTCACTGGCTACTAGCTGCTGAAGTGATTGATTCAGTGTGACGTCTGCACATGAGCATTGTGGATTTCAACCATCGAGAGACTCGTTACCTTTTCCGTATTTGCCAATATGAATACATTAAACACCTACATATGCCAATACGCAGATAAACCTTATCCATTTAGTATTTAACAAATACTGAGGTGTATTGATATTCAAAAGAAGGTATGGCTTGTAAGAAAAAAGCCGTGGTATGGCAAGACAGCAAGTATTCGACAAATGAGAGACGTGGGTACCTTGCATCATGCAGATCTACATTTAAAAGTTTTGTGAAGAATTAGAGCAATACAGTGTGCATAACCATCGTTGCAGTTGTGTCGTTGCTACAGTTTGATTTTAATAATGCTGACGTTGGTTTTATATAGTGGCCTACTATTTAGCCCAGTTTTTGCATACAACTGTCTGCATTGTTTTATCGGCCGATGTCACTGACTGTTGCATGCCGTGGGATGATAAATTTACGCATTGTGTACAAGGAACATACAGATGGTGTAATCGGATAGGCGAGGTGTTGCCGAGCCACTCGACGAACAAAAACTTGCTATGACTCAAAGCTAGCTGGTAGACGTAAACGGTTTTTGCATGAGTTGCCGATGGATAGCCAAGCCACCCGTGTGTCCGTTCAGGTTACTATTTATTGCTTTCTATTCCTTATTTGACAGCAGTCCTTCAAAAATGATGGAGACATACAACCTCAATGCTCTATATCGTGAGAGGTTTCCAAAGGTAAAGTTTTCTTGTGTTTTCTGGCTTTGTGCTAAGCCGCATTGCCACCAGTAGTGGTCTGCAACGGTGTGCCACGTTGAACGGTTGCTGGTGCTGGCAGCTAACTTCATCAGCTGTGCCTATTGATAAGACCAAACCCTACCTTGCAGACTTCTATCCTAGATGTCTGTCAATTTTCTATAAATGGATAAAACTGAACTCCTCCTCTTCCTCCTCCTCCTCCTCCTTCTCCTCCTCCTCTTCCTCTTCCTCCTCTTCTTCCTCCTCCTCCTCCTCCTCCTCCTCCTCCTCCTCTTCTTCCTCCTCCTCCTCTTCCTCCTCTTCTTCCTCCTTCTCCTCCTCCTCTTCCTCTTCCTCCTCTTCTTCTTCCTCCTCCTCTTCCTCTTCCTCTTCTTCCTCCTCCTCCTCCTCCTCCTCCTCCTCCTCTTCCTCTTCCTCCTCTTCTTCCTCCTTCTCCTCCTCCTCCTCCTCTTCTTCCTCCTCCTCCTCTTCCTCCTCCTCCTCCTCTTCTTCCTCCTGCTCCTCTTCCTCGGAACCCTAAACATATGGCTGGAATAAGTTAGTTTGCTCTCCTAATCGGAGTTACTCTAACCTAGTGTATCCATCGTCGAGTCATCGTAATTTCACCGTCCTCTTTGTCGACTGCTTGCTGTCTAAATGTTTTGTTCAGAAAACCACCTCTGTCGTCTGTAATCATGTTTGATCTCTATCCAGAATCAAGGACTATTTGCGACATTGGCTGGCTAAAGGATCTTGCTAGATCTCTTTACTTTTCTCGACTAGCTTACAGTAGTAAGTGCTTTCAGGGCTGCCCAAAAAGTCATTACCTTGTACAGTTGGGGGTGAGTATGCTGCAATGTTGGTCTTGAACTCCTAGAAATTCAGTTAACAATCTCCATTGCTGAACAAGCAGCACCTGGCTTCCGCTACATCAATGGACAGAGGAAAAGATTCTTTATCGACCCACAAGGGCACAACTAGCTGAACTATGTAACCAGTTTCAGCTTCTTTGCCCTCTCGGATTCTGTGGTGGCATAAAATTAGGTTAACCGTTCTTTCACTCACAGACTGTTTGTGACAGAAGCTTTACATGTCAGGGCCCTAGTCTATGGAATCAATTTTACAATTCGTAATGAAAACCTCCCTGCTGCCAACAACTCCTCTGGCATAGCCTTAGTAGCCATCCCACCCTGCTAATTTTATACGGCTTATCCTTCATCGACTATCCTCCTGACTCGACAGTACTTCTCACTTTTTTGTTGTTGCTTGAGATGAAGTCTGTTTGCTAACGCATGGTTCGCAGAAAGATGCTCGGGTTTTGAGTGCACCATAAACTACCAGTCTAAATAACCATGGCTTATTCTTTGTGGCTTTGCACAGTTACAGAGGGAGATATATACACATATATAAAGTGCATGCAGGAACGTATACCATGCTCAATGCTTAACTTAACGCATGGGCTACTCACCTCTCTCTCTCTCTCTCTCTCTCTCTCTCTCTCTCTCTCTCTCTCTCTCTCTCTCTCTCTCTCTCTCTCTCTCTCTCTCTCTCTCTCTCTCTCTCTCTCTCTCTCTCTCTCTCTCTCTCTCTCTCTCTCTCTCTCTCTCTCTCTCTCTCTCTCTCTCTCTCTCTCTCTCTCTCTCTCTCTCTCTGACTCACTCACTCACTCACTTACTCACTTTCCTGTGTAGGCCGTTCAGCAGATGGAGGAGAGCCTGCTATCCTTCATCAGAGAGAGCACCTCCTGTGGTGAGATGGCAGCCAGCGCACAGAGTGACGAGGGAAGCCGAGAGGATACTCACTGCGGAGGAGGAGGCGGAGCCGGAGGCCATGACGGGACACTGAGCTTTGCTCGCCATCAGCTGGCTCAGCTGGCCCGAAGCTGCTTGGAGCAGAGCAGAGCAAAGCTACTGTCGACGGTCTACTTCCGCAGCCTCGACGACAGTCTCGACAGGCTCGCCAGGGCTGCAAAGGCTGCATCGACCGCACGTTCTGCCGACGTCATCGGAAAGCTCGCATGCCGCCTGCGAGTTGTCACGAGCCGTACTGCCCGTCTTCTCGAATGCCTAGTATGCCGTGCATGCCCGATAGCAGTGCTTTCGTTGAGTCTCTGCCTGCTTGCCCTGCTGGTACCCGATATATAGATTAATCGAATGTCACGTGAGAAGGAGTAAGCAAAAACTGTGCAAATGCATCTAGTCACAGCAAAATTAAGTACTGAACATTGAAGGACACGTTGTCATTAGTGCGATTGCACTTTTGCAAGACATTCGATTGCTGTTAGTGCTTGTGCACACAAGATTTCTGCTATTTTGAACAGACTGAAAACTTATTTCTAACTGCAATATTCTGCACCCAAGATTTCTGCTACTTTGAACAGACCAAAAACTTATTTCTAACTGCAATGCTTATACTTCTTGCTCAGCCAGCCGAATTCTAGCTCTCACTGCACACTTTTAGTTACGGTACCTCACACGTGAAATATTCTCATTGTTAAGGCGTCAACCCTGGCAATAATGGTGGGCCCAAAATAGAGATGTTGAGCTTGGAAATGGTTGTCTGAATCATACGTCGTCCACTTGGGTCCTTGTCATCTCCGCCTAGCTTCCAAAGAAAGCCCCACAATCGCAAAAATGTACTTAACCAGATGGACTCGTTGGTTCAGTCACTCTATGGCAAGTCGGCAGATACTGTGTATTGACTAAACAAACAGGCTGTGGTGCACGATGCGAAACAATTTACCATTTGTATCGGTGCAAGCTTATACCAGCTGGGATGGCTAGATTCCCATACAGTCAGTGTAGAACAAGAAAGACTCCTAAAATAACCCAGGAGGGATTTAGGAGCAGAGTGCACTTATTTAAATGCATTGCAATGCAATAACCACGAGGGAAATGAAACTAAATTTTGATAAGCATCCGTCTGCCCATTCGTTGTCATCATCAGTAGTTTTTAATATGCTTACATAGTCAGCACTACTTAGCAGGCACAAATGTAATGCATGAATAGTTGATTAACTTCGTGTACTGATGGTCGCCATCAGGGTAGAAGTTTAATTTTTGTCTTTGAAGTTTCTTCTGTGAGATTTTTTGCCAAATTTTGAGCATACAATTCTACCGGGTTCTTTCTAATAAATGACAAGCTTAAGTGAAGGTACTCTGACAGATTAATTGTTCGAAACACCCATTTTTAGTATATCATACACCCACATTATGCCAGTTCTTTAATGTATGATTCGTTTTTGCTATGCAAGTCAGGCATAACAAATTTCATCACAGGACACACTTTCTATATTCTGCAATAAGCATAATGGTAAGTTTTATCCCGAACTGCACATCTCTCATGAGGCACTCGTAAACTGCATTAACTGACTGTACATAACTGACTGTACATGAAGGAAAAATACTCGGTTCACACTGTCTAGTGTCTGTTATTTCAGGCACCGTCAACCTGCAAGAACTAGAGGAATTTGAATCATAATGTCAAAGATCAATGCATAGCTAGACACATAGTGCTATGCTAGGTTGGCATTAGTCATTTGCCTCGCTGCACATGAATGCTTTGTTTGTTGTGCTAATCCTAATGCCAACTATTATCACGAACTGCATATAATTCACTTGCTGTATTATTAATTCTTTCATTGATTCAGGAATTTGATCCAGATGAATTCTATAATAAGATGGAAAAAGTCGAAGGAGAAGCAAAGAAAAAAATTTCAGCTGCTGATATACCTCAGTACGTCATGAGCATGCTCGGATTGATGAAAGAACACAGTAAAGGTAAGCCATAGTTTCCGTACGAGTTCGGGGAGCTGCTTTAACTTCAGAATGTATTTTTGGTATTCAGTGAATATATAAAAATACGTGCAGATGTACTGCATATGCACGGAATAATGGCACGGTTCCGAAAAACCAACGCCAGGAGTGCAAATGCATGGATGTTACCATCCTTAATAATTTGTAGTTATTCATAATTTCTCTTATTGGCTAGTAATCCTAGGCACTTAAAAATCCTAAAAAAGAGCGATCAAAAACTAGAGCGAGACTAAAAAGTGGGAATGCATGATATATTTGAGTTTGAGTGTCTCGAGTGTCTACGTGTGTGTTGACTCGGGCATGTATATACACATACATGCAGCATTAGCTTATCCTGCTACTATGGATTGTGTAGCTTACATTGACACTGATAATATGTACAGTGCCGTTATGATCTCTTATACAAGCATCTGCATTCGTATGTAGCGTATGTGTTTAATGAGGGGCAGGCTTGAGAGTCGGTTGTTAAAAAGGGGCCATTTGCAGGTGTAATAGAAATAGAATCAATAGTAATAATAAATATTTTGCATAGCTCCCAATGAGAACTAAATTTCTATCCAGGCACTTTACAACTCGCTTCAAAAGAGGCAATAACCAAGAGTTAATGACAAGCTATTTATCGTGCTTAGGCAAACATGCAAAAGCACACAAGATGAAACATTGATGAGATCCACCTGCGGTCAGATGTGCAGAGATAGATAGTAGGAGGAGTTTACAGCATACAATAGCTGGAGAACATCTGATCAAAAGTTTGACATTTGATGTTAGTGGGGCCATTCAGGTGAACTGCAAAAAAGCATAAATTAGCCAAAGAACACAGTTAGACACATAGGGGGTCGATTGGGTTATCGAAATGAAAGTTACCTAGTATGAGGAAGAGAAATTTATGGGACATTTTTCGAAATGAGATGGGAAAATCTGAAAATTATGTTTGTCTTGGTACCCGAGGAGCAATAGATGACTGCTACCATTGGCAGCTGACTTCTAGAGGGACTCAGTATAAGAGACTCAAAGAAATGGTTCGAGAGGACTGCAAACAGCTAAAAATTCATCGAGGAACTGGCAACAATTGCTATTCCATCACCAGCTCTAATTTACCTCAAGTTATGAAGGAAAGATCGGTCTGTATGGCTGACTTCGGTAGTGGTCAGGTTTGATGTCCTGCGAACCCAGAATACATTTCCTGGCCTTGGTATTTATTATATTTTAACACTCCCGACCACTAAGCAGTTTTGCTCCCACAGCTGATAATAATAATGATACTAAAAACATTATATAGCACCCTATGGGAAGTAATTCTCTTTCTAAAAACTGTACATAGGCTGGAAAGGAAGCATAACATTGTTATTGATTACAACATGCGAAATTTCAGCACGTTTAAGTCCACAACGAGAATTCAACGGAGCAGCAAATGCTGCGAGTTACAGGTAGGTTTTTAGAATCTTTTAATGTATCGTCTAGTCAAGGGTTGCTGCGATATCATTCGGAAGTGAGCTCTGTGCTTTGGAAGCATAGGAATTGAAAATTCACTGCCAAAGGATTTGAAATTCATTAGAGGCACAATCACACGATCAGAGTAAGAACAGCAAACGATGCCTGCTTGGGAAGTATTTTAGATAGGGAGACCGGAGCCAGAGAATGAAGACATCAAAAAAGTGAGTGTCTGAACCTGAAGCGTGGGTGCTGCTTGAAGCCAGTGCAGATCGATGAGCAGTGCTGTCATGTGGCAGTTGGGCCATTCACAACGGACAAGCCTGGCTGAAGAGTTTTACACCTACCCGAAACCTCTTATTGCACAGGCAGGAGGGCTTGCAAATGACGAGCTCCGGCGATCAGCAGGCTGCCACATACGCATCGAGTAGCTGGCCTTTGAGCCGAGGCTTGACCCGTAGATGTGTATAGTGTGATAGTGGCCCTCAGATGTGTCACCGAGCTTATATTAGGCAAGAACAGAAAAGGCTGAATGTATTTCAAGTCACGCCCTTATTCACATAGACTGAAGCACTGACAGCCGTGATTACATGCGTACTGACCTGTCGCTCAGCTAGGCTGTCTGGCTAGGCTGAAGCGTATTCTAACAGCTAGCTACTTTAGTTCTCAAGGAACGGTGCTTAAACCTCAATCAACTCAATCCATCCATCCATTAAATCCCCTCTAGTGATCTATTCAGTGCCACTTTAGGATTGCAAAAGGTTCAGCTGAAAATAGAAGATTGGTGTAGTGTGCCCATTCTCAGCAATCATGCACCGACAGTCTGCGGCAGTACAATAGATAAGTATTACTTGGCGGGCTGTTATTTTCCCCCAGGAATGAAAACATCAAATTCAAACGATGGCTGTCACAGCGATGTCCCGGAAGTTGCGGCAGTGGCATCAGAGCCACAAGTGAGACCACCGGCAGAGGACGACTTTGTCTACGTAAAGCTGATCTCGAACGGAGCCTACGGGTTGGCACGCTCGCTCGCAATTGCGATTGCCAGCTCTTTCTTGGCAAGGGGGTGGCAGCCCAGATGGCGACCCGATGCCGGTCTTTTGCATACCCTCTTCAGCAGGCTAGAACTAGTGTCTGCTGCATGCCTGCTTCGGGCTGGCTGCCAAACGTGGCAGCGACACTCCAGTCGCCACCCTCTGCTGGGTGGCAACTGGAGTGTCGCCGTACTCTACTCGACAGCTCTGGCATGCTTCGCGTGCTTGCCAGTCACGGCCTCTGGAGCCGAGCTTGATCCATCTCAGGGCCGTCCATCTTGTCCGACATCGCTCAACGCGGCAGCGATTTGCGCTCAAGCGCATCCCCAAGAGTAGCCTGGTGCTTCGCAACCAAGTGGAGCAGGCGTTCACCGAGAGGGACATACTGGCATTCGCAGACAACCCTTTTGTCGTGAGCCTGTATTGCACGTTCGAGACTCGCAGCCACCTCTGCCTGGTGCTTGAGTACGCCGAGGGAGGAGATTGCGCAGCGCTGCTGAAGAACGTCGGTGGCCCACTGCCCGTCGACATGGCCAGGTACTACGCTCCTGCTGCCCACCATGGCACATCCTTTCCAGCCGTCCTAAGCTGCTACTTCCATGCTACTCACTACCTCAACTATTCTCCTGACTCAGCTATGCTTCTCACTTTCTCTTTGTTGCGCGAGATTAAGTCTGTTGGCTACCAAATGCGTACCAAAAGCCGCTTGGGCTCTTTGAGCGCTATACAAAACTCACAATCATAACCCTCACGTAGTCTTTGTGGCTTTGTGGAGTTACATACTGAGATGCATTGCATTACACTAGTGCTGCGCTCTGGTATGCCTTGTCCTGCTGCTAAGGCAGGTGAGCGCCTTGTGCGTGCTTGCCGGTTGTGTCTGCTAGATCTATAGCAAATCAGGTAAAAAATACGTAACCTCATGCTTCGTGTACATGCTGACCAACTGCACGAGGCAGCCAAGTTAAGGCTGCTCATTTGAAAATGCTTTGGCATCAACGGGATGAGCATGGAACGTTCTGCATTCTAAACCGGCGGCAGGTGGACGATTCATGAATGCCCTCTGTACACGAAATGACAGCACAAGATCAGCATACCTGCCTTGTTGAAGCTAAGGGCATTGCTTTTCTTCACTAGAGACCTTCTAATGGACCAGCAGTTAACTCGTGATGAGCCATGAGACCTTAGCACTCCTTGTTTTCCCTATGCCACTGTCTCCGTGGTTTT
This sequence comes from Cristatella mucedo, assembly GCA_009760855.2. Taxonomy (NCBI): domain Eukaryota; kingdom Metazoa; phylum Bryozoa; class Phylactolaemata; family Cristatellidae; genus Cristatella; species Cristatella mucedo. Next base: position 8,134,755 of record WPIO01000010.1, on the reverse strand, counting down.
GGTCCACTGAAAAAATAGACAAGTTCTTCAAGCGCATGTCCTCTTCAACAGGCTACACTGCGACGTCTCTGACGACATTGACAAATATCTGGAGTAGACTTACTTGCACCCACCTAGGCAAGAGACTACCATTGTCGATATTAGTGGCCGGGGTCTGACGTAAGTAAGACACGATGGTGTCGCGTGAATGACATGCTTGGCTGTTTAAAGGAAACGCGTAATGGGTAGATGTTGGATGGGATTGGATGCTGTCTAGGCAAACAGAAGTGAACAAAATGAGAAGGCATGGTGATGCAACGATATGCACTTCTACTAGGTCTACCGCTAAGCTGATTTGGTCCAGCAGTTAAGGTGCTCGCCCCGACCAAGGTCTTGCTGAGGTCGTGGGCTCGAGCCCGTGGCATATGTGAAGCACCTGAATAGAGATCAAGTTCTCTTGGGGTGCTATACAAATGAATTATAATTTTTTATATCATACTGCGCTCATGATGAGCGAGTCTGCCGGAGGACATCTGATTAGGCTTGATGTGCTGCAAGAAAGGAGGACTAGAACAGCATGGCATCAGTAAAGAGCTGATAATATATTTTGTTCTGTTTATATATTTGTTCTGTTTATATATTTGTGTTTATATGTGTGTATGTGTATTATATATGTGTTTATATATTTTTCTGTTATATATTTGTTCTGTTTATATATTTTTGTTCACAACTTATATTCCATTGGTTCCACGTAAGGTCACACACTAGGTCGATCTACATAGTAGCCCTAGAGAGGCAAGTCCCTAGGCCTGTCTTAGCAGCCTACAAGAAGTTGCTTGTGCAACAGATGCTCTGGTAAATAATTCTACAGCTAAGCAGCCTGTTAGGGTTAAAGGCTTATCTTCCACCATTTTGAGGCAACTGTTCGGAAAAGATCAGTCTTCCGTACCTAAGTATCCGAAAGACCTATCTGGCTTCTTTGTGGGGCCGAATCAAGCTCGCTATTTAGCACGGAGCCTTACTCCGAGCTACTTGTATATGCAAGAAGCGTCTTGAGCTAAATTTACTGCTTACCATGAAGCCGTTGAAGTTAATTCATCAATGGGACAACCAGTTCAAACTCGTGCCTGTCACCGAGTAGCTACGCCCAGTTCCAGCAGCTTCCCCATAATGACTTCTGTGTGTTCTTGAGCAAAATACTCGGATCTCTTTAACTGTCAGCCCAGCTAAGCAGCCGAACTGGCAGATCGGAATGACGAAACGATTTAAAAATCAAAATGGGGCAGCAAGCTTGTCAAAAAAAATGCAGTTAAAGGTTTATGCAAAACATTGTTTCCAAGTTCATGAGCAGCTGCTGAGTAGCCTGCAACAGTGGCTTGGAAAACCCAAAAGCTACAGAATAGTGTGCACGGTGGTGGTGACAGCTTTGCTTCCACTAAATGCTCAACAAATTTATTGTTGCTTTTGGATCCACAGCAACGCTGTCCCAGGCTAAGTGCTGCTTGTCATAAACTACTAGCCACAAAGGACACCGTGGCATTCGACTCCTGATTCGCCACTGGTTGGGAGATAAAGGGAGCACGGGGCATTGTTTTCTCGTCTTGCTTCTCGGCAGAAGCATTGCACCATTTCAGTTCCTACCCATTTGCCGTCGGGCACGACCAAGTCAGACACTAACTTCGGGATAGTAGTGGCAATTTAGTGTGCCATATAGGTATATATCTGAGTGCATGATTCAAGATGTGAAATCGAAGAGATGATACAGTACTGCCTATCGCTGCTCACGTGACCTCGGTGACCAGTCCATATGGACCCTTCCCCCATATATTGTGTGTGGAACATGAAGGACATCCACACAGTTGTAAAGCGACGAATTTTACTGGATTATGTATTACCACGTCGGTGCAAGTACTCGACCCACCGAGCATTGTGCATTCCATGCGTGCCTCTGAGCAGGTTGAGATTTCTGTTTTCTGCTTTCGAGACCGCATTATGGGAGTTCATTCTGATCAGAAGCACTAATCAGAATGGTAAATAACCGTCTTGTTATTAGTGCATATTAAGCAGAGCAGGACACACAATTCTGCTGGCTAAGTTAATCTGGTTAGGTGCATTTGCACAGTACCCCTTTTCTGATGCTCAACTATAAAAAGGTGTAATCAGCTCCACAATCAAGTCTGCCTACTTTCAGCTACATAATATTGCTGAAATTCGGGCTTGTTTAGATAAGGATGCCACGTCTAAGTTGGTCTATTTGTGACATCCCGACTTGACTTCTGTAACTCACTGCTTGCTGGCCTACCGGCATGTGCAATCAGGCGATTACACCATGTGCAAAACTCTGCAGCTAGGCTTGTCTGTCGTGAACGTCGCAGTTGCCACATCACACCACTTCTCGCCGACCTGCACTGGCTACCAGTCAAGCAACGGATCGACTTCAAGGTTTTGTCGCTCACTTTTAGGTCACTTCATTCTCTGGCTCCAGCCTATCTCTCCGATACTCCCCCACCAGGCCAAGCATCGTACCACCTGCTTTTCGGAATCCAACAGCCAACCAATACCTCTTACAAACCTCAAATCCTTTGGAGACCGTGCATTTAGTTCGTATGCTCCCAAAGCCTGGAACTCACTCCCGACTTGCATCAGAACATCCCCAGACTTGACCACATTTAAAAAAGAACTTAAAAACACGCCTATTTAGGACAGCATTTAGTGGGTCCCTGTGACTCGTTCTTAATGTGCTTATGCATGCTGCCACTAACCACACTTGCTTGCTGACCCTGTGTATGTCACCCCTAACCATGTTATTCATGTTGCTTATCAAGCAATACATTACTCACCATTCGATCGTGTTTCCCTTTGCAGCAAGTGTAAAGCGCCTAGAAAGAGATTGAGCTCTTTGAGGGTGCTTTATCAAGTGCATTGTTATTATTATTAGTATTATTATATAAGTTTCAAGAGGTCATGATGATTGACATAAGAGTATTGTAACAATGTACACGAACTATATTGAGCATTCCCGCTGGCAAAATAAACAGCTCATATTTAGACGGTGCCCACAGCTTTCAGAAACAGGCATTTGTGGTATCTATCAACTGTTCGCATCACAGAGACAGCCTTGGGGGTAAAGTTTTGGGGGATTCTGGCCGTCCCATCAGGAGCGTTCATAGTGTTCGATGTCTTATATGGTGCATCCATTATCACTTACTGTTGAGCTGTCCCCTCTCTAAGGCGACAGGCGACACTCATACATGCGTGGCTTTAGCATGGGATTGGCACGAGTGCTGAATGCTCCCTGATTTTGCCCAGGGGTAAGGTGTTCGCCTTTAACAGCCAAGGTCATGGGCTCAAGGTCTGCGTCATATGTAAGGCGTCTGGATAAAGATTAAGTTCTCTTAGGGCAACATACAAATTAAAAATATGCTCTACTCACGTAGCATATTCTCTACTCTATTTACAAAATCATGGCAAGGCAAGGCTGTCGAGTGTGACCTCTTTGGGTTAGCTCTAGAATCTTCTCCCTAAGCATCGTACGCATGGTGTGTTCACACACTATAACCATGCACAGTTTCTTTTTTCTCACTTAGATCCCAAGCTCAACAAATTCAAGTGCCACTGCTTACAGGCAAGCAAAAGATGTTATCTAATTTTTTGTTTTACAGGTTTGAAGAAATCAACTTAGCACTGCTAGCAATCTGCTGCTGTGTTTGCTATTATCGATCGTAGTCATCGTTATCTTACGGGGCATGCCCTTGACTGCAGTCTGATCTGTGAGCCTGTCAGGTTTTGTGGGGTTTCATTTGTAATAGCTGTTATATCCTATAAGCGTAGTCACCTACAACATGGAGAAATGCTGAACGCTAGTGACATGAACAGAGCCTTCCTATCTGCAGTTGATGACAGAGACGGGATATGGGGGAGCTGACACCGAGCAAAGATGAAATTATTACGGTTATAACGGGTTGATCATTTACCATATTGATTGATGTTTCTTTTTGCACTTATAGAGGTTTAGATACCCAGTAGGACACTCAGAAATGCCTACTTAGGTCTAGCTTCACTGCAACCAACTTCCACAGTCAATCAGCTGCACCGATTCTACTCAAAGCCACACCTAAGTTACAGCCAGTGCATATACCTTCATTATCTCAATAAATCCTTGAGCTGACATGAAGAAGGTGCCGACCTCAAGTTTTTTAGAGACCGTGCCTTTAGTTTGCATGCTCCCGAAGCTTGGCAATCATTTCCGACTGACGCCAAGCCATCCCCTCAGTTGACTACATTTAAGCAGAAGCTAAAATGCAACTGTTCCTTAGAGCTTTTGCTGGATTCGTGTGGATTGTCCTTTGCATAGCCATGCGGATTGACACCGTGCATGTTATCACTTATCATATTCTTCCTTCAGATCATAAGTAAAGTGCCTAGAAAGAGATCCAGTTATCCTGGTGGTGCTATATACATACCTACCTTATTATTATTATTATTGTAAACCCAGAGCATAACATCTGATTGCCAATGTATCGGCTATCTTCCATGACATAATAGAGAGATCTCAATCGGGTTTGCTTGGTCAAATTTGACTGAGAACCTGTGAAAGATCTAAGGCCTTAGGATCAGAAGTGTGGTGGACCACTTAGCATTTAGAACCCTGGTGTTTATCAGAAACAGCTGGCAGACAAGCAACTGCTGCCATTCTGCCCAGCTATGTAGACTCATAAACAGTCAAGCAGCTGTTGTTAGTAGCATACCAGGATGCACGGCAAGGCACAGCATTAAATCACCTGCCTAAAAATATGCCAAAGCGATAGTAAACGTGAGAGGGTGCACTTAAGTCAATCTGTGAGATTTGCGAGTGTGAGTGTGGTGGCCTTATGATGGGGATGATGGGGGGAGGGGTAGCCAGCTAGCTGCAGGTCTCCTCCCTTAGATCAGCTCTACTCTAGCTGGCTCTCAACCACCCTGCTATGTATGGTTCAGAAACTACTGGTTTTCGAAGCTGTTTTAGCCCAAGCATTTAGCTAACTGCATAAACCAGAATACCAACTGCTTGGCTACAGACCAGTCATCGAAATGTAATATTCCCGATATAAAGCACTACAATATATCACATAGTGATAACTCCATAAATAGCATATCCCAGCCGGCAAATATATGAAATTGAAGAGTGCTAGTCCATTTTGCCCGCATAATGGAACTGGCACGGTGTACATTGCTCAGACTATCCAGTAGAATGCTTGACTGCAAAACTGCACTGCAACAAATGCATGTACTTTTACATATGAAATCTTCGTGCTGCTACCAAACTAGTTAGCTAATCGTTTGCGATCACCATAACTGTGGCACTGCTGTAGGCTCTACTTTGCTGAGACGGTGCTGGCACTCGAGTATCTCCACAGCTATGGCATCGTTCACCGTGACCTGAAACCCGACAAGTGAGTGGCTGGCTCACAGCCACCTCAGCTGCCACCTTTCACCCCCCCCCCAACCGGCCTTAACCGGCATACCTGAAGCCAGGGACCGGTTTGCTGCCGACTACCATTTTTTGATTGTGCCTTGGTGTGTTAATCTCTTTTTCAGCCTTCTTATCACCAGCATGGGCCATATCAAGCTGACAGACTTTGGCTTATCCAAAATGGGCATCATGAAACGTAAGCATACGGCACTGTTTTTCACACCGGGCTGCTCCTGTTGCTGCTGGTAACGCTTGGTTGCATTCCGTTCGGAGCCTGACTATTTTTCGGCTTTTGCCTGGCACCCTTTGGAATCTCTGGACCCCCTCCTCCGAGGATTCGCTTAGCTGCCACGCAGCAAAGTTTGCACACACGTTCTAAAGAGCCTCGAGCAGTCCAGACTGCCGGGTCAGACTGAACGATCATGTTCGAGAGCAATTCTCTCTGAGGTGTGCAATGCTCTCTGCCTCCTCCACTCGTGTTTAGTCACGAACCTTCTTTGATGCTAACTGTAGTGACGACGAACATGTACGAAGGCATCGGTTTCGAGAAGGAGAGCAAGCAGTTCAACGATCGACAGGTGTTCGGCACACCAGAATACATAGCACCCGAGGTGATCCTCGGGCAGGGATATGGTCAGTACACGTGCAAGGTGTGAATGCAATGCACCCCATGAGCGAGTACTTGACAATGCGTCGGCGAAATGGCCAATGCACCCAAGCTCTGGTCTCTTTTGCGGGCCGGCAAAAGCCTTCGTCCCCTAGAGATAGCCATCTTAAGCTTTTGCTTCGGTACTGATTGCTGTGCAATTAAGCCAATCGCGACGGTCGGATGTGGGAGGGCGGTCAAGCTCTCAAGGATTGGTAGGTGTTTCCCAATTGGTTGACTTGCAAGTATGCAGATTGCCGAGTGTGCTATGCCAGCCTTGAACTTGGGAAAAATAACCAACCATTCTTAATATTTTGAAGGTAAACCTGTCGATTGGTGGTCAATGGGCGTCATTTTGTACGAGTTCCTTGTCGGCTGCGTGCCCTTCTTTGGTGACACACCCGAGGAGCTCTTCGCACACGTGCTATCAGGTTAGCTGCTGCTTGCATGTAGGCGAAGTCGATTACGCGTCGGATCGCCTTGAGCAGTACTGCGTTTGCAACATGGATACATTAGCTTTAGTTGGGGTGCCGGTGGCTGACAATATGGATCAAAAATGCATCTATTAATCACACCATTTAGTGGGTCCATATGATTCGTCTTTTGTATGCTTATGCATAATGACACTAACCATATGTGCATGCTGACCCTGTGCAAGTCACCTCTAACCATTGTATGCTTGTTGTCATTGAGCATGCTCCCACTAACCATTCGATCGTGCTTCCTTTACAGCAGATGTAAAGTACCCAGAAAGAGATTGAGTTCTCTGAGGGTGCTATAAAAATGCATTACTATTATTATTATTATTATATTGAATCGGCACGAGTGACAGAGTGGGTGCAAGCTATCGATGCTCCCGCATGCTGGCCAGGCGCATGTGTGTGCCAGAAGAAATCTGTGTTCTTCTCCGATGCCGTGGGAAAGATGGATACTCGAACCAACTGGTGCTTGTCCTTACGAGCCTGCCTGAAGAAATGCCACCAGTAGGTCATGATGCCCATCTCATGATGCTCTTCTTTCCTCGGGCTGTGGCTGCCACACAAACTGAATGAAAAGCTAATACGACAGTGCCGATATCAACAACGAATAAACACCTTGCAGCAGACCGGCCGACGCAATAGTCAGCTAGTCATCGACCGGCATTGCTGCTCTGGCCAGCTACATTGGACATTTGTTTCTCAGTCGATCCTGTCGATCAGCAGATTATGATATCATCAGAAATATGATATCAGCAGATTATGATATCATCAGAATACAACTATCGATAGATTGCCCAGCAGTGATACATTCTCTCCATCAGGACCCCGTGGGTTCTGATGCCACGGTAATTGTAAATCTGGCTACCGATGCCCGAAGCTGATAAGTTGAGAAAGATCAGCTGGAGCGCAATAAAACGAGGTGCTCCTACCGTACATCATACAGCCCATCCTACCGATGTATACAGCCTGGTGGTTAAAGGGTGCCATAGGCAACAATGGCGATCACCGCCTGCGGTTCCTCTGACGGCTATGGCATGCATGCGAGCGCCTCCGCTTCCAACTTACCGTGCCACTAGGGAAGCATTTGAGCCTCTGGCTCTTTGGCTGCAACAACCTCATGGTCGATGCGTTTCGACATAGCTGTCACGGCTATAGGCCGTTGCACAGTGGCCGATGCATGACATTATATGTGGCAACGATGACGGAAATGTCACTGCTCTAGCTCTGCTACATCTATCAGCTGCCTTCCACACCATTGATTACGATGTTCTACTTGACCGATTGAGAACAACGATCGGTCTGGCAGACGAAGCACTGCTGTGGTTTAAATCGTACTTGTGTGATCGTGATCAATCCATGTTTTGTGGGGGTCAGGCCTCACACACGAGATGGGTCACCTGTGGAGTCCCTCAAGGGTCCGTCCTCGGTCTCTTGCTGTTCTCCATTTATACTCAACTTATGGGAAAAGTGATTAGGGCCCATGGAATACGATATCACTTTTATGCCGACGATACTCAGCTGTATTTCCGATTCAAACCGTAGGAATTTGCTGCAGCAACTGATAAACTGAATGCTTGCCTTGCCGATAATCGATCCTGGATGTCGGAAACCTTCTTGAAACAAAATGACGATAAAACCGAACTGTTGCTCATAGGACATCCTGAGCGTGTGGCTGGATTAAAAGGCTTTGCTCTTCTAATAGGTGATGCTGTTGTGCGACCATCACCACGTGCTCGAAATCTAGGTGTCGTTTTTGACAGCTGCCTTAATTTTAAAAGCTTCATTCCGAAGACTACTTCTACAGCTAGTCATCACGTCAAATCCCTATCCAAGATTAGCAGCTGTCTTCCACAGTGGCTTTCAAAAAATTTAACTAACTCCTTAGTTCTGTCTCGGCTGGATTATTGTAATTCCCTTTTGGTTGGGCTACCAAAGAAAGCTATTAAGCCACTGCAGCAGACTAAGAGTATGGCTGCAAGGCTAGTCTTCAAGTCCCAGAGGTTTGACCACATATCTCCATTGCTAAAAGAGCTAGAATTGATGCCGGTTGATCAAAACATACTGAGCAAAGTTCTTACACTGACCCACAAAGCCCGCCACGGTTTGGCTCCTCCATACCTAGCTGAACTGCTGCACCAGTTTCAGCCTCTTCGTGCCCTCAGGTCCTTTATGGACAATAAATTAGCTGTTCGATTCCTGCACTTAAAGACCGTTGGCGACAGAAGCTTTAGCTCTACAAGTCTTAGACTGTGGAACTCACTTCCACAATTCTTACGCAACGACAATTACTCTCCTGCTGCCGGCTATGGCTCATCCTTTTCAGCGGTCCTGAGCTGCTACTCCCATGCTGCGCACTACCTCAACTGCTCTCCTGACTCTTCTATGCTTTCCACTTTCTCTTTGTTTCGTGAGACTAAGTCTGTTGGCTACCGAATGCGTACCGAAAGCCGCTTAGGCTGTGAGTGCACTCTGCAAAAATCTCCTGCATAACACCCACATGGTCTTCATGGCTTTGCGGAGTTACAGACGAAGATATATTACATTACATTAGCCAGGTTCTAGTAATTTATGGAATTACGTGTAGAAATACCGCATTAGCAAGTCTGTATGCTGTATGCACGTGCTGCTCGTGAAATGTCAAAAAGCTGATAAACGATTTATTTCGTGAGTGCATGTTGCCTGGCGCAGCCATCAAGTCTATGAAAGCACTGTGCTGCCTTTGTGACTGATCTTTTTGCAGTGTGGTGCCAACTGCTGTAACTTTATTTGCCTCTTTGCCTGCCGATTTTAAAAATGATTTCCCGTGTGTTTGCAAAGTCGTGCAGCAGCATCTTCATACACCTACATTTGATCGCTTAAACTTATTTATACGTTGGTTAAGCCAAAGCAGATCATTGTGGTAGGAAATGCCCCAGCATTTTGATAATAATAACTATTATAATAACAATAATAAAGCATTTTAATAACACCCTAATAGAAATATGGGCTACAAAAGAAAGCACCTCATAGCATTAGTAACCTGCACATAATAGCATGCAACCATACTGCTGCAAATAAAACCGGACAAAGGCTGCCGGTCGCAAGACCAGTGAAGTGGGACGCAAACGCATCACTTTGACTCAGCCAACATCCGATCTAGAAATACTATACTAGAAATACTAGAATACTAGAAATACTAGAAATCCGAACTAGAAATAGCTGGTAGACCACGATTATTTGCTCTGGGTTAATTGATCAGGCATAGTCAATCAACACGATAGAATATTGGTGTGATCAGCCGTGATGATGAGGTGCCAGAAACATGCCTAGCCTGCTGCTATAAAAAAAGAAGAGATAATTCGCTTGTATAGCACCCTAAAAGAGCCTAAGCTTCATTCAGGAGATCCACATATGCCACGGAGCTCGAGCTCACGACCTCGGCCATCAAATACATTCACTTTGACCTCGGTCGGGGCGAGCACCTTAACCACTGGGCCAAACCACCTCGTAATGTAAACTTGTCTGATTCAACAGCCTCATTTAATTACTGGCAGAAGAGCCTTAATGGTTATCACCACTAGTTGGAGTGAGCAATGAAGGATTGCCTGCGGACGTTTATTTGTAACCCCGGGTGGTTGCGCTTAACGCCTCACCTTAGCAAGCGAACCCTGCTGCTGACCGTTGCATTGAATACGTCACCTGTGAATACCTTTCCTCTGTTATGCAGAAAGTATTGAATGGCCTGCCGAAAGTGATCTGACTCCGCCAAGGGATGCACGTGATCTGATCTTGTCACTACTGCAGCGAGAGCCACTCGAGAGGCTCGGTACCGTGGGGTCGCATCATGTGAAAGCACATGCTTTCTTCTATGAGCTGGATTGGTGCAACTTGCTGCGCCTAAAAGCCGAATTTGTGCCGAACCTCGACAGTGAAGAAGACACCAGCTACTTCGACTGTGCGTAGCCTGGCAAGCGAGCCATCGCCATTCTACTCCTGTAATGCATGGCTCTGATGCTCGAAACATGCAGCTGCAGTTATGCAACAAGTTGTGACTGGCCTGCTGGTTTCTACAGCCAGGTCTGATCGGTACCAGCGTGCATTAACGGACGAAGAGGGGAGCGCATCGAACGAGGACATTTCCAAAGAGGACATCATGTTTCGCAGCTTCACCTCCTGCTCACCGAGGTACAGTTACGTGAACGACCAAGCAGACGTTGTCAAGGTACATTGCAGCTCCTATTGTTTTGCTTTCGACTGCCTGAAAATTGACAGTATTTGCTACCATGCTACCGGATGTCATGTAATTTCATTTTCTCAGACGGATATATATATATATATATCCGTCTGAGAAAATATATATATATATATATATATATATATATATATATATATATATAAACACACACACACACATTGTGAGTGTGGTGAGAATGAGAGAGGTGTGTGCCAAATATGCAGAATGCCTAAGCTCTTACTACTTGCATACAAGCCATAGGCAAATCCCGGTGTTGGACACCAACACCTAAGAACCAAAAACTAAGCATTTTCGATTTTGGGTATTGTTTCGGAAAAACAGTCACTTGTAGTATCGGTGCTTATCAATGCTTCAACCGGTGTCTGGTGTGAGAACATACGTATAACTTGATCCTGATTTCATGAAAGTTTAGCTACACCTCAAAAAGCAGCACCAGGCCAAGCATCTTACCACCGCTTTTCGGAATCCAACAGTTTACCAATACCTCGTACAAACCTAAAGTCCTTTGGAGACCATGCATTTAGTTTGTATGCACCCAAAGCCTGGAACTCACTCCCGACTTTCGTCACTACATCCCCCGACTCGACCACATTTAAAAAGAACTTAAAAACACCTATTTAGGACAGCATTTAGTGGGTCCCTGTGATTCGTCCTTCATGTGCTTATGCATGCCGACACTGTGCATGCTGCCACTAACCACACTTGCATACTGACCCTGTGCATGTCACCCCTTACCACGTTGTTTACCAAGCAGGATATTACTCATCATTCAATCGCGTTTCCCTTTGCAGCAAATGTAAAGCGCCTAGAAAGAGATTGAGTTCTCTGAGGGCACTTAATCAAGTGCATTATTATTATTATTACCTGATTTTGACAGGCCACTACAATACTGAGCTGCTTCACTATCCTGGTCGTGTGTTCTGAGTCCTTCAGCAGAAAATCTTCTATTGCCCATTGCAAGCGGGTGATGGCTGCTAATGTTCTTCTGCCGTTATATAGTTGAGGCTGTTTGATCAGATAACCTTTTTTACTTTTACTCGTTGCCAGCTTCAGTTAGCGGCAACGTGCATGGCTTTTTCCGGGAACTATTTGTCATATTTTCACTAGCCATGTCGGAGCTGTACGCTTGGTTCGGGCTGACCACAATGTACAACCGATTAAGCTGAATGCAAAGAGAGCGACTTCCAGAAGCAGCCCATCTTTCTTTGTTTTCTTGCTCTTTGCACAAGAACAAAAGGAATTTGTGGTCAGGTGGCTTATTTGTGCACTAAATTTCCTATTAGAACTTGGTAGCCAGAGAAATCTATTGGTCTATCAAACCAGATTTATGGTATACCTTATTCTTTCGCAATGCTGAATGATTCTTTTGCCCTGAAGTCTTTTGAGTGCTAAGCAGTGACCGACCCTCGGTCGCTCGTGGTGCAAGTTAATAATGAACAATTGGGAACCGTTTGCTGAGATCTGCATTTCCGACCACTTCTCATTCGTAATGGTGTAAATCAGGGAGCTTGCAGGTCGAATGGATTTAGCTGTGCCCTTTTACGATTGCATTAAATTACAGTATTTATCCCCACCTGTAAGGCCACGGAGACCTGAAGACTATGCTCACAAGATCGGCAGCCGAAGCAGATCTATCGTCGGTACTGCGAAAGCAATACGGGCATCAATTGGGCTACCTAAAGCACACGAGCCAAAGCACTAAAAAAAAAGTGTTCGTAATTGAAAGAAGGGGCATCTGATGAATCGTGGTGACATGCCCCTCCGGTGTGAGGAGACCAATGCTGCTTCTCCTGTTCGTTAACCCTTGAAGGAGCAGAAGCATATCCAGGATTAAGCCAATGATGTGCCAGGCCTTGATTTCACCAGAGATAGCTCATCATTGGAAGTGCCTTCAGTTCCTAAAGCCTGGAGCTAAACAGACCGACACCACGACACACTCTGACGGGAAGACATTTAGCCAAAACTAAAAACCTACCTCTTCCACACCATTTCCTTCGTCCACGTGAATCGTTCTGTATGCACTTATTCGTGCTGAACTAGTGTATATTATTACTGATCAGTTGATATGCTTCCTTTCCAGTAAATGTGAAAGGCCTATAATGAGATTCAGTTCTCTTTTGGAGCTATATAAAGGCAACGCTTTTCTTATTAAGCAATAATACAGTCGACGCTAAATCCGAGAATGAATATCTCAGGGTTCTGGACCCAGGTTCTGAGCAGCTCTCCTGCCGCTGTTGCTGCTGCTATGTTGTAGCACACGTGAGCATTGTTACAGCCTCTGTTATAGCTTGTCCCGTCTGACGATGGCTTGATGATTCGGGAATGACAATCCCTCTTGGTGCACTTGCAGGACTTGCAGGTAGGAGCAGGCACGCCAGTTGACGTCATTCGTGACAGCAGCACCGACGAGAAGGCGGTGATGGCTGAGCAGCCACAAGCAGAAGCCATGGACAGCAAGCTGTAAGTGGATTTTGAAAGCAGGCCATCACTGAGCCACTGTCGGGCAGCACAACCTGCTGTGACAGCTGTGGCAGCAACAGTAGCCTGGGCTTGAGTAGTCGAACCGATAAGAGCTTTCTTCCAGATCAAAGCAGGAGCAGCAGCCATGCGAACGGTTCATCAACTACTATCGCGACTCCGAGTCCCCGCTCTCCACCGGTTCTGCTGGTAATTGTGATTCATCCAACACAGGTAGTTTTGCAGAGTGGCCTACGAACGAGAGTTCCTGTGTGCGCCACTGCTTGCGCCATTGCAAAAACTCGTGCCTACTCATGGTAGGATACCACGGCTAAGCTAATCCGTGAATTTTCGGCATCCAGTCTAGACTTCAGTGACTTGCTACTTGCAGGTCTTTCTGCCTGTGCATAAAGATGTTCAGAATTGGTGAAAACTCTGCATCGAGGCTTGTCTGTCGTGAACGTCATACCTGCCACATTAAACTGCTTCTTCACTAGCTCCACGCCAAGCATATCTACTTACACATTCTGTCAATCATTTTTAGTTTCCTTCATTCTCTTGCTCGATAATTCACATTGGAAATACTCTTACTTAGGCTTCGAATTGCTCCACCCTCTCTTCTTACTCAACTCGTTTAGCAGTGACTCTAACCAACTTCAAATCCTGTAGAGACTTTGCCTTTAGTTTGTATTACCCCAAATCCTGGAACTCACTCCCAAATAGCGCCAAGACGTTCCCTGACTTGATATCAAATAAGAAGTTGAAAGCATGCCTGCTCCTTGCACCATTTGCTCCGTCGTGTTAATTGTTCTTGGTGTCCTTATGCGTGCTGATACTCTGCATGTCATCACTAATAAATTAACGTGATTCCTTTCTAGCATACACAAAGTGCCAACAAAGGGATTACTTTTCTTAGGGCATGGTACTAATGTGTTATTATTATCATTATTTCTAAATGCAGTCTGGACGTCAAGAATTGTGTGCAGCCTATCCTATCTATTTGCAGCCTATCCCCTGCCACCATCGTAATCCGTGGCCTTCCAGTCACCCAAAACAGTGCCTGCCAACACGCATGCACTGTCATTACACGAAATCACTTCGTGCATATGCTCATGTCACAGTCTGGCAGTTTTTCTCAGACCGGCTGACTGGGGTGGTGAAACGAATGTGCTCTCTCTCTCTCTCTCTCTCTCTCTCTCTCTCTCTCTCTCTCTCTCTCTCTCTCTCTCTCTCTCTCTCTCTCTCTCTCTCTCTCTCTCCTGCTCCTTCTCTATTTCTGTCTGCTATTGTCTCCATTTCCTCCACTCTTCCTATGTCTGCGGCTGTCTCTATCCCTCTCTTTCACATTTTCTGATAACACAGTTGTTGCTGTGTTCAAGTGTGCTGAAATTTTGATTGTAACAATTTTTCTGAATCTACAACTGAGAAAAACAAGCGACTGTGAATTCATTGCATCTGCTCGCCTCGTGTAGACAAGCTCCTCGGCAGCCCACAGGCCGTGGTGGCTTCACCTGCTGATGCTGGGCACAAGGTGGCAGCTCGTTCACCAGCTTCCTCTAGTCCAGCTTCATCTCGAGATTCCTCGCCAGCACGGTGTGCTGCTACTGCAATGGCAAACCTACCTTTCATCATAAAGAAAGGCACACATGGCTATGGGTTTGCCCTGCGTGCCATACGCGTTTTTCTTGGAAGAAGAGAGATCAACCTATACACGTTGAATCATCTTGTCGTGGTAAGAGACGCCTGCACATCCTGCGTGTGAATGGCTTTGCTTTGCTTTTCATCACTTTCAATATAATAATACATTGAACTAGACATGCAAAAGCAGCGCCATTATTGCACGAATGGCAGCAATAAATATCGCAATTGACCAAGCCCAATCATGGGCACCCAAAAACTAGTGCCTGTGGCCAAACAGGTTTCACGCCTTGCTCCAAATTAAAGGTGATTCTGCATATTAGCTATCAGCAACAATTTGCTATAACTTTTAAGTGACAAGCGCAATGACTAACGCAGGCATACCTTACTTCGCCCTGTGCACCGGGCGGAAAATCATCCGTGTGCAACACAGCTCTGAGGAAGGAGGGAGATTTCGTTGGAAGGCAGTGCCATGCATCATACACGGACGATTATTTGCTTCCCTCGCAGTGTGCTTAGAATCCACCGTAGCATGACCTACACTAACCAGGATGCCTCTCACTGCAAAACGTCAAAAGGCGTGCTGGGTCATTTTTAGTGATGGCATCCGACAGAGCTAATCAAATATGTGTTCGTTAAAGAATAAAATGACGAGAAAATACTAGTAAAGTTGATCCGGCAATTAAATAACTGTTCAGGGCCTTCAAAAGCCAGGCATTTTATAAACGTCGTTGAACTTTATATTCTGCGATCATGGATTGTGAAACTTGTCGAACCGAAATCAAAAATGTACTGCAGTGAATTTGGAAGCAGAGTTGAACTCAACATTTGAAATTTCACATTGATCTCTCAAATATTGGCCTAAGTATGGAATTTAAAAGGCATACAGCTACACTGCAAACGAAGCTGTCTAAAAGTCATAAGCATGTACCTCAACAGGCTGCAAACATGTACCTCGATGTACCAAGGTTCAGCAAGTTGGAACGAAAGCCGTATAGGATGCAGAGATCGATAAATTTGGTATTTGCAGATACGTTGCTTCCGGCTTACTTCTGGGTTAGACATGCTCAAGCCTACTCGTTTTTTCCAATGCTTTTCATTCATATGGAACTCATTAAAACTTCATTTCTAACATGTTTGTGTTTTGAAAGGTACCCTAAGCATTTCTTCAATTGTGGAACCAATCTTATCAGAATGTCCTCGATATGTATCCTTATATGAACTAGCAGAATCGCATGTTTCATCAGCTGCCTATCTTCCCCCACTTTCTATACCTCTGTCTAGCCGCCACCGAGCTCGCTGCTGCTCTGCTTCGTTCTTCGGAGAACGTTGTCGTCGATGACGTCGTGCCGATTGCAGAGTGTCGACGAGCACGGCCCAGCATGGCAGGCCGGCCTGCGACCCGGCTACATTATCACGCACATCAACACGCACCCTGTGCGCGGTCTCAATCACACCCAGGTGATAGCACTGGTCCTGTCCAAAAAGTCCAAAGTGACCTTGCGCGCTCTGCCGCTCGAGGAGACTTCAATCAAGCAGAGTGGCAGCTACCACGGCCGTCGGCACAGCAGCACGGCACGACGCGTGGCGGCCACATTTGCTTCGGCCTCTCTGCCGTGCTCTGCAACGCCATCGCCACTGCAGCCAATGGTAGCCGAGTCGGTGGCCGCAGTCACACCGGGTGCGCAGGCCGATCGCGTGCGCTGCGCTGCTGCCACGCACCGGCAGCTCCACGTGACCAAGTCCTCGTCGTCTTCACTCTTCAAGAAGATGAGCCAGCGTAATGCTCCGCCACAGCTGCAGGCCGCCGCCGCAATGACCGCTGCAGCCCCATCGGCCAACACCACCACCAGCGGTGCATCACAGTTCGCGGTCGCAGCTGCGGCATCCTCGCAGCCATTGTCGCACACGCCGCCGCCACCGCCGCCAAGGCGCTCCTCCGTGGCAATGCAAGCTCGATGCGGCTCGGGCCACTGCCGCTGCTCGCTCTGCAACAGCAGCGGCGATGGGGTCGGGGCAGCTGCCGCCGCCGCAGCCCGGCATCGGTGCCACCAACGAGTGCACGCCAGCGACACTGTGCTGGCGCGCAGCTTGAGCAGTGCATGCTGCGGCGGGGATGCTACAGCCGGATCAGCCGCCGACGAACGCCACCACGTGGCCACCGGCGAGGAGAAGGAGCAGCAGCAGGCCGAGCCGCTGGTCCGGTACCGTCGCCAGCGCACCAAGGCTCGGCACTCGGGCACGCCACAGTCGCCACTCGCTCGCTCGAACCCTACCACAACGCCTTCCACAGCAGCCGCTCCAGCAGCGATGGCTGCAGCGGCAGCGGCTGCTGCTAACCAAGCAGCGCCATTCGACGATGGGCTGCCGTCGCCAAGGTGGTCTCACTGAAGCGTGTTGATCGCCTCCTGAGTCGCAGGGGACTGCAGCTGTCGGTGGGAGCACTCACGCCATAAGCCGAGGGCAAATATGATGTCGTCTATTTATAGATTGAGCACACTTACAGCTACGAGCACAGTGGTGCCCGTAGCAGCTAATTCGGTGCGTTGTGTCGTTGTTTGGCACAGCACCAGCACACTTCCCTCTCGTCCTGCTACGGGCACTATGCACATAGCCGAAAGTGCACTTGGCTCTATGAACAAACGATGGGGTATTAGCTGTGCGTGACTACGGTTGTGCGCAGTTCTTTGCATGTTGTAAGCAGCTGCTGTCTTCGTGAGCGCACCTGCAGAAGCAGTGATGCCCATGAAGCCCGTCTGCTGGATTTCTTTCCTGGTGTGCACGGCAGCCCCTACTGGTCGGCAAGCTCACCGAAGGCTGCACAGAATTAAACAATTGAACGCCTCATTGGAACCGATACAGGAGCAGCATGCAGCGATTGCGATTCGCTCAACTGAAAGTACATCGAAATTTACCACTGATGCTACTCCCGGTGGTTAGCCTGGAAATGGTGGCTGCAGCACTGCTTGGCAGCCTCGTAAAAAGGATCAGTCGTTTTAGTTGACTGCATATTGGGAAAGGTTGTTTGGTCATCCCTCTCAACGACAATTAATAGGCACCAAAGCTCTAAACCATCACGGCTTTTGGAAATTGGCGTCGCAAACTATTCTGAGAGATGCATGCACCATTCCACTGCATTCCAATCATCAGTGCATTACATCGTAAGCCGCAAATCCTGAGAAGCTAAAGGAAGCTTATCCGGTGTCAATCCCAGAGAATATACATGTTTATTCCAAAAACCAGTAACAAACGTATAAGCCAACAAAAAATAGTTTGAACTTTAAAGAAACAAAAACATGAAAGCAACGCCCAAATAGGCTTATTTTCCTCTTGTTGTGCTAACAAAACACCAAATCCATTGCATAATGCCTCAACATTTTGATAGATCTACAGGCATACATATCGTTGTTATGGTGGTGGCCACCAATACCATCACGAACAGCACGGCTAAAATGCAACCTATAGTCGAATGCAGAATAACCTGAAACAGATAAGCAAACGAATGTAGTAGCTATCCCTTTGGGTCCCCCAAATAACTGCGATACAGCTGCCACTTCCACGATAAACATCAGAAAACTGCAGTTTTGATTCAAAATTACAGAGAATGGGTGTTACGGTTTACCCACTAAATTCATGCAACTGCGCTTGCCTCTTTACCTTCTTGTGCTATGGCCTAAAATGGCACGGGCCAGCCAGCATATTTAACACATTTGAACGGCAATGCAGAGAACAGTGCTACCAAGTTTCATGCGATTGCGCTTGCGTGTTCTCATGCTATGGCCTCCGATGGCCCGGACAAATTGGCAGTCCAAACCATATTAACTTCAGCTGGATTGCAGGAGAACTTACGTTGTAAAGTCGGGAGCTTTTGACATCACGTGCTCGAATTCAGTAAACGATAGCTTCTTGTCGTCATCTAGGTCAGCCTCTGCGAACACCTATGGGAAGAGAACGCATTGCAGCATCAAGACGATGCAATGGCAGAACAATATCTCGTCACCAGTAAAGGAGCCATACATAGGTGCACAGCTGAGGACCTGCAGTTCAGCTTGTGATTTAAAGTAACGATCGGCCAATTCAACATTCCCCATTGACATAGCAGCAGAAAAGACAATAGCATAATATATAAGAATAAGATATATTAAGGTATTTAAGATAAGATAATAAGACATAGCAGCAGAAAAGCCTTAGTGGCTATCACCCCCTCCAGCTTGCAGCGGGCAATAAAGGATTACCCGCTACGAAATTCCAACCTTCGACCTCGGTCGTGATGTGCAAGCATCTTACTCTTGGGCTAAGACGTCACTGCATTTACAGTTCAATGTGCACCTACCTAAAGTAGCTTCCGAGCAGTAGCTAGGAAAACAAAATCATTGCATTGCATGGAGGTGGCTAGACACAGACACAATTGGATCCACACGAGAAATTTGACTCGTGTACTCGGTGACAGGACCACAACGTCAGACACAGTGAAGGTCGGACTAATATGGTAGAGGAGCCTGATTTTTCATTATCAAGAGACAGCAAATGTGCACACTGCTTTGCAAATGGTCCGTTAACCATCAAAACGAAACGTCCAAGTCAACAATCGTAACCGTATGCCTTATTTCAAAATCAGGAGGTTCTCTGTAGTCTAAACCTTGAGCCATGTTTGATACCACACTTCTCACATCTCCCGTGTGCAAATAGTCCTTCCACAAGCTCTGGATCCTCAATCAAAATCAAAGATTCAATAGAAGTATAGATAGATATTGGAGTAGCCGAGTTTTAGTGGGTATGCACTCGCCAGCTGTACCTCTACATAATCCACCTGATATCTTAACATCTGCTAGTACCAGACTACGATCTCTCTGGTTCCAATGGCGGAGCCAACATGTCGCGGTAATTCCATGAAACGGCTCTCCAATAAGGCTATCCGGACATGCTTAGCTTCACTTGTGCTGCGAGCCACTCTTCTGCTGCCATTGTGAGCATGCTTAATAACATAGCTTACTAGAAACCATCATTAAATATTCGGATTTGTGCTTAAAGATTTCTTTAGATTTACAATGAGCTTCTGCTATAGCTGTAATTCTGCCTCCCCCTTTCTGGTTTGCACTCCTCATTTATTTTTTGCAAAGCAATGCAAATCCTGCTTTAGTACTCATTCTCTCACTGCATGCTGCAAGTAAGGATCGACGGTCATGTTTCGGGTACTATCGCAACTAGCAAAACAAGGCTGGCACTTCACCCATACAACTGACAAGATTCTGCTGTACAATCTGACAATACTTCTGCTCTTCTGGATAATCAATCAAAACTACCTGAATCTAGCGTCAGTTGGTCGCAAGCAAAAAGTGTTGGAATATGATTTACCCTTCTTGCCCAGTACACCCCAGTACAACTTTAAATGCTGTCTTGCTCTGTAAATGACGTGTTAGCTAATTTGAGCCCGCCACAATGCAATGATTGGCATACACTGAAGCAACAGATCTTCAGCATATAGTCAGATGCATCCACAGCAACACGCCCAAACAACGGCAGGTCCCTACTATCAGGAGTCTAGTGGCAAAAAACTACTGAGTCGTTTGCAACTGCTGATAAATTAGCCAGAGGCATGAGCTCGGGAAATAGCTTGATCCCGAAAACGGCTCAAACCAAATAGTATCAGAGCCATACAAATATTCTGGAGTGGCAAGCAAAGTTCTCTGCACACCACACTTCTCTGCACAGCACTTGCCGAGGGGGTATAAACGTGCAGTCATTGAAGTTCGTGGCATGCCGAGATGGCTTCCGTTTGTCGGCAATGAAAAAAACACGTTGAGCTTAACTTCCAGTGAAAAAGTTTCGAATGTCTCTGTTTCCAAAGGCATGCAGGTAAAAGGGAATGTTTCACCAATTCACCAACAATAGTAACTTTCAAAAAGGCAGGACAGAAAAAAACGTTAATTCATGCCCGTTTATTTGCTGCCTAAGGAACCCAAAATAATACCAGCAAACCTCAGATACCCATGAGACACACTGCTTCAAAGTTAAAAGTGAGCTGGCTAGCCTAACGCTTGTAATGACTGTTCGTGGAAGCTCATAAGTTCAACAGCCTTGCTTTTGAGTGAGGCACAGTGGGAGTAAATTATCTTGGCATTAACCAACTTAGTACCTAAAAATTCAACAAAGGCAGCGTCATAGACAATTTCAAAAGAATTTGTTTGCCACAGATAGTTCAACATTTAAACGGCATAATATATGTAATTCTGTGCAAACAAACGAATCTGCACGTTTCTGCTTAGTGTGCTCACTATGTCCATAACTGCACTTAAACAAATTAATTCTAGCACATGGACAATGCGAGAAACAGGTATGGTATTTTTACGAGTATGTCGCACTTTTTCCCAATTTATTTGAAAAATAAACCTGCGACTTATACACTGCAATTCAAATAAATGTCAAAACTAAAAAAACACTCCTTGTCTACCTATCTAGACTGCTCAACTTGTTCGTATGGGATTAACTAGTTTATATTATACTCTACTTTAGCTGATCATAAACCCTAAAATTGCGAATTTCAAACATACTGGATGGAACTGAAAATAATGCAATATATGAGGAAAGTGACAATGCTGCACAAGAATATGAAGATGTTAGCAGTGAAACGATGACGAGTTTCTTGCTAACTGTGATGATTAAAGCAAACTTATATTAATACAAAATGAGCTATGTATTCAGTAGTAATATTTTTCAATAAAACTTCCAAAAAACGTTGTCCGTAAATTTAAAATGCGACTTATACTTGGGTGTGACTTATAAGCGTAAAAATACGGTAGTCGCCAAGTTTTGCTCTACATGACCACGCAAGTTACTAACGTGCCCCACGGGTAAAACTTCGATCAACACGGCAAACACCTATGCCTACATTAGCTCTGAAAGGAGTAAGTGCCCCCAGGCTCATATGCTAGATCACCACGTACCTTGCTTGCGAATGCCTATTCCACATCCGAAAGAAAGCCAAGGCAATTTTAAAGAATCACGAAGCAGCCACTGCAAGACCATTGGCTTCTGAGAGATACTTCTATCCGATGAAATCCCACTTTTAGGCACCTAGCTATCATGGCTTAGGGTAAACGTTCGGGTCTGCCCATACCAAGGCCAATAGCAATGCACAAGCAAAGTCTGGCTACGATATCAAGTCGTTGATTAAAGTCACTAAGAGCTTTTTTCACCGAGAAAAGAAAAAGATTAGAACACACCGTGTTTTGTGACAGAGTCCAATGTTTATAGGAGTGATGGAGTTGTTGACTATTCTTGTCTTGGAAATGTGTCATTTATTAGATGTAGGAAGGCCACCTTTGAGTGTGAGGCTCAACCTCTGCCTTCTTGGCAATTTATTTATTTAATTAATTTATTTATTTATTTAATTCAATTTATTTCAAAATTATTCTATTCTTATTAATTATTTATATTATTAATTATTTCAAGACACTAACTTCTGAAGTCCTATTAACATAATCATCTCCCTCACCTTCTACCAGTGATCATAGAATCAATATATGCCGGGTACTTTAGTCATTTGAGGCTCATGTATGTGCGACTTCAGCAGTGGCAAAAAGGGTGCGACAATTGTAAGGAACATGACTACAACAACGTGATCCATCACAATTTCCAGTTGCATTCTCTCACGAAATCTCGACCTTCCTTTACCTTTACAGCTGGCATCGTAGAGACTATTTGGCACATTTTTATTGTTCTTGGCGCAGTAGCAAAAAAGTTAGCAAGAACATGCACAAAGTGAGCAAGCAAATTACTGATAGTTTTACATAAAATGTTTGCATCTGAAGATTTGTGAAGGACAATAATAATAATACATCAGATATAGCACCCTCAGAGAACTCAATATCTTTCTAGGCAATTGCTCAGGACTGCCAGAGTTACGTGATCCTACTCCTATCATAATCTTACATTAGTAAGGAGATGATCCATTTCGTCTTCTGTCAGCCTTTGCGCCGGGTCGGTGTCTCCACCGGTCAATTTATTAACAACGTTAATCAGGTCATCACGCGACAGCTGGTCATCACCATCGAAATCTACAAGTGCATATATCCCCATTGTCAAAATGTTTGAGCATACCATTAAACCAAATAAAAGAAGCCCCTGAAACCCCTCCTACAAGGACAAAGGAAATTTCGTCAGGTGTAGGTAACTGATCATATTTATCGTAGATAGTACAAAGACTGAATTTTTTACCCCCACTTTTGGAAAATACAGCGACGATGTAGCCCCATTTGCTATGGGCAACCAATTGTAGAGTTAGGGGGAGGGTTGGGAAACCCAAATGAATGATCAATGTATAAGGCATAAACGTGGACAAGGCAAGTGACGAGTCATACACTGTATTTCAGGTGAGGTAGAAGCATGCACGGGCAGCTGCACTATGTGGTCAATGCAATAAAAGTAAGCTAAACTAAACATAATAATAATATGTTAATAAAAAATTGCATACAACCCTAAGGGAACTAAATCTATTTCTACGAACTTTAAATATGCTGGAAAGGAAATATAACAAAAATAATAATACATCTGATATAGTGCCCTCAGAGAACTCAATCTCTTTCTAGGCACTTTACATTTGCTATATGTCTATTGATTAGTGATAGCATGCGCAATTTCAGGAGGCATAAGCGCAAAGACAGACAATTCGCATGGATAGAGCAAATTCTGTAAGGAACTGGTGGGTTGTTAGCTTCTTTTGACTGTCAAGTTATGGGACATCATGACAACAGTTGGTAGTGAGTTCCAGGCTTTGGGAGCATACGAACTGAATAAAGACATGGTCTATTAAAGATTGGTCTTAAAGATCTTTAAGGAGTTGGTTTGAGGCACAGCTAAGCGACTTGAGTCAGATGATCGGGAGGTACGATGCCTAGCCTGATTGGAAAGTAGCTCGGTTAGGTAGGCTGAAGCTAGAGAATGTAGGGACTTAAAAGTGAGTGGCAAAACCATCGAATGAGTCGATAATTGACAGGGAGTCACTGCGACAGGTCGGTGAGAAATCTACAGTCGGCTGCTATGGATGTACACGTGCAGTTGGCACACAGACACGTGCCTCGCCTAAGCATGCGCAACCAAAGCAAGGATGCAACGGTTTGATAACTTACCATATATCTTGAAAGCGTATTCGACTTTAACACTTCGCGGAGCATTACGACTGAACACCGACATCATGCTCAAGAAGTCTTCAAAGGTCATATCACCGCTGCCATCGTTGGAGAAGATTTGAAGGATTCGGTCCCGAAAGGGGTTCACCTAAAGGCACGACCATCGTAATCAATCGAAGGCAGCGGTCCACGAACAAGCACATCGCAGGCGTTGATTAGACTGGGACAGTAAAATCAGGTTACTTTCGAGTCAAATTGCTCTGAAGATCTCACTGCTATGGAGAGCCTGGCTGCTACTCATCACTGAGCTGCCAAGCACTATACCTGACAACAGCACAGACCGGTCAAATGCGAGGGCCAAACAGCAGAGAGCTTACCTGGTTGCTCGCCTGACTGCACCAAGCGCAAGTGCAGCCAGGCAGATCTGTCACTCAGCACTCAGGAAGTACTCGCAGCCTCTTATTCTGGCAGTAGCACTTCCAAAAAATTGCCTACTGAAGGACTAGAACCCATGACCTAGGTAGTGAAGTCCAAGCACCATAAAACGGTGCTAAGACCCGGTAAGTGCTTGAAAGCAACCAGTCAAAGCATAATCGCAAAGAAATTCCTGTGCTAAGTACTAACGTGGCTGCAGAGGAATGATGCTGGGTGGGTTAAGACGGAAGAGCTAAAAGGAGGGGCTAGCCGGCGAGCCGCAGGTCCCTGTTCCCGGTGGAACACAACGGATCAGGGCTCTCAGGCCCGCCTTCTCCGCTGCCTCCTCCATTGCACCGGGACAGCAGTGCTGAGAATCACCACAGGCATAAATTCCACATCACAGATAGTGCTACAGTTCCACAAAAGCCCGAATTGGCAGCATCATCCAAGCAGTTCTGGGCCACGCATTGTCCTCACTCATTGGCCAGCTTATAAATTGCAATGAAGCTAAGCATGGCTACGAGTCAACAAACAGAATCATGACAGGAAACCCCAACAACAGGGGGGACAATGAAGCGCCTTTACTCTCACAGATCAGGTAACCGGTCCCTGTTGGCAATGGCAGACGCAAAGCCTTGGCAAATGAAGCGCGATTCATGGGCAAATGCAGCCGATTTAGCCGGTGCACGTGGCACCACACCGTTGACGCTTGCCTTGAGCTCCGGCAGTTCCAGCAGCTTTGCTTTCTTCATGGTCAGCTGTGAAGGGTGAAGACCTGCCTTCACGGCAGCACCCTGATCTAGTTCTTCGAACCTCGTATATACGCTGAAACACAGGAAAATAATGCTGCCTCACTTGGGAAATTAGCAGAAGTTCTGGATGGCAGTAACATCGCTCCGGCAGGAGAACGACTAATGCAGCAACAGTGCCGCGCTGCAAGCAGGAGCAGCAGCAGCATACATATTCGCCAGCCATTGTGCTCAGGGCTGTCCAGACCCACGCAGCAGCCGCTATGAAACCGACCGCCTCCCGATGAGCAATGGCTGCCTGCCGTTCGGCAGCTGCAGCTTGCAAGTGGCATACTTACTGCAGGACTTCCTTCTTCGTAAAGTATGTTAGTTCCTAAACGAAGGGGGTAAGAAGAAGTGCTTGCAACGAGTATCGGGGTCCCCTATACCTCACGGATGATATTGCAGCAAAGTGCAATCCAAGCAAGATCAATCTGTTTTGGCTTACAGCTCGAAAGTCTGCAAGCAATCAAGTCAAGGGTAGCAGATTCAACAGCCTGGCGTATACAGCAGCAGAAGGCTCTTTGCGGCTACTGTCGCAAGTGGCAGCGTGCAACAAAGAATTGCCCGTTTCAGAGCTTATGCTTCACGACCTGGATAATAAAGGAAGAGCACCTAGCCCCACAGCTAATAGCACCTAACCCCACGGCTTAGACCCGACTTCTAAGTAATGGTGCTGCCTAACCACCGCACTTCTGTGCGTGCCATAGCAGAAATATGCCAAGTATAGCAGCAACAGTAATACGAGCCCACCATCCGATGGTAAGGCTCCCTTTCGCTGTGCAACATGTACCTGAATATGGAACTAATACTTTTACATGAATATTTGCGTTTGCCAGAAACAGATGCTCAGGCATTCCATACGACAGCCAAACATGCACTCTAAAGCCAGCTACAATCATCATGTTATTCGCCACAGTTGCCCTATTGCCTTCATGCAGAGTGCAGGCTACCACAGACAGCTATGTGAGCATACGCTACTCAGATATCTGTATGTGCAAGTGTGTGTGCGCAGTGCTCTCATGCACACACGTGCGAGTGTGTCAGGTTCGTTGCAGCAAGTGTGTCTTCCACGCGCATTGTAATTTAATGCATGTATGCAATGTATCTCCGTCTGAAACTCCGCAATGCCACAAAGACTGTGCACGTGTTGAGCAGGAGAGTTTTGTGCATAGCACTCTCAGCCTAAGCAGCTTTCAGTACGCATTCGGTTGCCAACATACTTCATCTCATGCAACTAAGAGAAAGTGAGAAGCTTAGCTGAGTGAGGAGAGCAGTTGAGGCAGTGAGTAGCATGGAAGTAGCAGCTCAGGACGGCTGGAAAGGATGTGCCACAGTCGGGGCCATGAGAGCAGATGTCGTTGCATAAGAACAGTGAAAGTGAGTTCCACTGTCTAGGACCTGCAGAGAAAAAAAGCTTCTTTTATGCATGCTTTGCTAATCTACCCAGTCTATTTTTCTGAACTGACCACAGCGATGCACAGTGCTACTGTTTCTGTTATTAACCCCTATATAATGTCTAGCTGAGTTGCATGTCTCGACCAATCAGCTCCACAGCATCTAATGATGCTGTTTCACCTCTGCTCTCACTGCAGCACTGCTAGGTTGCACAGCGCTTAGCAAAACTACTGACCATCCAGACATGAATGAGCATGAAGTATTGGGGGTGGTGAACAAGTGACTGCTGCCAAACGAATTAGGCCATAGCGCTCACTGCTCGGGTCAGCTGAATCCGAGCATTCTACAAGCTGTGCTGCCAATCTGAACAGCCGACAGGATGAGTTGAGCACTATTAGGGGGGCCACTACTAAATCATCGGATAAAAAGCTATCACTGGTCAATTGCTGCCACCCTGGACACTGGCGCACGTCCCGCTGCCCTGCCGGCGCGGACCTCCTCCTCGACTGACTAACTCGACTGACCGTGGCAGGGTGCCGACACGCTTAATGCTTTATTGCCCATCGCACGAACGAATGATGAGAGTTGCTCTGCAGCCCTGGTTGCTGATGGACCAAACAGGCCATCGATCCAGCAACCACCTTTACTTTACTTAAAAGTAGCACGTTTCTGTTCGGACGACTTCCAAGTATAAAGGGGTGACTTCCAAGCAGAAAGGTTATCTGATCCAACAGCCTCATTTATATAATGGCAGAAGAGCCGTTACGGCTACCATTACCGCTTGCACTCCACGACTCGAGCTCGCGACCTGGGTCGAGAAGAGCTAGCACCTTACCACCAAGGGCCAAGACTTAAGTATAATAATAATAATAATAATACATTTGTCATGGCTCCTCAAAGAACCCAATCTCTTTCTAGGCACTTTACATTGCTGCAAAGGTATGAATGAACGACTAGCAGTAGCTTGACAACCGAGAGGTTTCGGTTACAGGAGGCGCCCTTGTACATTGCCGCCTTCCCCACCCCGATGTCGGCGCCTTTTTGGCTGCAGCTACCGAACAAAAAGAACGGACCAGAGCCACGGACAGATCCTCTCCGGCCAAAAACGCCTTCGCATCGCACAAGCGGGATGCATACACGGAGCGGCCCGCGAGGACGAGCTACTCCTCGAGAACGCTCTTCTTAGTGGTCGCACCAACTTCGACGCCGTCAAGACTACCGGCGGCACATCGTGGTTATTTTACGGAGGGTTCGGACCTTGTCAAAGCCGCCGAACCTGCCAACGACAGGAACGAAATACAACCCAGTTCCGGTGGCGGCGGAGCAGGCTAGCCAATAGAAGCCTATTACTAATGTCGACTTGCGTCAGCAACACGTATCGCGGCTGCCTTGCGGATGCACATTGTTAAATTTGTGCGAGCAGTCGCGTACAGCAAAAGACGGCGCAGACAGACGACATTTATTGTAGAGCGAGGAACCAGGCCGGAGCGCCACCACGCTAGCTGATGAACTCCTGAGCATGCCCAAAATCGGTCCGCGGTTCTCGGATGGAAGAGGGCGGCGGCTGGGCAAGTCAGGAGGACCCGGCACAAGAAAAGACCCACCTTTCCACGGGCACAGTGCTAAAATATTCAGCATATTTATGTGACGAACGCCGCCATCGTCCAGCCAGTGGCTGCGAAAGGCAACCCTTTCCAGATCTTGCATCCCGACCACCCTACCCGCCCCCACCCCGCGGAGCCGCGGCCGCTGCGACCAGGATGGAGCGCGGCTGAAAAAGAGTCTACACCGATTACTCACGTTACCGGCCGCGTTCGTGCATGATCGGTGCAGGCGACCGTGTCTAGCGTGCGATAGATGGGGCAAATCGAGCGACTCGCCGCTAACGCGTTTTCAGCGCAGCCGAAGAGCAGTCGGCGAACGCCGCGGAGAAGCGAAGAAATTGCGGCGCCTCGAGAGTACAAGCGCGAAATGGCAGCACTGAATGCCTCTCACTTGGTACTCGTCTAGCTCTTCGTCACTGAATACGCTGCGACTGTTACCCATTGCGATGCACCGCCTGCGCGGCTGAGTCGGCGCGGTACCCAAGCTGACGCGACGGCAAATTAATTATGCGGTCAGTCCCGGGCGGCGCATCCGCTGCTGCGTCATCGACGCGCCGCCGCGGATGAGAGGCGCGGCAGCGCCGGCCTTTGGCCACCATCGGCCGACGTGCTGCGCAACAGCCGCTCGCAACGCTTGACTTGGCATCGTCCGCAGGCGTAGAGCGAGGACCCCGTCCTCGCCGTCAACCTCAAGGCCGCAACCGCGACGGGGTACTTGGACGCAAGGGCACAGGGAGAGGAGGGGGGCTAAAAAGGGCTTAAGCCCTTCCCCCCACATGCGTCTGGCTGATGGACGGGGCCCGTTACGGCTTTTCAACTCCTTTGCCGAGAACACTGCTGTAGCACCCTCTGGGGAAGCTCGCAGCCCCCTCCGCATAGCATTCAGACTTCCCAATAGGCTTTACAAATGGGGTGTGCGGCTTTCACGTCCAGACCACAAGCGCAGCGCTCGTAACGGCGCCAGTCTCTGCCGAGCCTCGAACTCGGTATCGTGGCTAGCGACTCGTAGGTGCAGCACCAACGCACGCGGGTGCATCAACAGTAGCGGAACACGGCAGCGGCGAAGAGCGCCTGCCCATACCTCAAGCTAGTCCATATTCAGATCGTAGAGAAGTCTATTTGACGGCGACAGAGGGTTGCGGGCGTTCAACTGCGGCCATGACGTACACCGACTCTCGTACGACTCAGCGACCTAGAGCACAACTCAGCTGCAATGTCAAGGTACAAACTCCCGCAGCACTACAGGCAGCCTATTATTTGGCTTCGGTTTTTATGGGGCCTTGACCGCAGATGCTCGCACAATCGGTTCCTGGCCGCTATAATTCAGGAACCGCGAACAGTAAATGTCAGGCATAATCCGGTTGATTTAGCACGCCGCCATTTCAGAGGGCATCCAGCGGTACTGGAGGCTAGTCGGGGAGGAGAGGGGAGGTCTGCTCACACTGTCTCTAAAGGAGGCCTCGTCGGTCCTCGATGGGGCGGCTGCACTGGCATTTCATGCTGCTCTCCTTCAGCGCTATAGTTCCGAGTCGATCTCGCAGAGCGGGGGGGGGGCCACAGACTAGGGAAATAATTCTCCAGTCGAGGATTTGCTGGAAAACTTGCCTTTTTAGACCAGCTGTGTATGCCGCTAAGCAGCTAAGATCTGTTGTTGCTAACCGCATCGAGACGATTAAGGATGTTAACATTCAGTCGCGTCGTGTGCCGCGTTGCTCTAGCAGTGCCAGCAGCAGAGCCACATGATCAAGATCTGAAGGTTTTGCACAAGCCCTTCCCCCAAAAAGTAGCCCGCGAGGTCACGCCAAACTAAAGGAGTGGCTAGAAGATTATCGGTCGAGGGCGCGCCGAGCGGCGGCTAGATTCGACTTGTTTCTCCGAATTGGTCATTAGATTTCGTTTTTTGGACGGGGCTATCAAGCCCGCGAGATCGGTACGAATTCCCGGTGCACGTTCGGGGTCGGTGTCCAGAGGAGGCAATCATTTTAGCATCGTATTTTGTATAGGCTCGCTACGTGTGAGCTGTCGCGTGCAAGCTGCTACGCGTTAGCGTGCTTGCTGGAAAGCAACGGCTCCAGCGCACGTTCCGCGCATCGTACGCAAGCTCATTTGTGGCATTCATTTGTGGCTCGGAAAGGAGGCTCCCACGTCGCGAAGCCCGACTGCGATAAAATTGCTGCACTCCCATTGGCTGAAGCGAGTAGCCAATAGAGGGGATGTCCTTCCAGCAGCCAGCGCTCATTAAAGGCAGCCGTGTTTCCCCGATTTATATCAAGAGACTTTCGTGAGCCCCCCCCCCCCGCTACGACGTGCAGCTTAGACTCTCCAATGTGGGAAGCAGGTTTCTTTTTAGACACGTGGGTATCCAAATTGGAGCGAAGATTTCTTGGTAGATGGGTGGGTCTAAAGAAACTTTATGCCCGCTTTCTGTTCGCCCGGGCCAGCGGGCTTCATCAAAAAGAGGGAATAGCAATGTTTTAGCCGGGCTGAAAACCTTTTCTGGGCAGCGCGCCTTTGGCTCGCAGCTCCTAAGCGTTTCTTCAGGCCGAGTCTACCGATATGTATAGACGGGGCTACGCCACCCTCCGCTGCCAGCTTGCTTCGGGTTCTCTAAGCAGGACATGCAGTGTCGTTGTTTTGGGGGCCACGTTGAAAATGAGGCACTCCTTCGGTGCATACTGTAAAGATACATCCTCACACAGACGAGATGCAGCCGCCGTTTTAGATGTGCTAAAGAGCCCTCCTCCTCCAAAGAGCTCCCCTCGGCGATCCGAAAATCCGTCGGCTGCCGGAAGAAGTTGGCGTGTTAAAAGCAACTATACCGGATAGGCTAATGCCGCACCAGCCGGCCGAACCTCGCTCGCACGCAGCTGCGCGAGCTATCTCTGTAACATCATCATCGGGACAGCGCGGCATTGGAGGATGCTTTAGAGGCGCGTTCTGTCCGCAGCACAAGCATCGGCAAACAAGCACGGCATCGGCGTTAAAGTGCTAAGTCGGTCGCAGGCGGGATGCCGAAGGCTTTTAAGATTCTCTGCTTATGGAATTGCAAGTAGAAGACTCATAATTTCAAATTGACTCAGAATTATTCTAACCAGTGATGACCTCAGAGTTCGATAAGCGTAGCAAGTTTCAAGAATTATGGTAAAAGTCAGCCACATCATTCTTGGTTGATCTACTTTGGGTGGATAGCCAGGCGAGAGGATGCCTACCAAAGGTGCTTTTAGCCTCTCCCTCTCCGAAGTCTGGGAAGGCTGCCTGACTTAGAGGGGCAGTCTAGAGGCTTTCAGGCAGCGCGTGCGGATTAAAGTGCACACTTTTTTCGGGGTGTCAACAAAGACGTCGGGATGGGGGCGCACCTATAGCACGGAGCTTTCCGCTCGCCAAAAGCGTCTTACGAGCTAGTCTGCCAATTAAAGCACACGGTTATCATTATAATAGGCACTAAAATATTAAGTCTTAGACGGGACTTGAAAGCCTTTCAAAGTGGATATCCAAATGAAGGCCTTTTCAGCTCGCATCACACCGTAAACGTTCCAGTTAAGCCACCTCGTGTCGAAATTTTGGCGACGACCTTTCTTGGACGGCCATGCAGACCGCAGAAATCTAAAGCGGAAATCCGAAGTACAGACGGCAGCTAGTGGCTAGCCAGTGGATAACGTCCAGACTAATCATCTGTGCTCACTTGGAGTGCTATCGCCCGATTTCGCTCTTCCCTTAGCTTTTGGCATGAGAGTAACTTTACAAAACTACTCGCCGGGCCGGTCGGAATGATGCAGAATTTACCGAGATTTCGTGCTGGAAGTAACGCAAGCGGGGGGGGGGGGGGAGCGAGGAGGAAGGATTAAGGAGTGTGATAGACAGTAGCTCTCAAGTTTCTTTGTTAGGTTGAGGAGCGGGCCGGGCTCACGATGCAGCCGCACAGCTGCCACCATCGCATCGGAGAAATCGGTTGGAGCCCAGCACAGCGTATGGAGGCTAGCCGCAGCCTCGTCCTAAGTCGGCGAGGAATGCCCAAAAAGGGCGTGGCGCCCCGTTCGATTAGCTGGGTAAAGTCATGGTCCTGCCATCGCCCATAAAAAGTTCGGCCCCACTTACAAATTTTCCCGCGTGCATCTCGGGGGTGCGACACGTGTGTAGCCATTCAGCCTCCTTTATTCGAAAGGGCAGGGTCACTCCCACCTGACGACGCACGCTGCTAGCATGCTGAAGATTTGCAGCCTCCTTGAACCCACCTAGGCCAACAGTCAAGCTGCATATACTCTAAAAGAGGCTCCTGCTCTCTCTCTCTCTCTCTCTCTCTCTCTCTCTCGCAACCCCTTAATTTAGGAGAAAAATATCAGTGCAACATCGTGGCTATAGCATGCTAAAGTAGTTGGCCTCGATTAGCCCCAATTCTACAGCTTCAAAGCCGGACAGGGCAACACAACCAGGGCGTTGCCCCAGCCGATGAGAATCCTAAGCACACAGCACTTCTGTATCAGCCGGGCGACATAGCGCGGCTACTACGACGGTAATGCATAGCTTGATGTCTCTGGGTTGAGAGTACAAGCTCTGACTGTCTTTTCATGACCAAACGAGTAGATACAGGTATGAGACCACAATGAAATGAATAAGTGAATCGAGACACACGACAACTACAGGTTTCCTTTACGTCACACCTTCATTTTAATAGCTGTGAGTGTCGTGCGTAGAAGTCCTAAAGCAGGCCATCTTTGATTGCCATCTGCTATGGAAGTTATAGATGATCGGCGCTCAGAATGCTCTCCGTCATATACCTGTAAACAAGGCTGCTGAAAAGGCTCATCTTTACGTTTACTTTTCACCTTATGCACGTGGCTGACACTGCAAATTGAAGAATCTCGCAGCGATGTAGAGCTCATAGTTATAGCTCGGACGATAATCTCGATAGTCTAAATGAGAATGGTAATATGTTTATGATGAGCGACATAATTTCACGACGATTGCATAAGAACGGAAAGTTGTCACTGACTCTTCATAGCAAAAAGCACCAAGATAAACCAACGTGCTCCGTGTTATGGTCCAGCCGAACCGAGTTCAGCCGACCACTCTTATTTTCACAGATAGCCATCAAGTCCAATCCCTGTTTAAGATTAGAGGCAGTCTACCACGGCGACTTTTAAAAATCAAATAGCCCCTCCCCCTTCTACCTAGGCAAGAATACTGCAATTCCTTTTTGGCGGGGCTAATGAAAGCAGTCATTTAGCCTCTGCAGCTCGTGATGATTATGGCTGCAAGGCTAGTCAACAAATATCCCCGAGGTTCAGCCACGTGTCTCTTTTGCTGAAGGAGCTGCAATGGCTCCCGGTTGGTTAACAGATACAGAGCAAAATTCTTACCGATCCACAAGTCCCGCCATGGCCTGGCTCCTTCATACCTAGCTGAACTGCTGATCTAGTTTGAACCTTTTCCAGCCCTCTGCTGTCAGCATAATCTTTTGCTCCGGAGATCGTAGACTGTGGATAATATTTACGAAACGATGTCAATTCTAGTGCTGCCGCCTGTGACACACCCTTTCCAACCGTCGTAAGCTGCGATTTCCATTCCACTCACTTTCTCGACTGCCTTCCTGAATCAGTGTGTGTTTTGTCCTCACCAGCGTAGTTTGCAACCCAGATTGTTGGAGGCGCTGCTTTTTCTGAATAAAAACAAGTCACTTGGGCATTTGGCTCTGGTCGCATTGATAGTGAATGAAAAAGTCTCAGAGATAGGTAATGATAACGAAGAGAACGAACAGGAACATGAAAATTATTGCTGAAAGCACAGAGAAAAACATTGCAACATACAGCGTGCAATATATTGCATTGGTGGGATAGAATATTACTATATATATATTGTATTTTTTGAATTGACTATTGCAATACGTTGTATTTTGGAATTAAATATTGCAATGTATTTATTGTTGAACATCAGAAAATTAAATATGTAACCGCGAAGAAGTTCGTCCCCCGGTTCTCTACCGGTGGACATTGTGATGCAGTGCTGCGATGTGGTTAAAACACAGGCGGCCACAAATGGGTGCCGAAAGCAATAGTTTATTGTGGGCCTGTTAGTAGTGGTTACGCGACGGCGCAACGCTTTACGCGGCGCGCACCGGACCGACGGAGTTAACTGCGCGAACTCTCGAAGCCCGAGTATAACCAACTACCCTGTGCGTTTACGCGGCGCGTATCGGTCCGACGGAGTTTACTGCGCAAAACTCCCGAAGACCGACTATATCTAACTACCCTATGCGCGTGTCGCTACAGCACCCCAAGATACGAGCAGCTAACTGAGTAGCCGGCAGAACACAACTGCGCAGCCTAAGTTGCACTTAGCTGTCCGTCGCCGTAGGTTCGCCTCTCGTGCTCTTGAAGCGTAGTCTACCGAAGCTGCAGCCCTGAGCTCTGTCAGTCGTCTCGTTTATATCTCTCTCTCCCCGCCTCTTGACCTTGAGCGTAGCTGCTATTTTTGTCGGACCCTAGCTCTCGGTGTCCGTCCTCGGCCTATTCGCATCTGCCTGTAATTTATTAGCTGGATCCTCCGCCAGCTTGCCATCCTTTAGCTCTTTGTCTAGTGGAGCACAGTAGTCAGACCACATCCTGACCGCTCTTTGTCTACCCAAGCTCCATTCTAACCTAAGCGGATCTCGCTGTCAACTGACGCCTCGCTCCGCTCCCGGTTTAACTAATGTGTCCCCCCTACCCAATTGTTCTTGGCTAGTCCGCCCGCTACGGTTGCTCCAGGTACCCTAGTCAGACCCACTAAGGCAAGGGCTAATATCGCGGCTAGCCTGAGAGCTGCTCCGTTGCAAATACAATAACAATATTATCGTGCGCAGCCTTGGTGTATGCCGGTACCTTGGCGATACTCTCGCTGGCGCCAGTCAATGACTACTATTCATCTCGCATCTGCACAAACTGGCACCCGATACGTGCGCTGTGTTCGTTACAAAGGACTTTAGTTTAGAAGCCGCTGCATTGGGTTCGTAACACTATATACATGGAAATATTTCCCTAAGGAAATAAATGTTGGTTTTTTGTCTCGTTAAGTTAAGGTTGGCGCTTCTTGTGATACCACCGCGCTTCAGGAGAGCTCGAGCTGCTTTAGGCAACGTCCTACGTAGCCGCCTCGCAACAGTCGCCCGGGAGGTACGGTCACAAAAAAGTCACACGCCCAGTTCTCATGGGCTGGGGGATACCCGGTTTACATAGGACAAGGTCATGCATACAGATGATGTCATTTCCGTCGTCGCTCTTCCAGTGTTGTTCCTGAACTCATTCCCGTCGGCAAGTGACGGGCTTGTCGACGTCGCTGCGTTCTTCAACGCAGAATGTATGCGCTAAATCAGCAAGGTTAGTGTCGAGCGCACTATTCCGACGACCTTGCCTTCCCCTTAAGTCGGTCGAGTTGGGCCGCCCTCGTAAATGCGGCCAACTCCGCGAAGTCGGAGGAGTGGGGGTAGCGCTGCTGTCACCCGGTATTACGCCGCGCTTTTATGTCGTTACCGGGTATTTCGATGCAGAATACACGTATATTACTAGTGTAAAAACTGGCGTCCTTAGCGTATCTCTGAAATGGCTCACCCCAAGTTCCACACACGTCTTGTCTGGCCCGAGCCACTGCACTGGTCGGACCCGCGCAATGTAAAAGAATCGCGTTAAGCAGCTGGCTCAAGCTGGTGCCTTCTTGAGCTAAATCCCCCAAAAAAGTTAGGTCCAGCCTCGAATGCGAAGTTGTTGCTACTGGCTTAGAAGGCCAGTGGTCCATGTGCAAGGCGTGTCGCCTTGCAGTAGAGGAGGCGGCGGAGCCGCACGGCGACGGCGAGCTTGACTTCCGGTCAGGTCCTACGTGAGGCCCTGCTGCTGTGAGCCGTAGGGAGTTCGCGCAGATGGAGCCAATGCTTTTAGGAACAGACGAGTGTGAGTAGTGGTGTAACATGGCAGCTGCAACATGCGCGACAGAAAAGCTTGGCTTTTGAGTTTTGCACCAACTGTAAGCGTCTTTGTACGGACAGGAGAAACGCAGATCTGATCGGGATGTAACACGTGCTGGGCTCAGCCTGGCTCTGGCACTCATATAATAATAATAATAATACTGCACTTGATAAAGCGCCCACAGAGAACTTAATCTCTTTCTAGTCGCTTTACATTTGCTGCAAAGTGAAATGCAATTGAATGGTAAGTAAAATCATGCTTGAAAAACAAACACAATGAATAATATAGTTAGGGGTGACATGCACAGGGTCAGCATGCAAATGTGTTTAGTGGCAGCATGCACAGTGTCAGCACGCATAAGCACATCAAGGACGAATCACAGGGACCCACTAAATGCTGTCCTAAATAGGTGTGTTTTTAAGTTCCTTTTAAATGTGGTCAGGTCAGGGGATGTTCTGACGCAGGTCGGGAGGGAGTTCCAGGCTTTGGGAGCATATGAACTAAATGCACGGTCTCCAAAGGATTTAAGGTTTGTACGAGGAATTTGTAGACTGTTGGATTCCGAAAAACGGGTGGTACGATGCTTGGCCTGATATCTAAGCAAGCCCGAATTTTGCAATGCTACTTAGCTGGAAGTATATGTAAAGTTCCTATATATATATATATATATATATATATATATATATAGGAACTTTATATATATATATATATATATATATATATTTGTTATTTAAGTAGGCAGACTGGACTAAGGAGTTTAAGTGGTCATCTAGTGAGAGGTCACTTTGGAGCAGGACACCCAGATTGCATGCGCATGCTGCAGGAGATATACTGGCCATTCATTTTAAGAGTTTGGACTTTCAATTTCTGAGTGAGACCAGATTTGTACATACCTAGTAAGTTAGTTTTACCATCATTCAGCTTGAGAAAGTTATGTCATCTAAGTGCGACTTCAGCAATCAATACATGCTGCGAGGGAGTTGAGTTTGAGGTGCTGAACGGCAGTGGAGGGATCAAAGCACAGGTACTGTGTGTTGTCTTCATAAACATGAAAGCCTAGATTGTGCTTGGCGGGTAAATCAGCGAAAGCGAAAGGTATATACTATGATAAGAGGAAGTCTACACCATACTAAGCCTACTTAGTTTAAGATCTTGTTAACCATTATATTATACATGTGAGAATTAGCCATTCCTACAATATGAGTTCCGGAAGAAAGTGCCTTAAAGTAAAGAAGCAAACACTCAAAACCTCGTTTGCGAGAGGCCAAACAACTTTAAGCATATCTGCAGTCAGATAAAGCCCTTTAAACACCGGCCTTTCTTGACTGGATCTACGTCTCTCTAGTCTTGTGTGATAATATGATCTGAGCATCTAAGGAACCTAACCAGTACTCTGGCAAAGGAGGTGGTTTGTACTTCGGCATGACCTTCGTCGTGAGGGATGGTGCATTTTGGTGTAATGTCCACACTGCTGTGATATATCCTACTGTGCCTAATTCAGCTACAGCCTTTTTTATCATCAAGTTCTTGTGCGAGGGACTTTTTTGCCTGCCGACTAGGGTCCGAATGGTACGAACCAATCAAGGGATTTTGCTTTGGTTCATTGCAGGTCTGATCCTTAAGATGTTGCCCCAGTATAAAAGCCCTTCCTTCACACCACCTTGTCTGTAGGAATTGGGTCCGTCTGTTACTCGAACCTATCTTATATCCTTCAGTTCAGAGACGAGCCTTCAGTTTGTATGCACATGAAACCCTGAACTTCAACCTACTAACTTCACGACACTGTACATTTATATAGCAATAGCTGGAGTTTTCGTGCCAGATATATGTATAGGTAGTGTGCCACAATTGGTTGCTTAGCATCACTTTGAATTTACTTGCCCCTGTCGACATTTGCAGACTCTCCAGTTCCCATTTATCTTACCAGCCCAAGTCATTATTAATTGCTTGCTCAAACGTTGCCAATTTGGAATAACATCTGCTTTCTGTTAGAAGCCATTTGAATAAGAAGTTATCAATCGTAGGGATATCAGTTAGATGTTGTCGGAATTGTCAAAGCTCGTCAAATATCCGAATGCCGAAACACGAATTGTATTACCAATATTGCATCGAGAAGGGGCTGAAACCCGATCATGGTTAGGAGGTGCAGTCGAGGTCAAGGTTATAAAACTCCAACCTTTTAGTTTCAATGCAAGGTTGTTTCTACCAAACTCTTGTCACAGTGTGCCAAATAATATAGGTATTTTATAAGCAGTATTGTTAAAAAGTACGTCATTTGTCTAGCACCCTAAGAGAACTTTATCTCTGTCTAGGCATGTTACATATACCGAAGGGCTGGAGCCACGAACCCGGTCATTTAAAGGCAAGCACATTACTCCTGTGCCAAACCAGAACTGCACCAGTTAGTGTGCATGCACTTTTGCCTATCAAGATTACTGAACCACCAGGATGATGTAATAATAATAATTGATGTAATAATAATAATTGATGTAATAATAATCATTGTCATCGTCATTGTAAGACATTTGTGTGGCACTCTAAGTGGACTAAATCTTTATCTAAGCACGTTACCTATACTGTAAAGGAAACAGGTCAATGGGTTAGTGAGAACATACACAGTGTCCTAAGCCTCCCATGCAGTAAGCCATGATGGCTCACTAGGTAAGGCCGTTGCTTTTCACGACCTCGGGACCGAGGTCGTGGGTTTGAATCCTATGGCAGGCGATCCTTTATCGTCGCTGCAATCGGCAGTGATAGCAGTAAAGGCTCCCCTGTCGCTATAAAAAAAGAGGCTGTTAAATCAGCTAGTATTTATGTGGGTCCACTGCTGAGGTCGAAATTACCCATTCTTTCTTCCTGAGTCATTGTAGCATTACAAATGCACATGGTTGATGGCTCAGTGATGTTTAGTCTATTCCTTGTTTGTACGAAGATGTGAACAAGAAATTCAACTAATGAAATGAAAGCATTTGTATGTTCGCTAGTTGGTCGTAAAATATTCACATCATCCAGGCCCTAGGCCTAGTGATATGAGAAAGCCTTTGTCAGATGTGCCTGCTTCTTAGCTAAGCATTTACATGAGCAGTTTCCTTCACGGTGCAAATGATCGGTATGTGGATATTACTCTGCTGTTGCAAGCATAAATAGATTTTGTTTTGAAAAATTATTACCTGATCGTCGTAATGTTAATGAGAATGCTAACCTTTGATCTCTTCTTCTGTGTTAGATTATTATGATAATGGTGATTTAGTGCTATTTTTTATATAGCAAGCATTCAGTGACTATGCGTGAGCACAGCAAAATTAAGAAAGTTGGTCAGTCATAATACAACATAAAGGCTCCACCAGGTAGCATCAGGGCAGTCATGGATACACAAGAAGTCTCTTTTTTGAAAATTTCCGGGTCGGGTGCAGACTTAATAAATGTTACTGAGCATCATTATGTACAAGTTGTCATGGTTATAGTTATAATAATAATAATAATATATTTGTATAGCATTCTCAGGTAACTTAATCTCGTTCTTGCACTTTACATTTGCTGTAAAGGAAGCATGATCAAATGGTTACTGGAATCGTGCACAATGTCAACAAACATAACATGGTTAGAGGTCACGTGGACAGTGTCAATCTGTCTCTCTCCTTATTTTTACCTCCTTATATTTTTGCTCCTCTCTTTCTCACTATTTCTACCCCAGATCCTCTCTTTATTTCTTTTTTTCAGCATTTTATTTACTTTCTTTCTTTTGCTCTCCCATCACCCTCTTTCTTTTACTATGTATCACTATCACTTTCTTGCTTTCTCTCTCTCTCTCTCTCTCTCTCTCTCTCTCTCTCTCTCTCTCTCTCTCTCTCTCTCACCTTATCAAGACGCCCCTGCAAAGTTTTTAGCTGTACCAGAAAATCACATGGACCGACCCATTAGCTCTGATTTGAAAGCTCTGCATGAACTTTACAGTTTGCTTGGTAGCATCGAGACAGAATGAATTTGGCAGTAGGTGTGGCTCGGTAATCACCAGAGGCCCATCTTTCACACAATATTTCGTGAGTGGCCTTGCAGTAATCTTGCATGTCATTATCTCATGACGTTGTCACGTGTCATTGATTGGGTTGTTTCCGCTCTGTAGCTCTGTTACATGTCAACCGTGACCCATTGCCTATCTTCAAGGTTCTGGACGTCGTGTTTCACTTAGCTTTTAACCGTGTATTATATTTATACTGTTCTTTTCACGGTTTATGTTCTGGTTTATAGTGTTTATGCTATGATTTATACTGCTAATGTTTGTGTTATAGTTTATACTGTTCTTTTCACGGTCCTATTCTTTTCACGGTTTATACTCTTCCTCTTGGTGATGTGATTGCCAAGAGAAATCTAGGCTTTCACTTCTATGTGGATGATACTCGGTTGTACCTTTGCTTTGATCCCTCCCTGCCCTCCAGCATGTCGAATTCTCTTAACTCCCTTGCTGCATGTATTGATGACATCCGCACATGGATGGCAGCAAATTGTCAAATTGAATGATGATAAAACCAACTTCCTAGTTATGGGCAAACCAAGTGTGATTCAGAAATTGGAGAGGCTAACACTCAAAATCGGCTTTGACAGCGTATCTCCTGTTGAATCTGCACGAAATCTAGGTGTCATGTTCCAAAATGACCTTTCGTTAGACGACCACATCAGCTCCACAATCAAGTCTGCCTACTTTCAGCTAAATAGCATTGCTAAAATTCGGGCTATTTAGGCAGAGATACCCCATCTAAGTTGGTCCATGCATTTGTGACATCCCATCTTGACTTCTGTAGCTCACTGCTTGCTGGTCTACCGGCCTGTGCAATCAGGCGCTTACAGCTGGTGCAAAACTCTGCAGCTCTGCTTGTTTATCGTGAGTGGTGCAGTTGCCACATCACACCACTTCTCGCAGACCTCCACTGGCTACCAGTCATGTAACGCACCGACTTGAAGGTTTTGTCGCTCACTTTTAGATCCCTTCATTCTTTGGCTCCAGCTACCTATCAGATCTACTGCCCTACCAGGC
Source organism: Cristatella mucedo (assembly GCA_009760855.2). Classification (NCBI taxonomy): domain Eukaryota; kingdom Metazoa; phylum Bryozoa; class Phylactolaemata; family Cristatellidae; genus Cristatella; species Cristatella mucedo. The sequence goes on along the minus strand of WPIO01000010.1, from coordinate 8,093,569 downwards.
AGGTTAAGCGTCGTACCATCTGCTTTTCGGAATCTAACTGTTTACCTATACCTCGTACAAACCTCAAATTCTTAGGAGACCGTGCCTTTAGTTTGTAGGCTTGCAAAGCCTGGAACTCTTTCCCGACTTGCGTCACGACATTCCCTGACTTGACCACATTTAAAAAGAAACTATAAACTCCTATTTATGACAGCGTGTAGTGGGTCCCTGTGATTTATCCTTTATGTGCTTATTCGTGCTGATGCTGTGCATGCTGTCACTATCCCCACTTGCATGCTGACCCTGTGCATGTCACCCCTAACCATGTTATTCTTGTTGTTTGTCGAGCATGCTACCACTCACCGTTCGATCTTACCTCCTTTGCAGCAAATGTAAAGTGCTTAGAAAGAGATTGAGTTCTCTGAGGTTTTTTTATCAAGTGTGTTATTATTATTATTACTATTATTATACGACCGCACATTTCTAGGTTTTGCACAAGAGTATTCTGGATGTTTCTCAAGCTGTTTGTTGCTGAGCAGCTGATAATCATGAGGACTGATTCCAAGTTATTACCTACGTTTGTGCTTGGGTTCAATGAAGACTAAGTGCTAAGGTCTTTGCTGCAATCGGACCGACTTTGGTGTATGCTCTATCCAAGCAGTCCTAAACGAGCCACGAATGTGCTACTAATGGGCCCTGTGTCCATAATTAGTCATATTATGGTATAGTCCACATAATTCAACGCTCCTATTTGTTTCCCAGGTAGCGACCCATTTGCTGATTAGGCCATACTCTAGGGCTGCCGTCAATTTAATTAGTTCATGCTTAGTATTATTGTCGGCTATTGCATATGTGGAGTTGCTGCATGCCGTTGGTGTTTGCATACTAGGATCCATGATCCACTGACATTGTTTTTTCATATAGTTTGTAGATCAGGTGCTTTTCAATTACGAGTGGCATGGGTACACCCAAGCCATACCTGGCAAATTCTAGCTAGTTTGGGGTAGGCTAGGTTGTTTATGTGCTGCTCGGTCTTTACCTAGTATTAAGGTGCTCATGTGTCAACAACCCAGGTCGTAGGTTCGAGCCAAGCAGCAGGCAAGTATTTATTCCTGCCAAAAGTGAGGTGAAAGCCTTTAAGGCTCTTGTGCTACTTTGTAAATTAGGCTGTTCAATCAGCTGCCCTTTACTTTACTCTCTCCCTACCAGAAGGATGTTGGCATCCTCATCCATTCTTGATGAGAATTTTTTCGTATAGCTGCACATATTCAATGTGTAAAGGCAAGTGTTTATCATTTTAGCTGGAGCTGCTTCTTCCAGGCAAGAACTATATGAAGAAGTTAAGCTATACAAAACCCCTCGGGAAAGAGAGAAGTATGTCTTCCTGGTTTTTCTGGCTTTATGTGAATAGAGGCTGGTCTTAATGTCTCCATGCTCTGCAACTTGATATGTAAACATTACCTAGATTAGTGAACTCTAGAATTGCTGCGTTAAAGTTTTTCTCCATATAGCTTGGCTAGTGAATTAGCAATTTAAGTACACCACTGGAGAAGAAGCCGATTGATTGATGGTTCAACTTTTGTATGATAATTCCTTGCCGGCTTTTTATGTCTAGCAAATATGCTTTTCAAGTTGCTGTAAGGATTGCATTTAGCTACGTGTAGCAGAATGGTACTCTGGCCTTGTGAGAATTAGCACATTGGTGAATGTGGACATGACTTGATCGACAGCCGAATTTATTTATAATATAACGGAGTATTAGGATTACAAAATACAGGGAAAGATATACACGTGTCTTATCGTTGTGGAGGGCTGAGCCAAGGTCAGCTCACACAGTGACGGAAACAACCTCAGCCAACCTCAGCCACTCACTAGTCATTGCGAATATCTTAAAGCAATAAGCAGTGATTACTCCCAACCAGGCCCACATCAGGATTTCTCATTCTATTGATCAAATAGTAGGTAACTAATTGTTTTATGCAGTTTAGTTAGGTAGGTGGACAATGTGATCCTCAACGGTTTTCAACAGAAATTTTTTGCTATCAAGTATTCGACTGGACTCTCTTAACATCACGCTCTGAAGGTAGCAGACATGGCAACTAGTCTAGCTGCATACTTAAGGAATGGGTACTTAGGGGAACGGCCTATTTGCACTTGGTCGAAGCTTAACGTTGATCTCTTTGAAGTATGTGTAGAAAGATGTTCGAGTATTTGTGAATGGCTGAGAAAGACATTCATATCCTTTGGAAATTTGTGAGCAGTTGGTGGATATTTCTACGGCTTTGGATGGTCTGGGTTCAACTGCCGTGACTAACTCGACATATTTTACATGTTCACGTCTTGTACTGTTGACAGTCCGCATCTAGAGCAATTTGCAGTAAGTCGGCTGTTGGTTCGACCACACTTACATCATTTTGTGTGTTTCGGTTTGTTCTCGTACAATAATTTATAGTTTTATTGGCTGTACTAAGACTTATTTTCTTTGAATGATTTTTTATGGTTTTTGTCTTACCTCTATTCTTGATCTGGGCATAGCTAGCAGTAAAATCCAGGTTCCGTGAGCCATATGGCAGGCAGCCAGGAACTCACTGAGCTGCCACATGAAGTCTGACAGCTCACACACAGTCACGAATGCTAGCTGCAGGAAGTATGCTTCACAGAGCTGGCACAGAGCAGTCCAGTGGGCTTACTTGTCTAGTGATGGGCACAGCACCTCCCTAGCCGTCCAGACTGTGCAAGAGCAGACATGTGCAGTATGGCTTTTTGAACTGAAAGCAGTGAAGCTAGCTCAACCGTAGGTTTAGAGTCGTATGGTCATTATCCGTTGAACTCTGTGTGACGTCGTGCTCATTTAAATGCCTCATTTATGTAATGGCAGAAGAGCCTTCACGGCTATCGCCACCACTTGCTGTGGACAATAAGGGATTGCCCACTGCAGGACTTAAACCAGCTAAAATTTCGCTTGTAACCTCGATCTGCAGCTGGTACTAGAAGCCCAGCCGAAGCTTCACAGAAGGCTGATCTATACCTTTAACTTCATATCACATAACAATTTATTGGTGAGGTTTGCAAGCAGATCCCACGTGACTATGGCAGCAGGAGCATCTGTGGCAGCTGTAAGGCTTTAACAGTTGTAGCAAAAAGAAGTTGTAGCAAAACAAGTCCAAGTTCTGTAATGTATTCAAGATTGTTAACAATGATCTTAGCTGTCAGAATGTTAATGGTAGAAAGATTTGCTCTGCAACTGTATCTCACTCACTACACCCCATTATGGATATGTTCAAGGCTAAATGTGATGAGTGCTCAAGGTTGCTTAGAAAATTCAATATATATCATTTGTATAGCGCCATAAGAGAACTTAATCTCTCTTCAGTAGCTTCACATATGCCACAGGGATCAAGCCCAGGACCTCGGCCAGGCCTTGGTCGGGGCAAGCACCTTAACAACTGCGCCAAACCCGCAATAAGCAACCACTTTCTATTGCATACCTGCAAAAAATGACTAGATTAGTGTTAAATATAATGTGTAGATTACCGAAGTAGGTGGACTGCCGGATTATGCAGCTACAAAATTACTGAATGGCCAAAGGCCAGCTGCCTTGGGACTGAGAACAGAGAAATTATACTTCGGTGTGGTGATCCCACGGCCTCTGGTTTTTCACGAGCCACCCCACTTCCTGTTGAACAATTGAGAATCCCTTCTCCTGCTCACACCCTACCCAGGGCTTAAAGCATTAGTTTCAAATGGCCACTCATGTTTCTAATCCGACTCCCAGTGTACTACTTGAATGCCCGAGCTACAACCAACATGTCTGCTATGGTCGGCAGCCAGATACCCGATCCACAGCTGGATCGACGCAGGGCTAGGCAGATCGTGATAACTCTGTACATCCACGATCAGATATGCTGTACACCCTGAAAGGGTGTAGTAGCACTAGAGAGAAAAAGGTTATTTCTTGTCTGGATCTCTTTTAATGGTATCAGTGTGCCCTGGCTATTGCTTTGCCTGCTAATAGGTACCAGCCTACCTATAATGAATGCACGGTTTGATGGTGGCTATTAAACTTCGATTTTAGTTAAGTCTGATTTTATGAAATTCTTTTCATTCGTTGACTTACCGAACTCTATATGCATTCTGTTGGAGAGGGCTTATGAAAACAGGTTCGAGCCACGTGCCCAGTAGGAAGCCAATTATTGGATGGTTATGAACTGAAAAGTCGGCGAGAATCGCAAATGCTGTGATGGCAGGCAGGATTTTAATTTAATTTGAAATGTCATCAAGTCAAGGTGTAATGAACACGTCTGAGCAATGGTCGTTGGAATGAACTCCAGCCCATTATGAAAGAGGGATTATTATTTCGAAAGGGGCTCATCGAATTCACTCACCTTGATGCCAGCAAGTGACATTGAAGGTGGAAGCAGGTACTTGTAACACATTGCTGTTTCAATAAACAGCACTATAAGCTTATTAAAAGAAAGTGCCGTGAGGCTCAGTGGTCTGTTCTTTTCCTTATTCACGATTCCTTTGCAGATCAATGCTCTTAATATGGTTTGTCTATTAGAGGACACAAGTTAGGCCTGCATATCTCGGTTATGGGATGTGTATGGCATACTTCTGGTACCCAAAAAAGTAAATAACTATGCTGGCGAGACATCATACTGTATGTCGGCTCCATTGTAGAAGTGTTTACAAAGTGGTTTATTTTATACTGAAATGGCCCGAGGACACCCACGTTGATGTTTTTGAAGCCCAAGCCCCACCCAAACCTTTGCCGGCATCATTTTTGAAGCTAGAATGAGTACACTATATGTACAAGTTTTAGATGTATGCAGTTTTGAGAGGCTGTAGAATCTCGTGGTCATGCCATCTTATATAGCTCAAAATAATTCTAGCCTATTTCATATTCAATCTGTTGTTGGAAGTTACCTGAACATTGCCATGAGCTATTCGAACACATTGTGGAAAGCTCCAAGCATCCATCAGTGAACGAAGATTTTTTGCATTGGTAGCTTTGGGCATTAAGCTTTGTGGGATTTCAGTGCCAGTGAAATACTGTATGTGCAGTATTTCATGAGTTATGTTCTTTAATTCACTGCAGGTATGACAACATGGCCGACTTATATGCTGTGGTGAATGCACTTCAGTGCTTGGAAAAGGCTTACATCAAAGACTGCATTACTCCAAAAGAGTAAGCGAGCAGCTGTTTGATACAGTGGATGTCACAAGTGTTATAATGCTGCAATGGTCATGCATTTTGGCCGATAAGCTGAGCATGTAGCCTAGAACAAACTGTTTTCATCATATGCTTTTATTATCTGCATATTTTGTATCATTGGATCAAGTCCTGGCACCAATATTAGCATTCGTAGGGCTACTCTTTATTGTGTGTGTGTGTGTGTGTGTGTGTGTGTGTGTGTGTGTGTGTGTGTGTGTGTGCGTGTGCGTGTGCGTGTGCGTGTGTGCGCGCGCGCGTGCGCACGTGTGTGTAGAGTTCATATCGTTTCGTTTTCATTTCATTTTTCAACTGCTTACTAGTGCTTTCTTTTTTTGCAATTAACTTGCTAGGCAACTGATCTGCTAATATGTTGTACCCATCGGAGTTTAGCTATGTGGGCGTGCCACCTCATCAGTGCTCTTTTGAGTTGTGTGGTAATGACTGAACTGGACCAAGCGATATTATTTTTATTGATAGAAACTATGATGACCAGTATTTAGCTATAATAATAATAATATAATTCATTTGTATAGCGCCCTAAGAGAACTTAGTCTCTATTCAGGCGCTTCACATATAAAGAGTAGTAGGAGACCAAACTGCTATAGGCCGTATAGCCTGTGGTGCTTGGTTGCTGGCCTTTACTGATAACGATTCTAAGCTTAAGTGGATTCTCGAATTATCATTATTTCTAGATATACGGCTGCTTGCTCCAAATTGCTTGTTCAGTATAAAGCTGCATTCAAGCAAGTTCAGGATGCTGAGTACCCATCTATTGAGGTTTTTGTGAAGAAGTTTAAGGTGAGGGAATTTTTCTATTGGTTGTTTTTGCTACTGTGCCGATTGTTCCTTGGCATCAGCTGAGCAAACATTTCACGAGACTTAACCGTCCAAATGGCAAGAAAATTGTGCAAAGACGAATTTTAACTGTTAGCGATAATTTTGTCGAATTTCTGAAGGCGTAACTAAGAAAGTACATAGTTTTTTTTTTTATAAAGTAATGGGAAACTCAATTTGCAATAGGATTTATTAGTCGGCTAGCTCTGTCCTAATGCTGGCTGTAGCTTAGAGTCTTGTAAGCCGAGAAACAGTTGAAAGCCTATCTTGATCTGTGACCTTTGCTCTGTGTAACCCGATAATTCACCACATGCTTGAAACTGTTACCACTATTTCAACTATAGGGCGTTGTGATGTTTTCTAGTATTAAAGAGGTAGCAGCTAACCCTGTCCTGACATCTTTTGCTTGTGTCTGTTTCTCTTGTAGTCATGCATGCATAGGCATAGTGTGAGCGTGGTTGCACCATACGCTGGTACCTTCCGAAAAGAGGGATTCGATCATAGGTATTCTTGCCTTTTTCATGTGTGTATCGTGCCACCGTCCTTCATGGCATTTACACAGGCTGCAAATGTAACTCCTGCGGTCAAAACCTCAAGGGAAGTTCCAAGTTTTTAGTTCGTATGCTCCCAATGCCTGGAACTCCCTCCCGACCTGCGTCAGAACATCCCCTGACCTGACCACATTTAAAAGGAACCTAAAAACGCACCTATTTAGGACAGCATTTAGTGGGTCCCTGTGATTCGTCCTTCACGTGCTTATGCTTGCAGACACTGTGCATGCTGCCACTAACAACATTTGCTTGCTGACCCTGTGCATGTCACCCCTAACTATATTATTCTTTTTGTTTGTTATTCAAGCATGATTTTACTTACCATTCAATTGCATTTCCCTTTGCAGCAAATGTAAAGCGACTAGAAAGAGATTAAGTTCTCTGTGGGCGCTTTATCAAGTGCATTATTATTGTTATTATAAGAGAGCAGGCGGATACTTTTTAGATAGGATGTAGCTAGATTTTATGAGGCAGTCTACTGTAGCTGAGTTTTCTGCTACCATCCTTTTTTACATCCTCGTTTTTTGAATTAGCACCTGATAAGGCTATGGAGTGGAGTTGCAAACTGAATTTCGACTGGAGTCAGCTTGCCTGGGTCATATTGCACAGGCAGAAGACCTGCATGAACAGAGCTTCCGAAGTCTAGATTAGATGTCTAAAATACGAGGGCTAACTTGGCTGTGGTACCTGTTTCTAAGCATTCCAGAAGTTGTGCAATGGTATGTAGCTGAACATTGGCATACTTTACTGTGAAGCTGGTGTCATCATTAGTTTTTTCTTGTAGTTTCAAAAGCGACTAGAGGCTATCTGTCATGGGACTGAGTGCCGAAAAGAAATTAGGCTCAAATAGGTAATGATACCACAACATCTGGGTTACCGTTCCAGTGCTCTGCCGATTGAGCTATCGAAACTGCTCATAGTCCAGCACTTAAGATGGAGCTTTAAAACATTAACTTTTAATTTCCACTTAAGTGATCGGTGTATTGTGGCGTTTAGCAGTGGTTGTAAGTGAAGCAGTAACTTTTAGGTGCAGAGCGATCGGAGGCCGTCTGCCGTGGAACTATGTGCCGATAGGGAATTTTACCTCCAGTTGGGAACGATCCCAAAGCCTCTGAGTTAGCGGTCTAGTGCACTATTTATGAAAACACTTCACTTGCATCCGACGCACTTAATCTCTGCCCAGAAGTGAATCGGTTGCTGCTATCCCCAGAGTTGTGATGCTATACCCTCCCACATTTTTTTCTTTTATTCGGCAAGCTGTCTTTTTAGGCTGATCCACCAATCAGTGTGTAGTGTTAGCACTGTGCACTTTGTGTTTAGTTATCCAAAGACTAGGCCGTAATGAGTTTTCAATGTCCAGCTAGTAGCTCATCATGTGGCAAACCAAAGCAGTCTTGCGCGGATTTGTTTTGAGGCAATTCCTACATTTGTAGAGTGCCTATAAAGAGAAATATTCTCCAATAGAGTGCTATAGAAATGTCATTCTCATTATTATGATAACATGACTGCCGACGACTTATGCCAAAGTATTGTGACTTTGACGTTCCCCTTTATGAAATTGTGTTTCTTTTGGTATATATCTTGCCTACTTGGTTTGTAAATTGTTTGATCAAGAGTACAATCTTTGCGTCAGTGACAGCCTGATCGTGTAAACTCGTTCAGCATCTAATGTGTGATAGTTTCATTGCTACAAAATGAGTAGTGTCAAGATGCACTAGGGTCATGGCTGAGGTCATGATTTTTTTTAGCTTGACTGCCCAGCAGCACTCGAGCGAATCCGAGAAGACCGACCGATTACAATTAAAGATGATAAGGGAAACACTAGTAAATCAATTGCTGACATTGTCTCGGTGAGCTACAACTTCGGTGCCTATAGGGGCTGTACAGTTTCCATGGCAATATGGATTTATGCATGCACATTGTTTTGCAGTGTTGCAGTTTTGCTCATGCTCAAGTTCGACTGTTTTCTTATTGCTGCAGCTCTTCATTACTGTTATGGACAAGTTGAAACTTGAGATTAAAGCCATGGATGAGGTTTGTTTGAACGTACTCAAGTCTAACATTCCTTGCCATGGTCCTACTACACTGGCTCTCACTGCGAAATTCTGCGTGCACCATTGTTTCGCCTATACTTGCAATGTGGAATCCATTAGGACTCGATAGTTTCCATCGCATCTCGATTGCAGGAGGTAGTGTGTTTTAGGTCACGGCCTTGCTTAAACAAGCTCGCTTAACCTTAACAAAGGTCTAGTGTTTGAAGCTAATCATTTTGCTACCATTGCCTTCTCTGCATCGCCTCTGTCAGCTAGGTGTTTGGCAGAAATTTGCTATTGCTGAACCATCATAAGATGCCGTCCTGGTATGGCCCAGGGGTTAAAGTGCTTGCCTTGAACGACCGAAGTCAAGTTGAATGCATTTGATGACCGAGGTTGTGGGCTCGAGCCCTGCGGCATATGTGAAGCGCCTGGACAGAGATTAAGTTCTCTTAGAGCACTGTTCAAATGAATTTTATATTTATCGTCCCCAACTTTAGATAAGTATGACGTATTATCCATTTTTTTTAAGCCAGCAAAGTCATGTTATAAAGCTGCACCATTACAGCCTTAGGACGGCAGTAACACTTCATCACGCACCTTTGCTAGTTAACATGCTGCATCGTGCCCTGCCGTTGCAGTGTTAGCCAGATGCTTGCTGACATTAAGGCACCCTTAATGCAGCATGGCATGGTTCCATATAATATGAACGGTTTTTTGGATGAGTGATGAACTCATGGTGAATAGTAATTATTTATTATTGCATCCATTTGGAACTTATTTTTTAAAACAGTCTTTCGGGGGTATGTTTGAAAACTAGTAGCTCGGCTAGTCTGTCAGCAATGGCCTAGCTGCCACATCACACCACTTCCGTCTGAGCTTCACTGGGTCCTTATCAATCATTGAACGACTTGAAGATGTTCTCATTGGCTTAGATGTTGCTTCACTTGCTTGCTCTGACCTCCCTTTCCGACCTCCTTGCTCATCTAGTGTGCTCACTTACCACCTGCTCATCGAATTTCAGTCGTTGCCCTCTTTACACTAAATTGAAATCTTTTGGCGATCGGGCTTTCAGCTCGTATGCACCGAAAGTATGGAACTCTGGATTCTGCCACCACATCCATTTACTTTGCACCATTTAAGTCTCAAAGATGCATCTGTTCTGCTCAACTTTCCCAGTGAACTTGTCTTTTGTTCCTGTGTTCTTTGCGTGCTCAGCTGTGCATGATTCAGGGCATGTTACTAGTAGGACTAGTATCTTACTAACCAATGGCCATGAGTGTCTTATTGTATGATTTTGCATGCTTGCCTAAGCTGGATACATCGCTTGTCATTTGCTCTTGGTTATTGCTTCTCTTGCAGCAAGCTGTAAAACACTTAAACAGGGTGCGATACAAAAGATTTATAATTATGTCTGTCCGTACAAGAATACGTGATGGAATTCACGATGATAGCTTTGATCAAATCGTGCCCCTCGTTGGCTTGAGTGACTGAAGCTATGTGTAGACTGGCAACAGTTGTCAGCTGTAATCAACTCTTATCATCGAAACCGACCCCATCAACTCTATCTCTCTGAGCGCCTATCATCGGTTCCTATCATCGGTTGCACTTAGATCGCAGGGCATATCGACAGAGGCTATGTCCATGTGGAATTTGTAATCACTACTTCACTGCAACACACTCGTTATTGGCTAAGCATATTTTCCAATATTGACTCTGCTGGCTAGCTCCCAACGTTTATTTCTGGCTATTAGAGTCCACCACTGATGGGTGTAGACAGCCAGCACGGTTGCCCATTTTGGACAACGCTGCCTCCTACCAATTTTCCTCAAGCTAGCGGCATCCATTAAGGCCTGTCTCTTTGCGATAATGTATGACGTTTATCACAGTTCCGAGGAACTTTTTTTGGCTGAAGGAGTGCAGCCTAAACACAGCTTAAAAAAGAACAATTTACATCACCGAGAGGGGCCGGTACACAGCTGCGGTCCGCCTGTGATGTGGCATGGACACAGGCCGGTAACCCTGTGGTGAACAGATGGTGGATTCACCATCAGGGTCGGCCTGTGCGCAGTTGTGGTCCTCCTAGATGAATCATCGGGGTCGACCAGGAGTCAGCAGCAGTCGAGGAGAGGGAGTCGAGGAGAAGAGAGTCGAGTGGGAGAAGGGGGCGAAGAGAGTCGTGCGTCCCTCGGCTCCGTGCATCGCATAATAAGTTGTTGGCATTGTGCATCGGCTGGCTCTCTGCTGTGCGAACCAAACGGCACGTACCATACTTGGCTTCGGTCTCTACTGCACCAGTGTGCCGACGTCTTGTGAGACTCCTTTTAATTGAAAACTTACATCTGAGTGGCAGACTGTTATAGCTAGAGCACAGAATTGTGTACAATCTGCTGTGCAAATAGAGCCGTTTGTTGTTGTAAGTTGATTTCTCCTGCTCGGTTTGAAGAAGGATGCTGGTGCACCAACGATTCAGAGCGTATCGCATGACTTATTACTGCAGTACTACTTTGCGGTTTGATCACATTTAGACTACGAGAGCTTATTGATCACATTGGCGATGCTCTTACATCTTGGACTGCCTTTTTAGATCCAACCAGATCTAAGGGAGCTTGTGGAAACAATGAGCCACTTGAGTTTGTTACCTGCAGATTTTGAGGGCAAGAATAAAGTCAATACGTGGTAAGGATATGTGTGCACCGTGGCATTCTGATTTTGTATTTGTCACGGCTGCAGAGTTGTACCGCTTTCCATCATGGTTTGCTGCTGCCTTTCGGGTGTCAAATGTACTTTTATACTTACTGAGCTTGAGGTTTTTGAACTATTTAGTTGACTAAGTGCAGTGTATTATACACAAGTTGAAATTGTGTTTACTGACGTGATGATACATTTTTCTTTAGCTCATGCATCCTGTATGATTCTTAAGCACATGCACCCAGTATGATCATACGAATGCATGTTTCCCTTTCATGCTCCATTGATTTTGCCAGCCTATGTTGGGAAGTCCTAGCTAATCATGAGAAATGTCGGTAGTTTCTCAGCCACGTGACACTCGAGCTATCTTTGGTATAACACAAAGTTACTACATCTAGACTTCCCACAGTAAGATTTTAAGTTCAGATACTGCAGCGCATTGGTCCTCATACCCCCCCCCCCTGTTTGGGGGGGATAGTCGACAAAAGGTCAACATTTCGAAATTTTTGTAAGTTTGTCTATTAAAAGACAAAACAAGTTACAAATGCAATCCCAACCTTTGGTAACTGATAGATGACCGGAACATGGTAAATAGAATTATTTTGTAAGACATGTATACTCCAGAAGTAGTACATCAAGATCAATGAGTTTCTGTGAATATAATGCCAACAGGTTTCGGCAAATTTAAAATCTAAGCTGTAAACTGTAAATAAAAGCTGCTCAGCCCTAAACGGACAATGAAGTATTTCCTGTGTTGTGTACAATCTTTCTTAAATTATGTACCAGAAGAGCAACTGAGAAGTCTAGGGAAGGAAAGGATGCTCATTTAACCACCGCCTCTTCCCCAGAACAGAACAAAGTTGGTCTTAGGGCAAATATTTGAGGTTAACTGAAACAGTTGTGCCTTTGGGCAGATCTGCAAATTTCGAGGAGCTACATATCGGTAATAAGTGTCGTGGTCAAAGCTCTTGTTTTGAGCTGTGTGGAGCAAGTGATGCTGCTCTCATTTGGATGAGCAAGACCTATTTTACCTCATTTCTGTTTTGTGGTCGAAACCACAGGACCCTTAAAATCCGAGAATCCTGTCAATTTTATGCGACTGAAACCAGATGATTGAGAATTGGAATCCCGGCATCCTGACGGGGAGCCCACCTTATGTACAGCACCAATATTGCTTTGAGTCACGGTTGCTATTTGCTTTCTACTCATGGGGCATATTGAAGGCATGTTTTGGCTTGAGGTCATGTAATCTGTGCTTGATAATGTCGACAGTAGTTAAAAAAAATCTGTGGCATAGTTGTATTAAACCAGTAGCAAAGGATGCTTTGCAACCATTTGCATAATCCCAGTTTGCCTAATCAGTTGCCAAATCACACCTCTTCTTGCCGACCTACACAACATCCCAATAAAGCAGCGTATAGACTTCAAGGTTCTACCACTTACTTTTTGGTCCCTTTTCAGTTCTCTGATGACGCTTCACAAATGTATTATTATTATATAATGTGAATTCCGTGCATGCACATACTAGGTAGGTGTCGTTGAGCTGTTGCTGACATTGCCCCATGAAGTAGTAGCAAAGAGCAGTTGAAAGAGACCTGCCATCGCGGATCGAGTTGACATGCAATCGCAGAAGAGTCGAGGCAGCAAAACCGAGGACTTATATACCTTAACGATGTGAAGATCTGAGTGTCTTGTAGTTGAAAAGTAGATGTTAGCCAGATTTTCTGTTTCTACCTCTAAGGGAGAATGTCCACAAATTTATTAAATGGTCCATCAGGGCTGGCTTCATCATCATTGAAGCTCGCTGAGCTACTGGTGCAGCCTTCACCTCCCTTCTTTTCTTCAGATCCTTCATCAGCCTCATGGGACCTCTGGTCCTCCCTCACACTGGTTAGCTTCCCTTTCTAATTTTAAGGGCTCGGGTAGCAGAAATATTTGCCTTGCTTCATATTATAGTGTGAAACTTGCTTCCGAAATTCGTTTAGAAACATTCTGAATTTATTCGCAACTCGCTGCTTTTGCTGCTTCTTTTTTTGCACTTAATTCTAACGCTGGTCTTCAGCTGCAAATATGCTCTTCACTTTTGCTTTCTTGGAAATTCACACAATTGGCTGCCGACTGTGTGCCGGACGTCATTCTTGCTGACCGGTAGAAACATTTTTAATAACAACCTTTCCAGTCTTGATTGGCTTTCAGAAGTACTAGCAGATGCACGAATGCATCTCATCTATCTTGACTTCGCATTGGGCGAACCATCGTTGTGACAACAGTTTCGGAAGTTCTCCTTCTGCTAGTAGAACAGCTGTCATACTAGATTTCACTCTCGACTCTGAGTTTGGCAAGATCATGTAAACCAGGAAGGAATATGCAATACCTCTAATGATTGTTCCCATTTAATGTGCTTACTTGTATTCAGCAGCCACAATCACAAGATCTGCGCATTAAGCCTGAGGTGACGTAAAATGAATGCATGGCAATGCTGATACTACTGTATAAAGTAAAGTAGACCTTGATCTGGTTGGAGATTCGACGATATAGCCAGGATCTGGGAATTTTTTTCGGAATCTAGTTCATGATTCACAGAGATAGGGAAACCGATCGCAAGCGTATTCCTCGATGCCATATTTTGAGCTGAAAGGCAATTGCTGCTTTTATTGTTGACTTGCTTTTAATGTATATTTTCAGGCTTACAACGCTGAGTCAAATGCAAGCACATGATGAGTTGTCTGACACACAAGTTCGCCAGCTCCTGTTTGATCTTGATGCATCGTATACATCTTTCAATCGAGTCCTTCATAGTGTTTAGCTGTGCCTGTTCAGTATGGACTGCAAACATCGTATTACTCTCAGGACTTACGATGCTTAACGAACTGGATGCCCCATTGCGTCCTGACTTTGAATTTGCAATGCATCCGAATGGCACCTTGAACTACCAAAGAAACTACTAGAGCTTTTGCTTGCTTTAGCTTGAGTAGCAAAAGCTCTTTTGATTGAAGAACTAACTACCCGTACCATCGCTTGTCGACTTCCCAGACAACAGCATTTGCAAATGTTATGCACTGAAATAAATGGCATGCCGGCGATGCCCAGCTTTGTGGGAACGATGTTGAATTTTACGTCTCAGGAGCCTTGGCCGACATTCATGTCCACTGATGTTGATCACTGACTCTACCTTTGTCTTGAATAGCTGGCCCTGTGGTTACAATATGTACATTGCTTGTGATCTTGGCCCGATGACCATTTTTTAAGAATAAATTATCTATTTGTTTCTCCATCATGCCATGGTTGGTCTGAAATAAATGATGTCACAAGTCATGCTGCAGGGGGCGCTATTCTGCTGCAGGATAATTATGGCATACTGGTGGCATCGCTGCTTGGGAAATATAGCTTAGCATGTATAGGTTTTCGATCTCCTTGAATACTTTATTCTCCGTTGTGTTGTCCCCAACCATGTGATTTTCGATTATAGCCGCATAGATGTGTTGTGTATGAGTAAATGTGTGAGCAGTTGCACATCATCGTCGCCATTGTTCTGTCTGAATAAATGTTTGAGCAGTTGCACACACCAGCTTGAATAAATCAAGAATATGGCAGTATATTACAAATCGCAAGAAACCATGCGAGTGCTAGTGATCATGATGGCCAGATAGAATATGAAAGCCTCTTAATGGGTCTGCTGTTTTCTTTCGGCAAATTCTGCCGGAGCAGAAGCTGTCACACAGTCCAACAGACCCAACAAGATGTGATCGTGACATGAAATTGCAGTTAAGCTGACTGCAGCACTAGTTGGGTTAATTAGCGCCTGCACAGATCTAAGACACGAGAGAAGCCTTTCTCTCACAGTGCACACTCTCAGCTCGCGGTGCTCAGGCTTTGCCTTCAGTGCCAAAATAGCAAGACGTCGGTGCGATCAGGTACGGAAGGGAAGGGTGTAGTTGGAGATTCTCCCTAACGGCAGGTACGTAACGCCACGTAGAACACCGAAGCAGCTCAAATACACGTATTCAGACGCCTACATGATGCTGCAGCGGGCCAGTACACCAGTTACGGCCGGGTCTGTCGTGTAATGTGAAGATACTGATACGAGAACGAAGCAGCCTTCCTGCTTAATGTCGAGGTTGATAGTTTCTACACTTGGCATCTGGAATTGCAGAGCCACGATCAGATGCACTGTGGTTATTGCATTCATAAGCTCGTCGCTCGGTAGTTAGTATGCCTTGCCATTAATCACGAATGAATTTGCCTCTTCCTCTCCGACTTGTTTGAATGCTTTGCATGTTCCAGAACCACGAATGAGACCGTGCTGCTGATCTGATCTAATTTGGCCGGCGACTCCCCTTGCAGGAGGTGGGGATCTGCAGAGCCAGACGTCGCATGCCGTCGGCATGGAGTAGGATTGCTCTGCGAGAAACGCGTTCATCAGCTTAGGATTGCTTGACCTCTCGTTGCCAATGAGCAGAGGGACACATGACACGGCAATGTATGACAGCCGAGTGAAGCAAAGCTCCTTTACTCCCGCAGCTGAACTTGCAGTGAAAGTGCTGGCTGAGTCTTTCGTGCTGCCTCACTAGCACTGGAGCTAGCCCTACAGCCATCGGGGGATCCGGGACAGTATGCATTTGCAGTTAACTTGATGCAAGCGGTCGCCATTTTATATGAACTAGCAGCCTGATGTGCTTCAGAACAGTCTGCACGGCAGATTGACCCTAGGCTATAAATAATAATAATAATACATTTGATATAGCACCCTCAAAGAACTTACTCTCTTTCTAGACACTCTACATTTGCTGCAAAGGAATCACAATTGAATGGTTAGTGGTAGCACGCTCAATAAAAAGAAAACTGGAATAGCAGGGTTAGAGGTGACATGCACAGGTCAGCATGCATAAGCACATGAAGGGCAGATCACAGGAACCCACTCAATGCTGTCCTAAATAGGTGTGTTTTTAAGTTCTTTTTAAATGTGGTCAAGTCAGGGGATGTCGTGACGCAAGTCGGAGGAGAGTCCCAGGCTTTGCGAGCATACGAACTAAAGGCACGGTCTCCAAAGGATTTGAGGTTTGTACGAGGTATAGGTAAACAGTTAGATTCCGAAAGCAGGTGGTACAATGCTTAGCCTGGTGGGGCAGTAAATCTGATAGGTAGCTGGAGCCAAAGAATGAAGGGATCTAAAAGTGAGCGACAAAACCTTGAAGTCGATGCATTGCTTGACTGGGAGCCAGTGCAGGTCGGCGAGAAGTGGTGTGATGTGGCAACTGTGCCGCTCACGACAGACAAGCATAGCTGCAGAGTTTTGCACCAGCTGTAATTGCCTGATTGCACAGGCCGGTCGACCAGCGAGCAGTGAGTTACAGAAGTCAAGACGGGATGCCATACATGCATGGACCAATTTATCTGTGGTATCCCTGTCTAAATAAGCCCGAATTTTAGCAATGTTATTTAGCTGAAAGTCAACAGGAGATATACTGGCAGAGCCGATTTTGAGTGTTAGCCTTTCCAATTTCTGGCTGGGAGGGATCAACGCAGAATTACAACTGAGTGTCATCCACATAAAAGTGAAAGCCTAGATTGTGCATGGCAATCACATCGGCAAGAGGGGGAGTATAAACCGCGACAAGAACAGAACCAAGGACAGAGCCCTGAGGTACCCCATATTTCACAGGTTCCTCAGATGATCTTTGTTCATTCACATCAATACTGGATATTGACTATCTGGATAATATCTGGAGTCTGCCACTGAGATAGGACCTGAACCATTGCAATGCAGTGCCAGTGATGTCCATGCGAGATGAGAGGCGCTTAAGACATTGCTGATCGATAGTATAAAACCTGCCGAAAGATCAAGCAAAACAAGCTCAGATACTCTACCTAAGTCTGCATTCCTAAGTAGGTCGTTATACACCCGAAGCAATGCTGACTCTGTAGATTGATTAGCTCTAAAACCAGACTTGAACTTACTAGAGAATGTTTGAAGTTTCAATATATGAGTTCAGCTGGGCTGCCACGACTCGTTCTAGTGTCTTTGATAGAAACGGTAGAAAGGAGACTGGGTGGAAGCTGCTCAAGTTCTCTTGGTCTAGTGTTGCTTTCGTGAGTAGTGGCCTGATTACAGCCTTTTTGAGAGGTGCTGGGACATGACCTGAAGCTAATGACATAATTATGCTGTTAGTTTTGCATGGCAGCCGCAGATCAATGCATCGTAGAAGCAGGACAGTGGGAATAGGGTCCAGAGGACTAGTTGCCTTTTTGATTGGGATATTAACTTCAGGGCGAGGTCGCTAGTGACCTTGAATGTAGAAATTGAGGTGCTGTATTAAATTGAGGGACAGGGCTTCAAGGGGGTGCCGCCATTGTAGGGATGGACTCTAGGATCTTGTCTATCTTGTTGACAAAGAAGCTAGAGAAGCGATCAGCTAGATCATCATAGGGATCACTAGGTAAGGAGCTAACCTGTGAGTGGTTAAGGAGATGGTTGACCATTCACATAAGCATTTTTGGATTGTGCATCTCGATCTTGTTCACGGGTGTCGTGTTTTTTGTGTGCACTCTGAGTAAGAGCATGATGATAATGTAAAGTGATGGTGCTGGACTTTTATTTTACTTGGCATATGTATCATAGCAACTGTGTCTGGAATTTTTCAGTAATCAAGATTTTATAGCATGCAATTTGAGCAGTCACAACCTTGTCTTGACTTGGTTGAGAGATGCAAGAAATCGATTATCGGTGGATAGGAACAACCATATATAAACGATTTCTGATAATCCAGGAATTATTTTTAAATTATTTCCTATGTCTTAACTTTTACTTTGTCAAATGTATGTACTAATTAAACTACCTTCGCATAATCTCAATGAAAACTTTTTAATGCATGCAGACCAGAATGGTTTTGGTATCTCTGGTGTTTGCCGAAACTTCTAAAGCAGCTTATATAGACCAGTATTATTTTTCATCAGGAAACGAACGTAGTTACTAAGTTTGTTTGTTACTAAGTTACTTGTTTCTCACCTTAACTGTACTGCCGCTTTTTTGCTAAAACCAGGCTTTGAATGTGTTTGCGATGGCCCAAAAAATAAGTCTCAAATCTTAAACATTCCTGAACTAGCTCCAGACATGGTTCGTTAAGGTGAAGTTTCCTAGAGGAGGAATACCTGGCACTGCCAAAAAATTCATCCGTTGGCGAGTTCTGATTGCCCTAGCAAATCTTTCGAAAACTGCAACTGTTTCCGAACTCACCTGAAACCGGCAAACACCCCAATCCAATTTTGCACGTTTCCACACTTAATAGGCTAACCAAAGTGGCAGCATGCAAAATTGGGTAGATTTGTTGTTTCCTCACATTAATTTCGCAAGAGTCTTACCAGTAGGTAAGGTGCTCACTCTTCACGACCCGGGTCGTGTGTTCGAGTCCTGCAGTGGGCGATCCTTTATTGTCCTCTGCAAGCGTTGGCGATAGCCGTTAAGGTTCTCCTGCCGCTACATAAATGAGGCTGTAAAGTCAGTTAACCTAATCCTTCCTTGTGGAAATATATATTAATTTTATAAAAATGTCTTGTTTTGAAAACTGATTTTTGTAGATTCCCAGGGTTTGCGGATTTTACAGTATAACCTCTACACTTATTCTAATATGTCCTTAAATTGGTATGTTGATTCACAATTCAGCCACTAATCTCCTTTCACGAAGAGCTTCGGTGGCTCGTGGTCAAACAACAGCCTACAGGATAAGGCCAACACAGAATGCTTTTATCATACCTAGCTGAACTGTTGCAATAGTGTCAGTCTCTTCGAACCCCGAGCACTCATTGGCAGTAGATTAGTTGTCCCTTCTGTGTCACAAGCCTGCTAGCGATAGATAACTTGCATTGAGTGTGCTAGACTGAGTGAATCACTTTCACGACTCCGAGAAATAGTGCTAACTCTCCTATGGTCACTTGCATCAATTTATTTCCAGCCGTCTTTCACTGCTACTCCGTTACTTACTTGCCTATCCTGAAGGGGGTATGTAAATTGGGGTCACCTGCTGGGCAACGTCCAAGGTTAGGCTTTTCCATTAGAAGGTTTAGCCTCATTTTTATCTTTCCTTTGCGAGATTCAATTTGTTTTTCTGCGGTACGAAACAAATGATGTGGACTGTGCTATAATAATAATTATAAAAATAATGTATTTTGAATTTTGCTCTTTGAGAACTTATTCTCTTCTCAGATGCATTACTACTCGCTGAAAGAAAAACATTAACGGTTTCCACCTCAAAGTCCCTACCACTTGGGCTGTGCCATAGAAAACTAGCTAGAGAAACGGCCACTTAACAGCCATAACTCTGCTGGTAGCCTGACGAAGACTCAGACCTGTAACGTTTCAGGATTTATTACGTGGCCACCAGGACACCATCCGGCTCTACGACGAACTACGTAGTAGTGTGGCTCTGGGGCCATAGAGGAAGGAATGTGGGATACTATGGCGCTGGCTCGCTCTTTCCACGGCGACACTGTGGATCTTTCCACGGCGACACTGCTACCACATGGTGGATCCATCCACCATGTGGAAGTAGCAGTCGTTCGAGCGGTCAGTTGGTTCTCTCCAAATTCTTGGGAGAGCAATTTTTGTGGGCTTTCTTTCTCAAGAGTAGAAGCATGTAGACATACCAGATTGTATAAATAAAAAATGGTATTTCAACCACTACCTCGCGTCGTGCAAGAAATTCCATAAATTCCATTCCATAGAGGGCAGCAATTGACCTCCAAAAGCAGGCCAGAAATCCGGCGGCTCGTTAGAAAGTACAGATTGTCCCATTAATTTTTGTCGCTAATCGAAAGTCGTTTATTCCGGCTAACCTTCTCCCGTCGAGTTCTGTTGAAGACTTGTAGCTTGCTATACGACTGAAACCGTGAATAACCACCTGGCCAAATACTTGGGCCGTGGGAGAGTAGCAGTCCGCTAGCTTCTTAGGGGCCATCGGTTTGAGTTATGCGGAAATTCATCCTGTAGCGCCCTGCTGGCTTTGGCTGAATTTTAGTGCGAACAAGAGCTGTTCGGCGGCGGGCTAGAGCCCCTTTGTCCTGGAGCAGTGAGCCAGAGAGGAGCGTCAGTGCGGTTAGAGAGGAAGCGCTTAGGAGCAGGCCAGGAAGCTCGGAGACGAGCAGCGGCGATTCGGCCTTTAGAATTGGTCCGATACTCGCGGAAGCTGCTGATAGATGTTGGCTGGCCTGTCAACCCCCGCCTTCCCTCTTCCCAAGAAAGAAGCGTCTGGAACCCATTCGCCATTCAAGCTGGACGGAGGTGCCCTGCCAGTGGCCTGGGAACGGTAGTCATTCCTTTCCGTAATGGGCCAAGGTGTCCGGGCCCAATACCACTAAGCTCTTGCCCCATTGTCTCAGCCAAGTATTTAAGAGTCGAGCGACGCTCGCTCTGGGTCTTTTGCCTCGTGTCTTTTGTCTTTGGTCCGGCTCTGCGCCTCGACGCCGTCGGGCACTCGTTTCTCTAAAAGCGAGGGAGGAGGGCGGGCTGTCCGCCGACGATGGACGGAACAAGACGAGACAGCGCTAGGAGGATTCGGTGGAACCCCACCGAATACGGTCGTATCGCGCCCGAGCTGGCATTTTGTGTGTTCTTTCGTGTTTTGTGTTTCTTTTGTGTCGTGTGTGTGCGCGCTAGCACGTGCTCTCGGCATAGGGATTTGCCGGCGCGAGCTAGGCGTAGTTGGCGTGTGTGGAGCTCTAGTTCACCGGGTAGGGTTTAGGCTCCGGGTCGCGCTTCAGTGTGGAGAAGTGTTTCCTCCGCAGGAGTGCTTGAGTTGGCGTGTGTGGAGTATTCCGGTCGCACTGGTGGAAACCGAGTTCTAGTTCACCGGGTAGGGTTTAGACTCCGGTTCGCACTTCAGTGTGGAGAAGTACTCCCTCCGCTCGAGTGTTTAAGTTGGCGTGTTTGGGGTATTCCCTCGGCACAGGTGGGAACGGATTCCTAGTTCACCGGTTAGGGTTTAGGGTCCGGGTCGCGCTTAGTGTAGAGGAGTATTCCCTCCGCAAGAGTGTTGAACGTGCGAGGAGTGTGGGGATAAAGCTGAACTAGACGCGCAGCGACTTTGTGCGCTTGCGAATAAAGTTCAGTAAAATCCCCAATTTGTGTGTCTTGTTTCCAATTCACGCCGCGGACTCACGACCCCCTTTAGTAACGGTAAGCAGGTCAGCGCCAGAAACGCTCGTTTCGTGGCGGCCAGCTTATTGCGCGTAGGCGCGCACCGAACGGCATTAGGCGATAGGCTACGCCGCTAGGTAAGCGGCAGGTCAAGCTTACCCCGCCGAGCCTTCGGCGTTACAATCCTATGCTTCCTGTGAAACTGCCGCCCACACTTGCACGCTCCAGAACCTCAAGCAACGCACCTCCGCTATCGCACTAGTAGCAGCTCGAGGGCCTAGCATAATTTCAAGCGCGCAGGTCTACCGTTTCGCCTGAGGTCAATTTTCCGACGTAAGGTTCCGAAGTAAGGTTCTCTTGGCGAGGACTTTGGATTGTTTTGTTGCCAGATCCGTCCTGGGGGCAACTCTGATCCTGAAAGTCAAGAGCATTTTGTTCATTGGTTTCTTTAATAGGTTCTGCTTCAATCATTTCCGTCTTGGTCTGCGAGGGTGCCTTTGGCTTTAATGTTGCAGGTAGCATGCGAACCAGAGAACCCCCTTGCAACCAAGCCCCCTCCCATTGGAAGATAAGTAACTGGCACAACATGACGACGACCGGGGGAGGGGCTTCCCTGCCGCCGCGGAAGTTCCGCTGCTAGGTTGTGCTCACAGTCGGCAGGCAATAGTAACCTGAAGATTTGCATCCACTTTCCCCTCTGATTGGGTAAAGTGGGCTAGCCAAGACTCATCAAGGAGGGCCAAGGTGTCAGGGAATCTTGAGCAGGCCAATCTAGGAAGTCGTACTGATCCGGGAATTGGGCTATCCCAGCTTAGGACATACATACACACGAACTAAAGTAAGCGTAGCCTACTAAACGTAGAAGTAAGCCTTCTTGCTCTCAGCATCCTGTTTTGTATCTCTGTTCCTAGACGCCAATCGCTCAGCTCTCCTTATTTTATGGATTTCCGCTATTCTCACGATCTGCTCGCTCCCGAAACCGAGCATTTCGCAGTAACGTAATTCCTAGCTTGCGTTTGGAGACAGCATCGCGAGCTTTAGATTCGTGGCAGTTATCAGCAGACTAGTATTCCTTGACGTAGAATATGTGTAATGCAAGATTTATCACGTAGGCAGAACCACTCGATAGTGATGATATCATGGAAGCGCTACCAAGTGTCATTCCTCGTGTTCATAGCCGGAGCAGCCTGCCCTAATGTTGTGTATGTATCTCCGACTATTAGTCATCACTGACGGAGATACATCAAAGCCATAACAACTAAGTGGATGCTACCCAGGAGAGTTATCTATATACCACTGAAAGCCCAAGCGGCTTCCAGTACGCCGACGGTCGCCAACAGACATCGATCCTTTCAATACAGCTTCTGTAAAGTGCCTGAAAAGAGATTCAATTCTCTGAGGGCGCTATACCAATGTATTGTTATTATTATCTATTTGTCTCCGTCTTCATCTAGAATCAGCCACACGGACTTTTCATTCATAGGCTGCAGAATTATAAATCCTCTTGGCATGTTTATTTACAAGCACAACAGCAACGCGAAATCGTCGGAGAATTTACATTCTCACGGTCACGTCACGGAGATTCCGGCTGTCTTTTAAAAGTGAACAAGGAAGTAAAATATGGTTAAGGTGAATTCACCAGATAAAAATACTACCCGCACAGTGAGAAGCATAAGCTAATTCGTCTAATAATTGTAGCAAAAATGCTAGCTTAGCATAAAACAGAAAACTAAAGACCAGATTCCATAATCAATTAGATCTCAGCTGCAGCACTAATGTACAGCAAATAGTAGACGCTATTGCAGGGGGCAAATCACGAGCTTTTTTCCGGATTAAAAGAGACTTCATTCAGAGCATGTGCGAAACCCTCTCATCAATCTTTCTCCTTAACCTATTAACTGTTGTTGGACAGCTGCATTTAAGAGTTGCCTTGCTACATATCTTGATCAATTGCTATTGATGCGAAGATACTCTGAAGTAATAGGCTCAATCATGGGTTATTGCTAGCAGTATCATCTTGTCATCACCATACTTCTCACACAGATAAAACCAACTTATAAGTTTCCGGCAAACCAGGTTTAACCCAGAAACTGGAAAGCTTAACGATCAAAATCCGCTCTGCCAGCGTCTCCTGCTTTATCTGCACAAAACCTAGGTGTCCTGTTTCAATGTGACCTTTCACTAGATGATCGAAGCAGCTCCACAGTCAAGTCTGGCTACTTTCAGCTACATCACTGGCACTGCTGTGCAGTGGGTCAGGTCTTATCTCAGTGGGAGACTCCAGAGTATTGATGTGAATGGACAAAGATCATATGAGGTACCTCTGAAATATGAAGTACCGCAGGGCTCCGTGCTTGGTCCGGTTTTTTCACGGTTTATACTCTCACTCTTGACGATGTGATTGCTAGGCACAATCTAGGCTCTATAAATAAAATAAAATAATAAATAATAATAAAAATAAAATTCATTTGTATAGCGCCCCAAGAGAACTTAATCTCTATTCAGGCGCTTCACATATGCCTCAGGGCTCGAGCACACGACCTCAGCCAGACCTAAGTCGGGGCGAGCACCTTAACCGCTGGACCAACCCAGCTCGGCATTCACTTCTATGCGGATGACACTCAGTTGTACCTCTGCTTGGATCCCTCCCGGCCCTCCAGCACGTCGAATTTCTCAACTCACTTGGTGCATGTATTGATGACATCCGCATATGGATGGTGGCAAGTTTTTTTTAAATCGAATGATGATAAAACTAACTAACGAACCTCAAATCTGTTGGAAGCCATGCCTTTTAGCTCGTATGGTCTCAAAGCCTGTAATTCAATCGTGACTGACGTAATGTCATCCCCTGAATTGATGGAATTTAAAAAGAAGCTTAAAACGCACCTGTTTATCACAGCATTTAATGGGTCGTCATGATTCGTTCTTCGTGTGCTTCTTCGTGCTGACATCATGTATGCTACCACTGACCATGTTATACATTTTGACAGTGCATATCAACTCCAAACATAATAGGCATGTTGACGTTGTTGCATTTTACCAATAATCACTCGATCATGCTTTCTTACAGCACATGTAAAGTGCTTAGAAAGAGATTAAGTTCTCTGAGAGCGCTATTCAAATGCATTCTAATTACACATTAATCACCCCTTGATGATCCACGACGCTTTCCGTGGCTCTCTCTTTCGCCATATTGATGAGCCAGCAGTCTACGCTTTTATGTAATTATATTGCTCGATCTTTCGGCAGCTTTTGATACCATCGATCAAAAAGTTCTTCTAGAGCGCCTCTCATCTCGCCTGGGCATCACTGGCACTGCTCTGCAGTGGTTCAGGTCCTATCTCATTGGGAGACTCCAGATTATTGACGTGAATAGACAAAGATCACCTGAGGTACTTCTGAAATATGGGGTACCTCAGGGCTCCGTGCTAGGTCCGGTTCTTTTCACGGTTTACACTCTCCCTCTTGCTGAGGTGATTGCCAAGCACAATCTAGGCTTTCACTTCTATGCGGATGACACTCAGTTGTACCTTTGCTTTGATTCCTCCCAGCCTTCGAGCACCTCAAATTCGCTCAACTCACTTGCTGCATGTATGGATGACATCCGCACATGGATGGCAGCAAATTTTCTAAAACTAAATGATAAAAACTAACTTACTAGTTATGGGCAAACCCAGTGTGATTCACAAATTGGAAAGGCTGACGCTCAAAATTGGCTCTGCCAGCATATCTCCTGTTGAATCGGCTCGAAATCTAGGTGTCATGTTCCAAATCGGCCTCTCGTTAGACGACCATATCAGCTCCACAGTCAAATCTGCCTATTTTCAGCTTCATAACATGGGAGAGAGGGCTGTGCCGCTATATGATAGACTGGTAGGTATGTGGGTTGGCTGTCCTGCTCGGCGATTGATGTGGCGCGGGGGCGTGGTCGCTGAAACCTATGTAAGACCGGAGGGCGAGAGGGGCGAAAAGAGTTGTGCTCTACCCCCTCTCCGTGTGTAGGAGAATAAACTGGTGACATCGGTAGTCGGTGACGATAACTAAACTTCGGGCTGCCCTCCCATGTTTTTGGATAAGGCTGTATAAAGAGTGGCATAACTCATGAGAAAGTGACTGTACAATTTTAGAAAAAGAAGCCCAACAAGCACGCGGAAACAAATCTCTAAGTAGATGAGGGAGTTTTCGTGAAGTTATGCAATCCCTGAATTTTGTCGTACCATTGGTTAGGCCTCGGATTTACTAAATGGAAAACTCTGCTGGCATCCACTCATGCCTCCGTTGCCCATCTAAAAACTTGTGAAACCACTCATCTGCCACTGCAGCCAATTTCCTCATGCTAAGACAGGGGTTGGCAAACTTTTCGCACTACTAGGCTATTTCAGGAGGTCAAGAAGGCACACTAGGCTGGCCGGCGGAGTGGGCGTGGCCAGACGAATGAACGAAGGGTCAGAACAGATGCACAGACGGCAGGGCAATTACTGGGATAGACATTTATCATCCCTCCATGGTCTGGCGCTTCTGTTTCATGTGTGCGCCTGACATCAGTTCTAAAAATGAACACGGACCAGAGCTTTAACTGCAACCGGAAGTACTGAAGGGGAATAAAACCGCGCCAATTCAATTAGGCCGAACCCAACAATAACTAACTAGGGGCGTTAGGCCAGACTAGAGTACTAGCTGGCTGGTATCCGGCCTAAAGGCCGGAGTTAGCAAGCAACCTCTGGCCAAAACACTTGAGCTGAGAGCTCAATAGATCAGCTGCTGTACCATACACAAATATTTCAGTCGTGGTTCAAGCGGCAGCACTTCACTGAAACTGCTCTCCTCCGTGTAACCAATGACATCATACGCAGCAACGATGGCGGAATGCCACTGCCCTAGCGCTGCTAAATATATCACCAGCCTTCGACACTATCGATCTTGATATCCTATTTGAACGATTGAGAAGAACGATAGGTCCGGCATACTAGGCGTTGGCGTGGTTCAAATCGTCCTTGTCCGATCTTATTCAATTCGTGTCGTCTGAGGGGGTCAGGTCTCATCCACCAGACCAGTCACCTGTGGAGTCCCTTAAGGGTACGTCCTCGGTCCCTTGCTGTTCTCCATTTATACTCAACCTCTGGGAAAAGTGATTCAGTTTTATGGAACTGGATACCACTTTTACGCAGACGATATGCAGCTGTGTGTCATTTAAACCGTCGGTATCTGCAGCAGTAACTGATTAACTGAATGCTGGCTTTGCCGACATTCAATCCTGGATGTTGGCTAATTTCCTTAAACTGAATGACAATAAAACTGAACTGCTGCTCGTAGGACACCCTAAGGTGTGGCTGGATTTTGCTCTTCTAATAATTGATGCTGTTGTGCGACCATCAGCACGTGCTCGGACTTTATACGTCGTCTTCGACAGCTGCCTAAATTTGAAAAAGCTTTGTAAATATCTAAGATTAGGAACTGTCTTCCATAGTGGCTTGCAAAAAATCTAACTAGCTCCTTCGTTCTGTCTCGGCTAGATTTTTGTAATTCCCTTTTGGCTGGGCTACCGAAAAAGCCACTAAACCACTGCTGCTGGCTTTAAGTACGGCTGCTAGGCTAGTTGCCAAATCCCAGGGGGTTGACCGCGTGTTTCCTTTGCTAATAGAGCTTGGATGGCAGCCAGTTGATCAGCGGATACAGAGCAAAGTTCTTATGCTGATCCACAAGGCCCGCCACGGCTTTGCTCCTCCATGCCTAGCTGAACTGCTGCAATAGTTTCAGCCGGCTCGTGTCGTCAGGTCCTGTATGAACAATAAATAAGCTGTTCCACTCCTCCGCTTAAAGACCGTTGGCGACAGAAGCTTTAGCTCTGCAGGTTCTAGACTGTAGAACTCACTTCCACAATTCTTACGAAACTACGACTCTCCTGCTGCAGAGACTATGGCACGTCCTTTCCAACCGTCCTGAGCTGCTACTTCCTTGTTACTCCCTACCTCAACGGCTCTCCTGACTCCGCTATGCTTCTCACTTTTTCTTTGTTGTGTGAGATGAAGTCCGTTGGCCACCTAATATCGAAAGCCGTTTAGGCTCAGAGTGTGCCATACAAAACTCTCCTGCTTAACACTCACATGGTCTTTGCGGCTATGTGTAGTTGCAGACGAAGATACATTGACACTAATATATGTCCTTAAGGCAGGAGTTTGCCGACCTCTGTTCTAAGCAATTCACATTTGTCTAGTTGCCGTGGAACTAAACCTTGTACCTTTACTTGGATGCCTGAGCTAAAAAAGCTTCAGGCTTTTGATGGTGACGACCGGACGACATTAGCAGGCGTAGGAAAGTGTTGAAGAAAACATGTTTTTCGGTGTGCGTAAGATCGTCATCGCCTGCTTATTGCACCCAAGGTCGTATCGGCGATGCAGCCGAGTTGGAGCAATGCTGAGCTAAAGTAATCAAAAATATTTGCAAATGCCAATCACCTCCCCTCCTGCGAGTTCCACAGTCTGCATCCCTTTCATGGCATGGTTAGCGAGTGAGTGCTGATGATGAGCCCTTAATTTACCGGACAAAGATCGCAATTCGGGTAGCGGTTTCTCGTCACTAATTACTTCGGCGATCGGTGATGACAACACAGCTGCCCAGTAGGAATGCATTCTGCACGGATGGTAAATGTTAAACAGGCATGGCGGTCGAACTCGTTGCTAATGCATGTGGGCATTGCTCAGAGGAGTTTTCTGGCGTTGGTTCATGATATTACCAGCGCCGGGTATTGACCTACGGAGTTCAAAATTAAATCTTTTATTTTACACCTGCCCACCAGTGCATTGGGAGAAGGGCTAATGCAGCTGCCTAAAAATGGCGGGTGTGACCGGGCCTGATTTTTCTCTCATCCCTTTACTTTTCTTCGCTTGCACTCGTGAAATAATCTGGTGTCGAGACTATGGTGACGATGCCCGTACTTATACATAGCTAACTGCAATTTTCAGCACCTGCCTTGCCACCCACTAGATAATGACCACAACTGCTGGCAATTAGGAGATTTTTATCCTGCAGCCTTTGGGCCAGGTACACGAATGA
This sequence comes from Cristatella mucedo, assembly GCA_009760855.2. Lineage (NCBI taxonomy): Eukaryota > Metazoa > Bryozoa > Phylactolaemata > Cristatellidae > Cristatella > Cristatella mucedo. Next base: position 8,065,084 of record WPIO01000010.1, on the reverse strand, counting down.
GTAGGTCGTTGTGAACATCAGGCCTCTGCTCCGGCATTACCAACCAATTAATAAATAAAATAAATAAATCCTAGCTGATTAAACAGCCCCCTTTTGTATAGCGACAGAAGAGTCTTTACGGCTATAACCACCGCTTGCAGTAGCGATAAAGAATGGCCCACTGCAGGAATCGAACCCACGACCTCGGGACCGAGGTCGTGAAAGCAACCGCTTTATCTAGTGTGCCATCACGACTTACCATAATACACCGATGTTGCTCATCGATTAGGGCATCGATATTCCTCCTCGATTGATGCAACAATTTTGCTCATAGAGCCCAATTGCACGACTTGCCGTGGTTGGATGAAGGGGGCAAGATCAACTTCGCACAAAATTCTTCCACATTATGGCCCGCTGTCACACAATTTTTCCACATTACGAACCCAGTGCACTGTTTTGACTGTTTACTCTTCATTTTTTTCATGCGAGTGATCCACCCTTTCCGGCTGTGAGCAGCCGGCCTCGATCAGGGCCTTTCATTCCGGTGCTACGGTACCCATCTTTGCAACTGTCCTGTTGGTCGTTACAGCTCCGCCGACACGGGTGGTCTTGCAAACGATTTACATTTAGTTTTAGTGGTGAGATCTCAAAAAGTACTCGCCCCAAGCTATGTTGCAATGGATAACAGTTTGAAAACACTTCCAATGACCGAAGTTCCATCAGTAATTGCGGTAAGAATAAAAACTCGTACGACCCCATGCAATTCACAAATTCATAGACGAAATGTGCTGCATCATGACCTCATGACCTTGCGGTGGCATTCTCTCCGTAACCGTCAGTTTGCAGTCTGGCCTGAAATGGTAATTAGGCCGTGCAAGCTTCCCGGGTTATGTTAGCTTCACTCAACTAGCAAAAAGTACTCGACCAACTTTTTTAGGATCGCTATTCAACCCTAATCACCATGCCAGCAAGACTGTCCAGCAATGGCAAAGCACGTAACTTACCCACGGGGTGGGGTACAAGTGGAGAGGTGAGGGTTCCTAGCAAAGGCCAAGTCTAGCTTCTATAGAAACATTGCTGAATCACAGATGCACAATCCAAAAATACTGATGTCGACAATAAACCATCTCCTCAACTGGTCCCAGATTAGCTCCTTACCTGATGATCCTTGTGATGATCTAGCCGATCACTTCTCTCGGTTCTTTGTGCAGAAGATAGACAAGATCAGGGAATCCATCCCTGCGATGACCACATCCCCACTAGAATGCTGTCCCTCGATTCCTGGCTGCACCTCAATGTCTACATTTAAGCAGGTCACTAGTGATCTAGTCCTGAAGTTCGTATCTCAATCAAAGAAGACAAGTCCTCTGGACCCTATTCCCACTGCCCTGCTCCTACATTGCATTGACATGCATAACTAACATCATTAATATGTCATTAGCCTCAGGTCATGTCCCAGCACCTTTCAAAAAAAGCTGTAGTCAGGCCACTTCTCAAAAAAGCGACACTAGACCAAGAGAACTTGAGCAACTACCGCCCAGTCTCCCATCTACCATTCCTATCAAAGACACTGGAACGAGTCGTGGCAGACCAGCTGAACTCATATATCAAAACCGTACACCTTGCTAGTAAGTTCCAGTCTGGCTTTAGAGCTAATCACTCCACAGAGTCAGCATTGCTTAGGGTATACAACAACCTACTTAGGAATGCAGACATGGGTAGAGTGTCTCTGCTTGTTTTGCTCGATCTTTCGGCAGCTTTTGATACCATCGATCACAAAGTTCTTCTAGAGCGCCTCTCATCTCGCCTGGGAATCGCTGGCACTGCTCTGCAGTGGTTCAGGTCCTATCTCAGTGGGAAACTCCAGAGTATTGACGTGAATGGACAAAGATCATCTGAGGTACCTCTGAAATATGGCGTGCCTCAGGGCTCCGTGCTAGGTCCGGTTCTTCTCACGGTTTATACTCTCCCTCTTGCTGAGGTGATTGCCAAACACAATCTAGGCTTTCACTTCTATGCGGATGACACTCAGTTGTACCTTTGCTTTGATTCCTCCCAGCCTTCGAGCACCTCAAATTCGCTCAACTCACTTGCTGCATGTATTGATGACATCCGCAAATGGATGGCAGCAAATTTTCTAAAACTAAACGATGATAAAAACTAACTTACTAGTTATGGGCAAACCCAGTGCGATTCAGAGATTGGAAAGGCTGACTCTCAAAATTGGCTCTGCCAGCATATCTCCTGTTGAATCGGCTCGAAATCTAGGTGTCATAATCAAAAGCGACCTCTCGTTAGACGACTATATCAGCTCCACGGTCAAATCTGCCTATTTTCAGCTTCATAACATTGCTAAAATTCGGGCTTGTTTAGATAAGGGTACCAGTCCAAGTTGGTCCATGCATTCGTGACATCCCGTCTCGACTTCTGCAACTCACTGCTTATTGGCCTACTAGCATGTGCGATCAGGCGATTGCAGCTGGTGCAAAACTCCGCAGCTAGGCTTGTCTGTCGTGAGCGTCGCAGTAGCCACATCACACCAGTTCTTGCCGACCTGCACTGGCTACCAGTCAAGCAACGGATTGACTTCAAGGTTTTGTCGCTCACTTTTAGGTCCCTTCATTCTTTGGCTCCAGCCTATCTCTCAGATCTACTCCTCCATCAAGCCAAGCATCGTACCACCTGCTTTTCGGAATCCAACAGTCTACCAATACCTCGTATAAATCTCAAATCCTTTGGAGACCGTGCATTTAGTTCGTATGCTCCCAAAGCCTGGAACTCCCTCCCGACCTGTGTCAGAACATCCCCTGACCTGACCACATTTAAAAAGAACTTAAAAACACACCGATTTAGGACAGCATTTAGTGGGTCCCTGTGATTCGTCATTGATGTGCTTATGCGTGCTGACACTGTGCATGCTGCAACTAACCACATTTGCATGCTGACCCTGTGCATGTCACCCCTAACCATGTCATTCATTTTGTTTGTTTATCAAGCATGATATTACTCACCATTCAGTTGCATTCCCCTTTGCAGCAAATGTAAAGGGCCTAGAGAGAGATTGAGTTCTCTGAGGGTGCTTTATCAAATGCACTATTATTATTATTATGCATTATTATTATTGTAGGGTTCAACGAGGTTAGAGAAAAAAAGAACTCTCGGTGGAGCTGTGAAGAAAAGCCGGCTTCGTAAAGAAGAACCGAAGGAGCTTCAGCAAGCTATTGTCAGAGCTGCGACTATTCAAGCCGCCTAGACAAGCCATCTCTCTTCCCCCGATTAGCAAAAATGCTGGGCCATAGGAAGGGGGCGTTTCTTTATTTTAGCACCATCAGAAACAGACCCGGAAGCTGGGCATCCACAGTACGCCGCCTGGCACCTTCGCCCTCGAGCTTCTCAGGAGGCCCAGTTTACCATCGCGGGAAGGGCTACCGTACTTAAAGGTTCTGGGGCTGGCCTGCTGGGTGGCTTCGGCTTTGCGGTCTGTCTTAAAGGGCGTTAAACCACTTTCTTTCCTCAAAGCAGACTAAATAAGCTTATCGGGTTGCTGAGCTGGCGAGCAACTGCATTGTCCCCCCCCCCCCGACTTGCCTACCGGTTTTGTGTGGGGAACCTACATATATAAAGGTTGGCTTGGCCGTGCCTTAGGCTGCAGCTTCTCGGCCTGTTTCCGGAAGGAACTACCTAGCTTTTTTTCTATCTATGAGGAAACCATAAATATTAGAGCGGAGCTCAAGAGGTCGGTGGAGGGGGTGGGAAGCAGTTCAACGCAGGCACGAATCGTCATAGCGGATGCGTCTGCGGAGGGGGCCGATGGGTTTAGAAGGAGCTGCGGACGTAGAGGCCTTTTGGGCTCTTCGCCCTTTGGCTTCATTTCCGAGGCAGCCTGTTGAGGCCAAGACCTTTATAGATTCGTCCGTCGGCTGCCGAAACGCTGGAATATTCATCCTTTAAAACCATTTGTTAAACGCAGAAAGCAGGCTACGGATATTGGCCATAGCCAAGTCACCGTAGTATTTTAACATTCAGCCGTTTTCGCCAGCAATTTGTTTTAGGGGCTTGAATGGGCGCGACCAGGGTTCGAAAAGGATATTTAGCCCAGCTGCGGTGTCGGGCTAGAGCTAGCAGGATCGACGCTGCAGAATGTGTAGGGTCATTAGGTAAATACTTGGCGCTTGAAGCCATACCTAGTGAGCAGCCCACCGTGACGATCTTAAAAGGTTAAGGCTCTTGCGAATCCGTGATTCTAAAAACGCTTCAGACCGAGAGATAGACTAGAACTTGGAGCGCTGCAGTTATGTTGTATGCAAGGGCGTAGCTGGGATTTCGATAAGGTGGACTCTACTCGAACCTCGAAGTTGCGGCACAAGGTCATAAGCTTTTTATTCAAATCTGCTCGGACAAGCTCTTTAGCCCCTCCGTAGACTCGTTTATCGTCTTATTTTTATTTTTAACTGTTCAGTTTGACCGCCAGCTTTAACGCTTTCAAGACTTTGGAAAGCATCTAGCTCCACGCCAAAGGCGCACTGCGTAGTAAAGAAACTAGTGGAGCCGCCCCCGTTTGGAGAGCTCGAGGCGATGCGTCGAAGACTGCCGCTCGGCGGGCCTCTTTAAACTCTGACTTAGCAACTCCGCAAATGCGAACCCCTTGAAATGGAGGAGCCCCTGACGTCGAACGTTCTCGCCGAATATGTGGCACTGTAGCGGCCTGTCTGGCTCTTTATAAAGAAGGGGGAAATGGCCATGAGATATGAAGTGCGTACGTAGCGAACTGCTATCTACGCACTTCATATTTCAATGATTCTATTTTCTCCTGCGGCGAACGCACCGTAGTAGCGTCTGCACTCAGGTCCTTTACCACAAACGCAGCTCTCATAACGGCGCTAGCTCTTGCCGCCGCGTCGAAAATGTCGGTAAAGCTGGCGCATCAAAGTACGGCCAGCGAGTCACAGATGCTGCGTCGACAGGCGCAGGCATGCAACCGACGGTAGCAGACCGTGCAGCAATAAATTGAAACCGTACCTTAATGTACAAGTCCGTCTCGTTAACATAGACCAGTCTACACCACAGCGACAGAGGGGCATGACTATACAGCACCAGCTAAATAGCCATAACATACAATTCTCCGAAGCTCAAAGCGCAACTGACCAATTCGACACCCAGAGCACAACCGACCAATTATTACACATCGCATCCGGTTCCAATACTTCGTAATTCAGGAGCTGCTAATTATCTTTTACAATAATAATAATAATAATAATGCATTGTATATAGAGAACTTCCAACGCAAGGTAGGTCGGTCGCGTGCCTGACTACTGGTCGATTAATGCAGACACTAGTTTTGCAATACACTCGCGGCACTAGCACCGGCAAGAGCGACGCAAACAATGCGACTGATATACCTGTAGCTCTCCAATGCTTCGCTACATTTGTTAAAGCCAGATAGGGCCTCCCTTCAATCGCGAAGGTCACCCGGAGCGTCTGTCGGGTTTTCGTTGCGGGGGGGGGGAGAGCTACACGCCCAATCGATCTACTGCTGCTCATTTTTGGCCCGTTGCTCAGCTAATACGCCATCCTGCTATGAACACTGCGATCATAGCTTAGCTGCATTGCTGCGGTCTCGTGCTAGCGAAACCAGGAACAACCTGCTTGAATGGTAACGTCCACCGGAGACTCGACGCAGTTAGTTGGCGTAGGTCACCGCTGTTTAGCAGCCTGCCGAGCTGATTAAAAAATGTAAATTCTCTAGCGATTCCTTAAACGGAGTGCCACCCCAATAGATCAGAGAGATAGATAGATAGATAGATAGATATATAGAGATAGAGAGAGAGAGAGAGAGAGAGAGAGAACTCGTTAAGAAATGGCTTTTCATCATCCGCCTGGGTCGTAAGACCCCTTGGAGGAGGGGATGGCAAACGCCGGAGCTTTGCGTCCGAAGCCTCGCCATCCGGCAGGACTCAGTTTGCATTTCGTCCAAACATATTCTTTATCTTGTTTTAAAAAGAAACGGCAGCCTTTTCTGGCAGCACGTGCCGATTCTAAGGAGCGAGATGATTCTAAGAAGCCTAAAGAGCGCCGGTCCGACGGAGCTATTTAGCGCTCTGAACGCTGATTTGCCTAATTTTGCTAGAGTCGAAATATCTGCACCGAACGAGCACTCCCGAAAGCATTTTTATAAGCTATATAAAGAGCGAGCGAGAGAGAGAGATAGAGAGAGAAAGAGTAGTAGTAACCCAATTTGTACAACCTGAAGCTGAGCCCCAGGCAACTTTTATTATCGGCAGCCTTCCGTAACACAATTTGTAATGTTGGTGGCCTCCCTCGGGAGGATCAGCCGGAAGCAGCATGCCGAAGGCAAGTCACAACCCCATCCTTACAAAATCCTGGCTCCCTGGTCCATGCGACGAGCTTCGGCTTCTGTAAATTTTAAAGATGCGACAGTAGCACTATTGCATTCCTCTGGTGTCAACAATGCAAAAAAGCTCAAGTTCAGCATGAACTATGACAACCATATGCATCTCATACACAAACTCCCGTCCATTCACGCATGCATACAAAGTGCACACGCCAGCCTATACATCTGCCTATACACCAGCACAGACACATACACTCACTCACTCACACACACACACACACACACACACACACGCACGCACGCACGCACGCACGCACGCACACGCACACACACACACACACAGAGAGAAGAGACACCTACAGGTGCACGAGTGGGTGCAGGCACATACAGATGCCCCACTATCGTTAAGACATACTCAGGATAAGGTGCAACCTTGAAGTACCATGTGAGCCACTTCCGGTAGTGGTGCTGTCACAGCGATCTGAAAAAATGAGACAGTGAGCAACAGCTGCAACGGGGAGGTAGGAAAGCTCCGAGCTGCACAGTGAGATAAGATGCTCTTTGGATCTGTTTGAAGCTTGTCATGGCACACGACATACCATGGTACCTATAGAGACATAAATACCATGCAATGACCTGGCACGGTGCATCTTCACATAATTGTGCCCCAGCAAACACTCTGGTCATTGCAAATTCACTGAGCAACTAAGCAACATGGCTGGAGCTTCATACCCCCACCAATTCGACTGCACCTTGTGCTGATTAGCAGACCACTATATAGACTGCCTAATCGAAGCGTCAATCGTCAGGCAGCAGCGGCTCTCTCACTCTATGTCATTTTTTCTGTCTCCCTCTCCCTTTCTCTCTCCTTATCTTGATCTCTCACTCTCTCTCTCTCTCTCACTCTCACTCTCACACTCTCTTTCTTGCTCTCTTTCTCGCTTTCTCTGTATCTCTTCTCTCTTTATTTCTATCTCTCTCGCTCTCTCACTCTCTTTATCTCTACCTTGCTCACTCTTTCTCTCTCCCTCTCCCTTGCTCTCTTTTTCTCTTATCTTACATTCTCACTCTATCTCACTTTCTCTCTTTATCTCTCTCTATCTCTCTCCCTCTCGCTTTCTCCCTCTCTCTCTCTCTCTCCCTCTTTCTCTCCCTCCCTCTCTCTCCCTCTCTCTTTCACTCTTAACACTTTCACACTTCTCACTCTCCATCTCTCTTTTCTTCCGTCTTAGTTGCTGCAATGCGGTGGCATTCTGTAGATGCCAATGGTTTGCTTCATGCAGGGAACCCAGAGTCTACCGCACTCATACCTGGTGCCACCTTATTTCTGTTCTGCTTGTTACAGCTTTCGACTTGTCGTTACTTGGCCAAATCGGTACCCGGTGAAGTAATAGCTCTCTTCGCATGCCCAACGGTATTTGACTTTCGGTTTTCTCAAAGAGCTTGTGTGTATGAAAGCCTGAGTATATGTCCCGGGTCGCGGCAAGATGAGCTGGGCACTCTCACCGAGCGATCCTGATGTGAGGTGGGATACTGATGTCTCGCGATGCGAGGCCGGCCGCAATGAATTTTGCTGTTGCTGCTTCGGCATCATACACTCTGGTTGAGTAATGGTAAATGGTAAATCCATCTTGCCAAACAATTTATTTTGAATATTTATTTATTGTGTTTAAAATCGAAAAAAGAATTCGGAGGAGGCAAGCATACAGAGGCAGTATGGCAGTGCCGGGAGTGACACATAAACCAGGGGAAGTCAGTCAGAGGAAGGAAAGTAGCAGGGGAGACAGTAACAAGGCTATCAGTGGTGGCAAACTGGGACACAATTCTTACGATCCAACGGCCGCGAATATACACTCGCGTTAGAGCAGGCAATATAGCCAAAATTGCAACGAAAATAGGAACATAAATCATATTAGGAGCCACTTCGCTCCGAGCACAGTGCAAGCTTATTGGGTGGGGGGACGTGCGAATGTGGTAAAAGCCGCCTCCGGGCAGGTGGCCAAAAGCTCGACAGTCGCAAGGGATGGGCCAAGCAAACAACGGGAACTTGCAACGCTATGGCGAATTTGATTAGCTTGGCGTCTTTGAGACGATGCATTTAATTTATCTCACACGGGCCTCGAAGAAAAGCAGGCCGGTGCCCCGAGGACTTTGCCAGTTACGAGAGAGAGAGAGAGAGAGAGAGAGAGAGAGAGAGAGAGAGAGAGAGAGAGAAGAAGAGCAGCTAGACAGCAGTATTCGTAGAGCAGACGACAGCAGCTTGACACCAGTCAATGGGCGACCCGTCTCCTGTTCGTGGATGTCAGCCGTCGGCGAGGACCCACAAGCTGGTGCCCACTTGCGCGGTGCCACCGTCACCTCTGCAGCTTCCGCCGGCTGTGCTGCCTTCGCTTTGCTGCGCTTGTGGAGCCATCAGCATGCACCGGGATGGCGGTGCCACTTCGACGACGACGCGCCGGCCGCGCGGTCTCTGCAGGCAGGCGGCAGCAGCGGGTGCACCAGCGCCTTCGGACAGGCAGGCTGCCTGGGTACGCCGAAACGGGTTCAAGACCAACGGCTACAGCAGACCAGCTGCAGTGAGCCCCAATGGAAACTCGCTGCACTACCAGGAGGCAGCTATGCCTGTGCTAATCGCAGGTGAGCGAGCAATCGCTAGCTGCTGCCGTTGCACTAGTGTCTGCTGGCGCCCTGCAGCTCTCGGGCGGCACTGGCGCAGCCCTTCGTGTGAGGGGGGGACCACCTTCGTGGTCGCCTGGCTGCGTTCCAAGCTGCCAGGGCATCGGCACGAGACGCTAGGTGCTGCAGCCGGCGGCAGCGGTGCATTCTGAGCACCACTTGGCACAGGGACTCTCGCCAGTCAGAAGCTCGATAGGCAAGAGCTATGCCATCTCTGTGCATGATGGCTATCGCTGGGCTGTGCACCCAGTGCATGCCGTCGAGCGCCCTCAGCGAGGCCGGAAGTGGGAAAGCTTTGACTTGAATGGCAATACTTTGATCACAGCAATCGAAGGGTTGCCACAACAGCAGTTCACTCCCATAGGTCAGCCCTGTTGCCGAGTTCATCAGCAGACAGCAGCGGACCGGTATGCAGACGAGGGATAAAGTCCCCAGTAATGCTTTGGGTATTGGCTCCTGCTGCGGGGTGGGTTTGAATAGGCATTGAATTGGCATCCTAGTGGTGCACTCGCATTGGCTGACTAGTGGACCAGCTTGCTAGCCAGCAGTCCAAAGACCTCCTCACTGTGACATGCATCAATGCGCCTCCTAGGGGCAGCCACGACCCGTGGCTGCTCCTAGGCATCATGCCTCGTCCTGCTGCTGCATTTCCAACTAAGCTTTCAACTTACGAGTGACCAGTTGGAACCAGGGAACACGATCGAGTGCAATACCTGCTCAGTTTAGCCAGTTTTGGGGTGAAAATTTAGTTTCTGCAGACACGTGCCTGCATACCTGTGTACACACACACACACACACACACACACACACACACACACACACACACACACACACACACACACACACACACACACACACACACACACACACACACAGACACACACACACAGAGGTATGGTAAATGAAGGCATGATCGATGCTGTTCTATTTGTTAGCATTTGTCAGCAAGTGACCAGTTTACTGCCGTCAGCCGGCAGTTCAGCTTGTAGTTTACCTCTTGGCATCGGTGGCACAATCTGGGTTGAAATATGGTGAAAGTAAATACATTCTCTATACTGATTTGAACGTGAGGCATTCTTACAAGTCAAAGCGAGTATATGTGTGTATTTACAGTAACAATGGTGGTAATAAGTTATTTGTAATGCACCCTAAGAGAACTTAATTTGGGTGCTTTACAACTCACTGCCTGAGTAGCAATCCTAATAGCCACCGGTTAATGACAAGCAATGTATAATACTTGGGCAAGCATGAGAGCATACAACTACCATGCTTAGACAAGCATGCAAAGGCTCACAAAAGATTCACATTGTCGCTGGTAGCATGTGCACGGAGCATAAAGGTATTACAGAATACAAGAGAACCCAAGAAAAGGTGCACCGAACGAAGCAGCTTCGGTCTACAGTTAGCACCCATGCCAGTGGGCGTGCTTAGTATGGGTTGAGAGAGAGAGAGAGAGAGAGAGAGAGAGAGAGGAGAGAGAGAGAGAGAGAGAGAGAGAGAGAGAGAGAGAGAGAGAGAGAGAGAGAGAGACAGACAGACAGACAGACAGAGAAAGAGAGAGAGAGAGAGAGAGAGACAGAGAGACAGACAGAGGAGAGAGAGAGAGAGAGAGAAAGAGAGAGAGAGAGAGAGACAGAGAGAGACATTCTTTCAATTATCCACCAGTGGACAAGTCTGTTATTCTCTTGCAGTTTTCTTAGTCCATGAGCCGGCGCTTTGGAATAGCAGCCGAGAAGAGTAACTGTTCTGCCATTGATCCAATGGTAAACAGTTGTGCTCAGCTGCCTAATTGAAGACCCCCAAAGACCACGTTCGACCCGATCTGCCATTTCACGCTGTGCTGCTCAAAGGGCTGGCCATCATTAGCCCTCGGCAAGCTGCTGGGCTGCGGCCTGTCCCACTTCTATGTGCATCGTGCGCTTGTACAGAAGCCGAAAAGTCACCTGTCTTTTACCGAAGGAGCCCGTATCCCTGAAGCCACAGCTGCCTGTAGTCAGCGAGCTGACTAGCAAATGGGTTGACTTGGTCACAGAGTCGGGTGCCTATGCGCTGCCATATCGACCTCTTGTTCAGGTATTAGCTCAGCAGCAAGGTGCTCGCTCTTTGCAACCGAGATTGTGTGTTTGAGTCCTGCAGCAGGCAATTTTACACAGCCCACTGTAAGTGCGATGCAAGTTGCTAAGATTCTTTTGCCGCTATATAACCGAGGCTGTTGAATCAAGCAGTTAATTAATAAAACATTTTCCAGCATGAACTAGGTGTAATAGCCGGTTGGACACTCTCGAAGTGTACCCTGCAAGTGAAAGTTCAGGCAAATATCAGCCGTAATGTGTGTCTCGTTAGTTGCACTATGTCAGGGTGGCTTTGGAAGTCACATAACCCGGATAAAAGCGTCAGTTGGCGCCATGCGCTGGAAAGCTCTGGTGTAGCACTTATGTGTGTATGCTTGTGAAAGAGAGCAGTAGAGCTAGTGCACAGTATAGCTATTCATTAGAGCATTAGTACATACAACCACCAGGCGTCTATCCATTCTCACGTGCCTCGTGGTCCTTGCACGTTAGAAAACCTCTGGCTAATCATGGTCTATTAGACACGTCTCAGCACTGCTTCAGGCCTCAGCCGAGGCTCTGCTTTTGCAGCCACTTTACGGTTGCTTCGGTATGGTACCCTGGGGGAGGAGGGGCGCGACTGACACTCAGGTGCTCTATGCCCTGGTTCCTGTGGTAGACCGAAGGAAAGCAGCCAGGCAGCTGCACGTGGCACATTCGAGCTCGGCCGGCCTCCGGCCATCACAGAGTCAGCTGACACCTTCATTTCCTCCTGTCTCTAGTTGATTAGTGGTCAGACCATAATGAGCCACGTGTGCCTCGAGGGCCCGAGCTACTGGGAGAGTCGTGTGCTTATCGCGGCTCCGAGGCAAGCTTGAATGTGCTCAATGCCGGCCATTGCGCACGTTCTCCAATTTTCCCGGAAGGCCGTGGTGTCTCGCACAGCGGCTAAACGTTAGGAATAACTGAGCGCCACTTCCCAATCAAGCCCTCGGTCGCAACACATTTTCTTCTTACTCTGACCGTTTGGCTGTGCCTCGGACAAACTTCAAATCCTTGGTGGACCTACAGTTTCCTTCAGCTCCCAACCGGAACGAAACATCGACTGACCAGGCATGTGATGTCGTATCATTTGATTTGATTGCACTCGAAAAGAAGCTGTTTACCTACCTGTTCTTCACAGCCTTTGCCCTGTCCCTGTTGAATTGTCCTTTGTCTGCCTGTGCGTTCTGAAACTGCTCGGGTGTTATGTATGACTTGTCAATTGACATACTTCCTTTTTAGTGCATGTAAAGTTTATAGAAAGAGATTTGGTTCTCTTGGGGTACTGCATACATTTTTGCCATTATCATTAAGGATTGCGTTTTGGAGTTGTGCTTCAGCTTAAGCTCCAGTGCTAGAATCAGAGCTCCACTTGCACTCAACGCGTCCTTTTCTCGAGTTAAACGAGATGTGCTCTGACGGACGGTAGCAGCAGTTTTATGGCGCTCGAGAGATCTGATGTACATAATTTTTTTGAATCCCGCAAGCCCACTCGATTTCGGCCGGTCTCCTCTGGGCCTGAAGCGCAGCTGTAGTCAGTGGCTGCTGTCACTGGCCGTGCCACATTACAGTGGGGTGTGGCATGCTCCGGTCGATCAGCTGCACGGCAGACCAGCCGGAGAGGTCTGAGAGAGAGAGAGAGAGAGAGAGAGAGAGAGAGAGAGAGAGAGAGAGAGAGAGAGAGAGAGAGAGAGAGAGAGAGAGAGAGAGAGAGAGAGAGAGAGAGAGGGGGGGAGAGAGAGAGAGAGAGAGAGAGAGAGAGAGAGAGAGAGAGAGAGAGAGAGAGAGAGAGAGAGAGAGAGACAGACAGACAGACAGACAGACAGACAGAGGGAGGGGGAGAGAGGGAGAGAGGGAGAGAGAGAGAGAGAGAGAGAGAGAGAGAGAGAGAGAGAGAGAGAGAGAGAGAGAGAGAGAGAGAGGGGAAAGAGAGAGGGGGAGACAAAGGAGATAGAGGAGACAGAGGGGAGAGAGAGAGAGAGGGGGAGAGAAGAGGGGAAGAGTGAATCGCTTTCGGTCAGGTTCTGCATAGTGCTGCATTTTCTCCTCCTTCTCTCGGTCGAACGACTACACCGTCAAGATATGGAGGTATGAGGCATTGAGCAACTACTGCCGGCAAGTGTTAATTGGTGCCCACTGGCAGAGTTGTGATAGCCAGATTCTCAAAACGCTCGAGGGTGAAGCAGGATGAGGCAGGCAGCTGCCACGACGGCGATTGCAGCAGTGGTGCTTATCGCCTATGGGAAAATGGCAGCCATACCTCCCGTGGGAGCCAGTGCCACAGCAGCAGGACATCTTCCAGTGGAGAGTCACAATTCCACAAGCCGTGCTGAGTCACTCACACGAGCACAATTGGTACCACCCAATGTATTCTGTCTGAAGGTGCACAAAAAATGATGGAGACACGATGCCTTTCCCCGAAGATGGCAGAGTCGAAAGCTTCGGGGGAACAATCTTGAGGCAGAGACATAGCACGTGCACAAAACGATAAATAGTGACCAGCAACCTCCTTCAGTTCAGCTCCTACACTTTTCGCTACGATCATGCTCCACCAGCTGCAATGGCAGAAAGCAGATTTGCTGTAACGGAAATGGCATGCCGTTTGGACTCACTTTAAATTGATATTCGGTCTATACTTAAGGTTCACGGCTACGGGTACTAGCAATGATACGGTACCAACTAAACTCTTATAGCAGAGCCAGAGAGCTTATATTGCATCCTTATCTTCAAGGTTTTGTCGCTCACTGTTAGGTTCCTTCATTCTTTGGCTCCAGCCTACCTATCAGATCTACTCCCCCACCAGGCCAAGCATCATGACACCGGCTTTTCGGAAACTAACTGTTTACCTATACCTTGTAAAAACCTCAAATCCTTTGGAGACCGTGCATTTAGTTCGTATGCTCCCAAAGCCTGGAACTCACTCCCGACCTGCGCCACGACATTCCCTGACAACCACATTTACAAAGAAATTAAAAACGCATCTATTTATCACAGCATTTAGTGGGTCCCTGTGATTCGTCCTTTATGTGCTCATTTGTGCTGACACTGTGCATGCTGCCACTAACCACAATTGCATGCCGACCCTGTGCATGTCACCTCTAACCACATTATGCATGTTGTTTATCAAGCCTGATACCACTAACCATTCGATCGTGTTTCCTTTGCAGCAAATGTAAAGCGCCTAGAAAGAGATCGAGTTCTCTGAGGGTGCTTCATCAAGTGTATTATTATAATTATCAGTTGGTAGATCTTTTCATTCAGTGCCTATTGCATGTAAGCTGAGACTCAAATTTGGAGTCGGCCAACATAATTAGTAACTCAGAATTGTGGCAGTAATAAAACGCAGTTGTGACAAGAGGCGATTATTGACACGAGGTGTAAGCACTGATGCATTTGCCAGTTTGATTGCGAAAAAAATGGTATTCGTCGGATGCGGTAAACCCATTGAGATAAACACCAACACTTTATCTTCTGAAGCTTAAAGTGTTAGATCGTATGCACAAAGATTCATGCACTTTTAAATAATGGAGAATGTAGTGAGAACTCTTTTATGAAGTGAGAACTCTTCATGTCCACTTATTGAGACGAGACACCTATCTATAATTTGCCCATATCTTTTGCTCAATAGAATAACTTGCACGTACTCAAACGTAAAATGGCAAACCCCTAGCTTTTGCAGTAAAGTATTGCAGCACTATGACCGATACTCAGCAGGAAAATTGCTACCCTTGCCTTGATCTAGCCTCCCCCCTTCTTTCACCGAGGTTATTGAGTCGGGCAATGGTTTGGCCAGGGAGGAAAGGGCACCGTGGCCGTTAGGCTGGCATGTTTCTGCACTGAGATACGACGAATTTGCTCCATTCCGACATAGTCACACCCCCTCTGCTGCTTACCGAGTTTGGACCGATGATACGTGGCATCACAGAATGTTAATGCGCCATAATCTAAACGCAACGTCGCACACGTGTGAACTAGTTTCGGCTGCCCTGCTCTTTGTCTAGGCACGTCCTAATTTTGGCAATGGTCCCAGCTGAAAGTAGGCCGACTTGACCGTGGAGGCAGTATGCTTTTCAAGGATACATTATTTTGTAATAGCGCGCCCAGATTATGGTCAGCTGTCATCTGAATGAGGTTAAATTAACCAATCTTGACGGAAAGGTCTTCCTGTCACGGAGAAGATGTTTCTTAGCAGATTACCGTAGTTTGTTTCGTGTCCGATTTTCTTTTACCTCTGACCTCTTTGGCTTGGTCTCTTCACGTGAGTTTCGCCGTGAATTTAACCAAACAAGGAGAGTGACAATGGCTTTGACACCTACAATACGTCAAATGGGCGTGTCGGATTGCTTGCCGCCTGTCATCCTTTCCTGCCTGACATGCTTTGCTTCGTCCCATCGATATCACTGTTTGGTCTTCTTGGCACACCTCTTCCTTAGCTCACGTTGTCCCAAAAGTGAGTGTATAGCTGCCAGACCTTCCAAGCGATAACGACAACGAGTTTCAAAGGCACTTGAGTTTTTAACCCTCTTTACTTTAAACTTTTTGCTGTCTGTGAAAAAGATGCCAGAGACCAAAGCGGCGTCTAGTTTCTACAGCCTCAGAAGGGTGCCCACCGCTAAGCATGCTCGTTTGGTATTCCTCTCCGAAAGCTTTACAGCCGCTGCTTGCGGGAGGGCTACAAGACTTCTGGAGAGGACGTCAACGGTTTGCCTTGCAGCATAATTATAAATGTGATAATGATAATAATATATTGGCAGAGCACCCTCAGAGAACTGAATCTTTTTTTATAGACACTTTACAGACGCTTTAAAGAAAATATGACCAAATGATTAGTGGTAGCATTCGCAATGTCATCAAGCATTACATTGTAAGCTGTGACATACATAGGGTGAACGTGTAGATATGGCTAGTAGGTATGGTTAGCATGCCTTCTGCATGGAGCTGTAGGTGCTGTCGCCAGACAGAACTGCGATTATTTATATAGAAGATTATACGTGCCTGCCCAGTCACGTGCCTTTAGCAGGCACCTTTAGTCTCTGCTCCTTAATAGAATGATAATTTCAAGAATGCATTTATGCAACACCTTACCGAAATCCAGCATTTCTAGGCATTTCACGTCGCCGGAAAAGAAGCATATCAACTTATTTGTGATAACAACATGCACTATTGTAGAACGTATACGCAGACGAAGCAAATGCTGTGTGGGTTTTTGTTTTGCTATTGCTATATATAGTTTAAATATTGGACAAGTCGGGGTGTGTCACGATGTCAGTTAGCGTCGAGTTCCAGGCCTCGGGCGCACAGGAACGAAAGGCAAGGTCGCTAATGAATTTGATGTGGGTCTGAAGTCGGGCTAAATGATCTGAGACAAAGGAGAAGGAGGCGGTGGATGGTGTAGGGCGTAGCTTGAGGAGTAAGTATAATTTCAGATAGGTAAACCGCATGGCGAGAGCGAAAGGACCCAAAATGAGTGACGGCCTAGAAGTCAGGCGATCAGCCGGTGCAGATTGGAGAGACGCAGCGTATGTGCGGCAGTTGCGACTTTCACTAGGCTGGTAAGCAGTCGGTTTAAAGAGTCACATAAGAAATATGTGGATGGCGCTCTTTCCCAGAGCAGCTTCAGGGTCGGCTTGACTGACGGGCCGCTGACATATTTGTTTGGGTTTATTGAGCCAAGGCTAAGAAAGCTGCCGACAGCAGGCCTTTTTCACGCTTCAAGGTCTTCAGGGGGGCGAAAGCAAGTTCACATGGGGCCAAAGCGAGAGACGTACTGGGTGGAGCGTGTTCAGCTCAGGCTGTTCTCGTACTTGTATTGCCATTTTCGAGGGAGTGGTGAAGAGGCCCGTAGGGAGGTCTGTACTCTTTATTGCGGCCTGTCGCCAGAGGGCACCGCCAGGCTTTGACAGCGGGCAAAAGAGGTATTCAGGACGGTTCAAGGTCGGTCTTCGGAAGGGGCTAGGTATAAAAACGCTAACCGTGTGTGACTGGGCCAGAGGGATGCACTGGGTGGTCCACTTTAAACGCATCTTCCTAGTCGCTTTCCAGTGAGTGCTAAAGACGTTCTCGCCTTCACCGAATGCATAAAATAAAATATAATATATTTGCATGGTGCCCTAAGAGACTTGTATCTCTATTCAGGCGCTTCGCATATGCCGTGGGGCTGAAGCCCATGATCTCGGTCTTCAAATACATTTAAAAAAGGGTAAACTGGTTCAACAGCCTCATTTTATTTCTTTTCGGAGAGCCCTATACGGCTATCACCACCGCTTCTGCAGTGGTCAATAAAGGATCGATGACTGCAGGACTCAAACCCACGACCCGGTTCGTGAAGAGCGAGCTCCTTAACTTTTGTGCGAAGACACACGGCATTAACCTTAAACTTGATCTCAAAAAAGGCACGCACCCTAACCACTGGGCCACTAGGGCGGAAAATTTCAGAGATAGGCCTAGAAAAGCCAAACTGGCAGGCCTGCCGGTTGACGTCGATATTTCCGACTCGGCTTTTGGGGAGATGCCTAAGCATTCCTAAATTCCCTACCTCTCGAATGGCAGGAACATGCCATTTTCTTAAAATCGCTCAGCAGAGTGCGTAGCAGGTGGTTACGCCTACTACAATTTCAGCCGGCTTCCAGTGAGATTGCACTATTCAGCCAAGCCGTTTCTGGAGGCACCTCTAACCCGGCACTGCCATGCTGCTAAGCGATGGAAATGTCTTTCGACGAGCCCCCGTTAAGCGCTCGCAACCGAGGTTTTCTGCCGATGACCAACTTCTTACGATGAAAAACTGCTAGAAACGAGCTCTGTTACTCAATAGTAATTATTTCCATATCCACACTGTAGATAAAATTTGAATGCTAAGTCTACTAGACCTCTGGCAGTCTACCGCTCAGATTGTTGAGTACATTGAGCATAACTGATAGGGAACGCGTCCATTCCTGGCTTGAAGGAAAGGATGGAGACAACAACGTCACTTCCTGCGGCCTACTCGCGGTCTAAATGCTTATAACCGTGAAAAATCGTGGCTACGGACCAGCACAGATAATTCGGTCGCGATCTGTAGCTATACCTGCCGACCGCATGCAGGCGAGTTGACGAATACAGATTTCTATGGCGCCGAATTAAATCGCAACGGGTAGTCCGGGCCAGCACTCGGTGAGCCGTGATAGCGCACTAGGTAAGGCGGTTGCTTTCACGACCTCGATCCCGAGGTCGTTGGTTCGATTCCTGCAGTGGGCGATTCTTTATCGCCACTGCAAGCGGAGGTGATAGCCGTAAAGGCTCTTCTGTCGCTATACAAAAAGAGCCTGTTAAATCAGCTAAGATTTATTTACTTATTTATTTAATTTATTTAGCACTCCGAGCTGCTAAATGCAAGAAAAGGTCAAAGGCGAGTAGGGTTAAAGTTTCGTAATGAATAGAGAAGATCGTACGCCTCAAAAATGAGTGAAGATGATCGCGTAGACTGTAGACGGACGACCGCCGAGACGCATTGGCTTGCATGACTCGGAGGCACCCGCACGATTAGCCAAGCGCTCCTTCCTTATGAGCGCGTGTCGCTCGGTCGGTAGCTGCCTGCCATCATTACACTCGAACGCGTCCCAGAAGCCGGTTTCGGAGTTTGGGTCAATGTGGAAGACCGGCGGTGCTTTGCCTAATTAAGCCAATTCCTCGACTGCAGCCGCGATGCTCGCAGTATTTGACTCAGTCGTCCAGCTGGAGCCAAAGGGGAACCTCAGTAGTGATGTACTGTAGCTGCATAGAAAATGTCCGAGTCCAATGGGACCGACTGCTGAACAGTTTGTCACCGCTCCTCCATTGGGCACCGATCAGACTTCCGCGATAAATCTGCTCCGCTGATCAGCTGATTCGACTTCAAAAAGCTGGTTCGGTGTGGGCATCTGGCACGGATATTAGGAATGCAGTTTCTCTTTTATTACCCAGATGCCTAGCTGGTCATATTAGGCCTGTATACCTGTATACCTGCTACCTGGTTGTGCTAGTTTTACATGAGCATACGCAAGCCAGTAAATTCACATTGGCCCAGAAACCAGTGATCAAAGAGTACGCTGTTGTCGATGTGTGTACAAGAATAGGTTTTAGGACGTGGCTACCGACAGGTCGAATGAGTTTTGGAATAGCTGCGGTGTCGAGAAAGGCCTACGTGCCGCACACACGTTAGCAGCAACCGTGCGTATAGGGCAATTGCGTTTGCAAAGCGAATGGTGAGAGACTGGCGCGGCTCACTTGGATAGAGAGAATGCTGGCGCAGCTTTTTACTGCGTAGTCATAGAGTAATAAAGCTGCAATTTCACAGTTTCGTGGCGTGCGCGAGGACCGCAGCAAGCTGTGCCTGTGAGCCGGAAGCCAGCTACGCGTTGGCAGCTCGTACTCGTACTCATCTAATCTCGAATGCCGCATTCAAACAAGCCACTCCTGGGCGTTCTTTGGGCATCCAAGAGCATTAGGTTTTCGCTCCAACCACTGTGCCAGCGACCAACCGTGAATTGCTCTCCGATTGCCAGTCGACTGGCGGGGCTGACGTTAGTCTTTAAGAGAGAAACGCCATTTCTATTGGGTTTTTCGAGCGGTCCATTCTTTTCAGACCCGTCTAAAGGCCCTAGCCTAGCGGCATGTCTTCGGGCGAGCAAATTCAAGCTCTTCGAATTGGGGTGTACTTATTTTTAGATGAGTTCCCGGGCGGGCCGAGTCACGCCTTCGCCGCGGAGCTTCGGGCTCTTGCAAAGTGAGAAACAGCCGTCATTTTAGAATCGTTCTAGACTGGTTGCGCGAGCGGCGGCGTGCCTCGTTTTGGCTCTCGCTCAGCCCGTTTCCTCAGAGAGGGGGCTACCCATGTTTTTAGATCGAGTCGCGTTAGCCTGCCGGATGGGTTGCCTTTAGAGCTACGCTTCAAGCTTAGCAAATGGGGGCGGCGGTTTTATTTCTCTAGAGGCACTGTTTCCGTGCGGATATTCAGACATTGCCGGCCGCCACTGTTTAATGAATGGAGGGATCGTAAAGCTCATCTCATCAGCGCTTCTCAAGGGGAGCAGAGTCACGCTCTCGCGCCAGAAAAGGCCGCCATTGTTTTAAAGCGGATAGAAATCAATCTGAGCGGACGAGAGGCGCACGGCGAGGCCTGTCGTCGGGCTGTGTGTACCTTTGACGCCCGGCAGAAGGGATCTTAAAGGCCTACGGCAGTGGTTCTCAACATTCCTAATGCCGCGACTCTTTAATACAGCTTCTCATATTTTGGCGACCCCCAACCATAAAATTATTGTGTGCAAGATATGGAAATACGTGTTTTCCGCTGGTCTTAAGCGACTCCTGCGAAAGGGTCGTTCGAGCCCCATAGGGGTCGCGACCCACAGAATGTCACTGCCCTAGCTCTGCTAGATCTGTCTGCTGCCTTCGACACCATTGATCACGAGGTTCTGCTTGAACGATTGAGAACAACGATCGGTCTGGCAGACGAAGCACCGGCGTGGTTTAAATCGTACTTGTCTGATCGTGTTCAATCCGTGTCATATGGGGGTCAGGTCTCACACACGGGAAGGGTCACCTGTGGAGTCCCTCAAGGGTCTGTACTCGGTCCCTTGCTGTTCTCCATTTACACACACAACCTCTGGGAAAAGTGATTAAGGCCCATGGAATAGGATATCACTTCTATGCCGACTATACGCAGTTGTATTTGTCATTCAAACCGTCGGAATCTGCTGCGGCAACTGAGAAACTGAATGCTTGCCTTGCCGATATTCAATCCTGGATGTCGGAAAACTTCCTGAAATTAAATGATGATAAAACCAAACTGCTGCTCATAGGACACCCTAAACGTGTGGCTGAATTAAAAGGCGTTGCTCTTCTAATAGGTGATGCTATTGTGCGACCATCACCACGTGCTCAAAATTTAGGTGTCGTTTTCGACAGCTGCATCAATTTTAAAAGCTTCATTCAGAAGACTGCTTCTATAGCTAGCCATCTCGTCCGATCCCCATCCAAGATTAGGAGCTGTCTTCCACAGTGGCTTGCAACAAATTTAGCTAGCTCCTTAGTTCTGTCTCGCCTTGATTATTGTAATTCCCTTTTGGCTGGGCAGCCAAAGAAAGCTATTAGGCCACTGCAGCAGACCATGAATATGGCTGCAAGGCTAGTCTTCAAGTCCCAGCGGTTTGAGCACGTGTCTCCTTTGCTAAAAGAGCTAGGATAGTTGCCGGTTGAGCAACGGATACAGAGCAAAGTTCTTACGCTGACCCACAAGGCCCGCCACGGCTTGGCTCCTTCGTGCGTAGCTGAACTGCTGCATCAGTTTCAGCCTGTTCGCGCCCTCAGGTCCTGTGTGGACAATAAATTAGCTGTTCGATTCCTGCACTTAAAGACCGTTGGCGACAGAAGCTTTAGCTCTGCAGGTCCTAGACTGTGGAACTCACTTCCACAATTCTTACGCAACGACAACTACTCTCCTACTGCCGACTATGGCTCATCCTTTTCAGCGGTCCTGAGCTGCTACTTTTATGCTACTCACTACCTCAACTGCTCTCCTGACTCTGTTATGCTTCCCACTTTCTCTTTGTTGCGTGAGACGAAGTCTGTTGGCTACCGAATGCGTACCGAAAGCCGCTTAGGCTGTGAGTGCGCTACCGCTGGCCTAGAAGGATCTTTACAAAGGCATTTCTCCCGGAGCCCCTTCTGCTTGAATATAGTGCCGGTGGTGTCTTGGGAGCACCATACGGTCAAGAAATTGGTAGAGAATTTGACTTTTTAAATCAGCTCTGCAGACTTCTAGGCAGCGACGACCTGCGCGTGGTCCACGTGTCGCCAAGTCGCCCGAGGACGTTGACATTCAGCTCCCGATCGCTCTGGCTGGCCCGGCGGGGCCACACCAATGGCAAGTGAACTGCAGCCGATTGAGCCCGTAGCTGGCAGCCCACCGAAGCCCGGTGGCAGACTGCCTAGTTGGCGACCGACGGCGATTCCGGGTTAGGGGGGTGGACTACGAGACTTGAGAATGTCATGCGTGAATTATTCATTAAATGCGAAGTGTGAAGTAGCGGCTACGGAGGCTTGGCGGCGTCGCAGGGTCAAGAAGCTTCTACGGAAAGGGCGATCGCTATTCTTCTTTTGTTTTTAGATGCGGTTATAAAGACTGCTCACTAAAGAGCTTCCCTTCGGCGCGTGCGTGCGGTTTCAGTTTCCGGAGGATGCGTCGCTTTTATTTACTTTTCTCTCAGCGAGTATCGCATCGCTAGAGCTGCTGAGTATGTAGCTCTTTTTAGACGCGACGAAAGAAAAAAAAAAGCCTGGCGAGCGCCTCGAGCCAATAGCGCTCTGCGGCGTCCTTCTCGAGGCGTCGCGAAAAAAACTCGCGGGCTGCTCGCCTTCGGCGAGGAGGAGCCGGATAGGATATTTTTTTCTTTTGGACAATTAGACTAACAGCTGGCTTACAGCCATTCGAGCACTTCGCATTGGGCATGCTTTCGAGCCGTGATGGCACGCTAGGTAAGGCGGTTGCTTTCACGACCTCGGTCCCGAGGTCGTGGGTTCGATTCCTGCGGTGGGGAATCCTTTATCGCCACTGCAAGCGGTGGTGATAGCTGTAAAGGCTCTTCTGTCGCTATACAAAAAGAGGCTGTTTAATCAGCTAGGATTTTTTTTTAGCCTCCGCCTTAGAGATCTGCTAGCCCTTTCCATGCGGCAGCCAAGCTTTATGGCAGAGGCTAGTGGCTACTTGCCGCTCGCAAGCTCAATTTCAGAGCAAAGTGCAGAGGAAGATGGCAGTGTGCTTGCTTCAAATTAAAAAAAAGTTAAATTTATGCTCTAAATATTATTGACCAATTATATAGCTCGATTGCAATCTCAGCTTCGCTAGATCTCCCCGCCGTATATATTTGGACGTTGTTTAAACCTTCAACATGCCAGTGCAACTGGGCCTACAATGTATATGCAATTTCAAAATATTTAATTGCTATTGATATAGCTGCCGGGGCTCTGGGTCAGGCTTCTAATATATGACAAACTTCTTATTATTTTAATTAATAATACAAATATAATTATTTGTATAATTATTATTTATATTCTAACATATCTATTCTTGTTATTCTTTAAAGGCCGCTGTGACTTGGCTCCTTTTTATCTAGCGAGCTACAGCAGCAGCGTTATCTCCTCGTGTCCACGAGTTTCTTTGGATCATGTCGCTTTTTTTAGTTTGAAGACGTCTTATTAAAGATCTTTTTCATGTGCGTATAGTTGTTGTGCATGATGAATACGAAAGCTGCAAACGGTTAGAATCCCTTAGCGAATTTTCGGACAATTCCGTCAGAGAGCATCTTTCCGTCGTTTCCTTGGAATTACTGTCAGCAAATTAAACAAATGGTCTTCAAAAACACGGTATTCAGTTAGCTGTAGGCCATATAATTTTTTTAGTTCAGGCATTATTTCTGTTTGCAGCATAGTTAGCATCATAGTAATTACTAACAGATTAGCTCCAAGTCGCCATTGGCGATTGATCAAACTTTTGAGCTTAATTGGACTGGTACCTAGCCACTGATAACGGCGAATGTAAAATCTAGAGGTAGAGCTCCTATTTCAGAGTGCAATTTGTGTGAGAGCGACAGCGTCGAGTAATTCGCCTGCACAACGAATCCTCTTTCTGTCATAACTTACTTGCATTTGTATAAGCTCTTGCCCTGAATCGGTTAGTGATTCATCGAATAGTCTGCAGCAATGTGGCCGACTGGCAGTTATTCTGTCTTTAACCTTCATGCCGGTTGTCGTAGTTGACGCTTCAGCCTAGAGAAACTTCCTATCACGATAGAGGCTGCAGAATGTACTCTAGTCAGCCGGTTCGAATCCTAGCGGCGAGTGAGAACCGTGAGGCGGCACGAGCAGTGAGAAAAGCATCAGTCGATTCCATGCTCCTTCATGGTCGTCGTTGAAAGAAGCACGGATTCTTATGCACAGCTCCATATGTAAAGATATTTAATCACATGCTCAGGCATGAACAAATCCGAAAAATCTAAGTATCTAAGAACTGAGAGCGTTGAGATTTTATGGTAAGGTTTAAATAAAGATTTTTGAAAAGCTGTCGTGACTTGTTGGCTTTCATTCTTAAGCTACCATTGGCAAAGACTTCTATTGACCTGTTTAGAAGAATAGTATAAATTAATAACCGTAGGCAGTTCAGTAAGTAGAGGATCATTAGCTAAAAAATGGATAGTATCTTAAGATACAATGCTTTTAAGAACAATTGAGTAGTGTTCGCAGTGTTTACATAGAGGTAACTGCAAATAAATAAATAAAAATATATATTACATATACATGAATACATAAAAATGGAATATATATATATATATATATATATATATATATATATACACTACTGTCGATTAGCCATGGCAAGAAAAAAGACCTCGGCTCCACAGGCAGATTAGCAGTCCAAGACCGTGCGCTCAGCCCCATGCTGTCACAATGTGTGAACCCACATTCCTATTCATGACTGCTTGCAGAAAAAAGCTCGATATCTAGTGGAGTTCGACAAACGGCCCTCGGAAAGCGATATTTCTTTGGCGACGGCAGGGCTTAATTTATTCGTGCTCGTGCAGCTGGTTTGGCAAAGTGATTAAGGTGCTCGTCCTGACCGAGGTCTGGCCGAGGTCGGGAGCTCGAGCCCCAGGGTATATGTGAAGCACCTGAATAGGGATTAAGTTCTCTTAGGGCGCTATATAAAAGAATTAAATTTTATTTATTTAATTTCGAATTAGGTGTCAAGTATGTTCATATTGTTAGTATGTACAGTAGGTGTGTGTGCACGTGTGTGTGTGCTCTGTATGTGTGTGTATGTGTGTGTGTGTGTGTGTGTGTGTGTGTGTGTGTGTGTGTGTGTGTGTGTGTGTGTGTGTGTACAGATACAGGTACATGCATGTATAAATAGGCTTATATGCACGTATGAGTGTACGTGTGCACATGTATGTGGGTGTGTTAACAGTGCATTTGCACCACTGACATCGAGCTGGCTCTCGGCCTGTAAAGCTTAAGCTTCGGTTTATAAATCTCGTCGAAGTTTTAGAACTGCCGCCTGTGAAGCATATAAGATAAGAAATTCTGTAGCAATGTCGATGCTCTAAAAATTTTAATGAAAAATGTTTCTTTAATAAGCTACTGTCATGAACTCGGGAGTATATGAAAGATCTCAGATCCCGAAACTGACGAGGCATCACATAACTGTTCCATTCCTTCGTTTAAAGACCGTTGGCAACAGAAGCTTTTGCTCTTCAGGTCCCAGACCGTGGAGCTCGCTTAATCAATTCTTAAAAAAAACGACATCTATTCTCCTGCTGCCGGCTGTGGCACATTCTTTCCAGCCGTCCTGAGCTGCTACGTCCACGCTACTAACTTCCTCCGCTGCACTCCTGACTAAGCTATGCATCTGACTTTCTCTTTGTCGCGCGAGATGAAGTTCGTTGGTTACTGCATGTGCACCGAAAGCCGCTTAGGCTTTGAGTGCACTGTACCCATTAACGCCTACCCAGTCTTTGTGACTTCGTAGAGTTGCAGATGGAGATACATAGTAACGCTTCGCTAGGGTCACCGCTGAGGTGTCTCTTCGCACAGTCCTTCGTGCTACCCTCGCTCTGGCAGCAGCTCTGGCTCCAGCCGGTCTGCACTCACCAACGAATCCTATAGCCGAGCGTTCACCATCTTGAACTGTAAGCGATCGCCAGAGAAGAGATTGAAGTGGGAGTGCCAGCTCCCACTGCTCCAGTGGCTCCACGGCTGTAGGCAGTCGGACAGGACAGCCCATACTACAGGGGTTGCAAAAGCTTGTGAATCTAGCACTTTCTCTCTCCTTAAGGTTTTTCTTTCACGTGCAGCGTACTGCACGCGATTAGTTCGTCTTGGTGTGAAGAGCTCGAGTATTACCGAAGACATGCGTTACTGCCTCCCTGGTTTGGCCCCAGGGTAAAGTGCTCGCCTCTCTCTCGCCTCTCCTCTGACCACCGAGGTCATGGGCTCGAGCCCTTCGGCGGCACGTGTAAAGCGATTGGATAGAAATTAAATTCTCTTCGGGTGCTATACAAATGAACTACATTATTGTTATTAATGTCACGACAGCATTGGCGGCCCTACGAACACGTACGAGGATTCAAATGCGTATGAATGCTAGCATCCAACTGCCTGCAAACGTTCCTGTTAACAAGTTGTGAACATGTTAAAGGATTCCTGGACATGGCTTAACCTGGACGCATCGGTAGCTCTGCTGCGGTGCATTTAGGTTTTTATAAAGACCCGGCCTTGAGATTACGAAAGTTGGCCTTAGCCTGCATGAGCTCTAAATAAATAAATACTAGCTGATTTAATAGCCTCTTTTTGTATAGCGACAGAAGAGCCTTGACGGCTATCACCACCGCTTGAAGTGGCGATACAGGATCGCCCATCACAGGATTCGAACCCACGACCTCGGGGCCGAGGTCGTGAAAAGCAACCGCCTTATCTAGTGAGCCATTACAGCTCACCAACCGCTGAGTCTTGGGGATGTTAGTCGGGGTGCTGCTGAGTCTTGGGGCTTTAAGTAGGGGGTACTCAATTTTCGGAAACTGGCTGCCCATGTGTACTGGGTTGGCATTTGCTCATTTTGACCTACTTGTGCTCCATCATTTTGGCCTAACCGATGGACTGCACAGATGCCAGGTACCTGATTCGATCAGGTGGCTGGCGGCCGTGACAATTCAAACGCTAAGCCGACTTAATGGGCTGCTATTCCGCTCTTTGATTGGATCTGCAGCTGTAGATTGAATGACCAGTAGTGGCCCCTTCCTTCTGGTCGCATATTGCTGAGCGTCTGCTACCGGCCGAGGCCGGTGGTACATTCAAGTCCATCGGCTATAGGTCGCATCTTGCGAGTGCCTACGGCCTAGGTTTCGACGGACGTCTCGAATGCCTGGTGTGAACTCAATTTGAGATTAAATCTGCAATTGAAAAAATCGCCTCAACAACCCAAAAACGTCCATACCGCATTTATTTTAGCAACGAACTAGCACTGAATATTCTCGTAGCCTGGATAAATCCTGCTCAATCGGCTCCAACAATCGCCAGAGCTACGTGTGGACACATACATTCAGTACTACCGGTTGACAACGACTGGGCAACAAGTGGCACTGCCCAAGCCGAGATCACGTGGGGAACCATGAGCATCGCACTGTGGCAGCTGCAGCTGTTCACTCTGGGATCGTCGTAGTCGCGTACTTGTCGTTGAAAGGCTAGTCAGCAGCCGGTACATTTGCCGCCGGTGTCAATTAGGACTCTTGGTGACGTGGATGTAACGACCATTAGTGCCCGAGGCTGCTTTGATGATGGAGTCCCTCGTAAAACAAAATTAGGAAGCATTTTACTGACTGCAAAAATAGCCTGCCTGCTTCAGTGGCCTCGAACAGCAGCAGAAACAAAGCAGGATTGACCAATCCTTGAAAAACTTCTCGAATGCATTTCCTGCTTTCAGCGTCGGAAGCAACGTCGAGGCGAAGAGGAGTGAGTCATATCATTAGGGCAATCGTTAACCACTGGCTTGGCCATAGGTTCCACAATGAAGTGACTTAATTTTTAACCTATCGCCGCTGCTGTCATGCACCATAATTTAGATCAAATTCAGCACCGAGTCTTTGGTCTTACTAACCTGATCGATTTGACCTGATTCTCTCTGCATCAAAGCGAGTCAGCCAAACATTAAATTGGCTTCGAACCTGCTCGTAGCAGTAGCTGGACACATGCAGTACCCAACCCCCTACCGACAACCACCCTTCCGAGACTAAACCCCATTCTCCCTGCGAGTCGTTGCCGGACGCAATGGCATCGGGATCGAATCTCGGAGTCTCAGGGAGCTAAGCTGATCATTCGATCAAGACCCGTCCTGTGTATACTGTCAGCCGTAGCTGGCTTTGAGTAGCCAAACTTAACTAAGCCTTAATATCGATATACCTATTACTGTTGTAGCATTTCCATTTACCTATTAGGGGAAAAGGTGGTGAAATAATTGTACAGGATATATATATATATATATATATATATATATATATATAATGTAGATGTACGCAGGTCTATATGCAGGCACTTGAGCAAACACACATGTATTTAAACACACGCAAGCGGAAAAGCAGTTATGCAAGTTATGCATAAGCATATATTTTGCATGAATTATGTTGTTTTATTGGTTTTGTTTCATTATTAGGGTAGTCGTTATATGCATTCATCTTATATCTGAATCGAAGAAATTTCAGCTATGTTGTTCTAGTCATTAAAATTAGCCTGCCCAGTTTAGGATCTAGTCAGTTGCAAACAGTTCAATATTGAATTATCTCGTCGATATGTTATAGCTTTGGGAGGGCGCCCCAGCGGTAATGGCAAAAGGCCCTTATTCCGTGTGACACCTATAGCTAGCGAACGTTTTTGAGGTCGAACGAAAAAACTCCGTGCCGCTGTTTTCTACACAAGCCAATTCCGACAAAAACAGATTCCAGATTGGGTTCGCAGTGTCCAGCTCCAATGGTATTCGATTTCCGTAGCCATTATACTTCGGCTCAACGAGTCGACTGACTTCTCACTCGTCTACACTAATTTTTATAATAATAAAAAGTAATCAATAGCAATGCTAAGTATCAGCTCTTTACATAACAGTGATACATTTTTTGTTCTGTAAAGTTAGCAGGGCACGAGTCCTTAGTAATTTCTTTTGAAAATGCATTGACGAAGGCAGGTTTGTGAGCAAACTGTAAACTAGTTTCGCCTGTTCGCTGAGTTTGGGATCGGATGCAACTGCTCGGGATCAGGATCATAAGCAGGATCGGATCGGGCACCGAAAGCTCGGTGATCTCAAGCCCCGCCCTGCGATGCAGCTCGAGGCCACTCTTGCTCGACGCATTCTCAGTCCGGTGTGGCAAGTTGGGGGAATGCAGACTCGTGCGACCTCGTCGTTTTCTCGTGCGAAAGCGAATTATCGGTCAAGCAGCCAAGCACGTGCAAGCTCGAAGCGTCTCCACCTGCTATTCTGTCCGCGCGGGCGGCAAATGTCGGCGACTCGAAAAGTTGTTGGTCGGTAATAACCTCGGAGAAACTCAAAGAACTGACAGGTCAGGATGAAGGAGGCGGCTCGAATTTCGCGGGCAGGCACGCAAAGCATGGTCCAGCTCCCTGCTCTAGCCGGTGCTAGGAGAACAAAAAACCAAGTCGTCGGCACAAGCGAGTCGTCCTCAGTCGACAGGCGATCGCCCGATCGCCTTACGGGAGTCCAGGTGACCAACAGTGAGACGTAGGCTTTCGGACGAAGCAGACCCACGCGACCGATGCCCTAGACGGTCATCGTTCGCGATCGGCTCGGACTTGCTGCTGCCTGCTGCTGCTGAGGCAAGACCCGAAGCAGCAGAGGCAGAGAGGAGCCGCGTGGAGGACGCGAGGCGGAGGCCGAGATGGGCAAAGGAGCCCGGGCTTCGGTCGCCGAGCCGACAGCAAAAATCGATGTCGCATTCAGTCGGCCTTTATTGGCAATAGCTGCTGGCAATAAATAATTGAACCGAGCGGCTGGCTCCTAGTAAGCTGCCCCTCTGCCGCAAGCCGGCGAAAGCTCCGAGAAGGTGCGGCTTCGGCAGGCCGCAGCCTGCCTGCCAGCCTGCCCCCCTGCCCACCGGCCTCTGCTTCGGCCACTGTGCCGCCAGCTGCCGGCTCACCCTCACTGCCGCTCCGAACACCGAGCTAGCTGCTCCAGCTGCTTCGGCTGGAAATGGGTGTTGGGCGGCCTGGGCCCCGGTGGATGAGGAGGCCTGAACCATAAAAGCTGGCTGCCGTGCGAGGGTCTTGCTAGAGCCCAGTCGGTGCCCAGCAGCCGGCAGCTCAGCAGCCCGGTCGGGTTGTGGCACCTAGAGCAGAGTAGCAGCAGCATCGGCCACGTAGACCTTGCTTCTGCTGCTTCCACGGCGGCAGCAGCAGCAGTAGCAGTGGCAGCAGTCGTTCCGAGGCGAGCTGGGCCAGGCGGCAGGCCCCGCCTGTCTGCCTGCCTCTTGGAGCAGCAGCTGGTGCTCTGGGCACCGAACGGGCCCATTTGTGCATAGGCTGCTGGCTTTTCTACAATGAGCCAGGATGCCTGATTAGTTGATTACGGAAATCATTGATGGCTGGCTGGGACGAACCATAGGCATTCGCCAAGGTGCATTCTGCAGAGAATGGAGCAGAATCAATGGTGCTTGATATTGGGAAGTGATTAGAGATAACATGCAGTGTTGCCTTAGAGAGAGCCGGTGGCAGTCGGCCGGCAGTGCAGCAGCGTGCCGTGCAGCAGCAGCACCTGGGCGGGCGCACAAGGAGAGTGGGCAGTGCGGCTTGCAGTGCTGACGGCCTTTGACGGAGGCTGGCGAGGGCTTCTGCCACCCATTGCTAATAGCAAATATGGATTACCGTCACTCGAGACGTCCGTGCAGCAAGCCGGGCAGCAATGAACATGACTGCTGAAGGCTGCTCCAGGTCGACTCCACCGCCTTCGGGTAGGTCTGGGCTAGCAAATGCTTCGGCTGGCTCCTGCTCCTGCTCATGCCGGCCTCCCGAAGAGTTCAGATTCCTAGCTTGTGAGCCATCGCTCGAGGGTTCCTTTGCTGTTTCCCCGGCTGCCTCCACTGCTGCTGTACCTGCTGCTTCTGCTGCTGCAGCTTCTGATGCTGCAGCTGGTACTGCTGATACAGCTATTGATGCAGCTACTGCTTCTGGTGTTGGTGCTGCTGGTGCATCAGCAGCAGCTGCTAGTGCAGCAGCTGCTTGTGCTGGTGCAGCAGCTGCTGATGCAGCAGCTTCTGGTGCTGGTGCTGCTGCTGGCCACACAGCCCCTTTGGGGGGGGGGCCGGTGGTGTCAGAAGCTGCTTTTGCTGGTCTTGGTTGCTTGTGCTAGTGCTAGTGTTGGTGCTGCAGAAACCACAGCAGACCTAATAGAAAGCTACACCAGTTGGTAGTGCCAAGCTGCAAGCTGCTGGATTAGCTGCCACCAGCACTACTGCAGCTGCCAGAGCCCGTGGGCTGCCCAGCTAGTGCCAGTTGTAGCTGCTGCTGCTGCTGGCCATTGCTGCTGTCGTCGGGTCTACTGGACCGGCCAAAGGTGAGAGAAATGCAGGAGCACCCGAGGCTCATGGCTTCACTTCACTGCAGCAGCAACCTATGCAAAGGCGGCAGAAGGGCACTGGGCTGGTATTCACGACTGCTGAGCTCTAGCGCATGGTGCAGACGTTGGTTTCGGGCAGCCGTCTTTCGCCATGTGGGTAGGTGGGAGGTAGCAGTCGGTTGGGCTTGAAGAGCTAACATGTTTATTGCTTGAGTGAGCAAGAGAGGGAGGAGAGGGAGCTAGCTAAGTGGGCTTCTTGCTGCACCACGTGCAAGGACTGAGAATATGGTCCAAAAAGCCCTTCGTGGTTTGGGATAGGACCTTTATTAGCTGCAGCTGCTGTGGCCTGTCGTGCTGCCTCTGGGCACACCCACCAGACATATTCTAGCTGCTGAGTAGGCATGGCAACTATCTTGCTCCCATGGGAACACCTCGTCCAGGCTAACACAAGTATCGATGTGGGCCAAAGGGATTATATACAACTCCAGGTGGTCAAGAGAGTAAAAACGATTTCAAAATTACAGTTGCTCTTACTTGCAAGGGGGGGTAGCGCCATTGGCTGAGGTGCATATGTACCTAGTATAGGACAACGATATGATCGTGTGCATGCGATTGCCAGTGACGCTTGCTGTGTTGTTGAGTTGACTGGAATCTGCTGAACAACTTGCAGCACTCATTGGTCGGTTTGGGCTCTGCTCAACTTTGTCACGTCTTACTTTCGGTACATCTGACCACGATCCTCGGTCTGTCTGCCACTGGCCAGGCCAGCATGTGCAAGACTGTTTGAGTATGCGCACGTGCGTGAGTCAATCTCTCCCTGCTTCCATCTGCATGTTGCTGCACGGCATTCAGATTCAGTCTTTGCTGTCTTTGTTGCTCATGCTACACCTTATCCCTCCTCTGTGTGTGTGTGTGTATGTGCGCGCGCGCGAGCGTGATTGTGTGTGTGTGTGTGTGTGTGTGTGTGTGTGTGTGTGTGTGTGTGTGTGTGTGTCCCTCTCTCCATTCATTATCACCGAGGTTACTTATGACCCACGTTTTTTCTGTCAATGGGATCACAACATAGTAATTTGATCGCTTAGAACGTTTTAGCCAATGCACCAATGCTTGCTTTACCTGCCTCAATTAAGCTCCAGCAATGCACACACATCTGCCTCTCGATCACTGGACTAGGACCTCCTCTGAGACCCCGGCAGGAGATCGAGAGAGTGGCCATTATGGCATCGAGGGCATGCAAGAAGTTAGTGCCAGTTGTAGCTAAATGCTGACCATAAATAACATTGTTAAACAGCCATGCAGATGGATGAGGGCAACAATAACGAGCAGCCACCAATAGTGACTTTGGCACGAGCTTTGTTATTACCCACGTCAGCAACTGCGTTGGAGAGCTGCTCTAAAAGGAACACAAAGAAACTGGTAAATATTTGCACTTGCAGTCAACCCACATCTGCAGACTGGGTACCAAAAAGACCGCTTACCAAGGCT
The DNA here is from genome assembly GCA_009760855.2 of Cristatella mucedo. Classification (NCBI taxonomy): domain Eukaryota; kingdom Metazoa; phylum Bryozoa; class Phylactolaemata; family Cristatellidae; genus Cristatella; species Cristatella mucedo. The sequence continues at coordinate 8,032,383 of WPIO01000010.1, read as the reverse complement.
TTTGCCTGCGCTGGCTGGCTTTATTTGCACTGCACTGGCTGTGGTGGCTAGCAGCTTGGAGGTTCAGAAGGCATTGCACAGGCAAGGCCACAGCAGCAGCTGCTGCCGAAGCTGCTGTTGCTCGCAAGCTGGCACCAGGGCTAATGCTTGCATAGCAGCTGAAGTGGCAGACCAAAGATTCCATGGATAGAGCGAAAGTTCTAAATATCCCAAGCCTCATCTCCCCTGTGTCATCATCGCAGCAAGCGAGAGTGCACTGCAGCCTGCTGTACTCACGTTGCCATAAGCATGAGCTCACGAGCTGACTTGCTTGCACGAAGCCGAGCCTCGATGCTCAACGAAGGCCACGTGGCCAGTGCCATTGAAGGGTCTGACAGCGACCTCTCTGCAATGATAGGCACCCGAGCACAGGCTGCTGCAGCAGCGGCTTCTCTAGCACCGAAAGCAGCACCAGCAGCGAGCTAAGCATGAGAATCCGAGAATCCGCGTTCCACAGCAGCACCACCAGCCATGCATGCTGTATTTCCTCAATTAAATCGCGCCCTGCCGGTGAGCGCCACCCCCCCCCCACTCGACACACTCTGTAGTGGCTGGGGGGAGGGGAACTCGAGTGAATACTGACTCCTGACCAGGGCTAGAAGAGAAGCCGCCGCTCTGGAAAAAGTCAGTGCAGCACTAAAATGGCATGCCTCTGCGTGCCAGATTTGCGGCCACACGATTTGCGACCACGTGATTTGCAACTGCATGGGCGCTGGCAGGTTGGCAGAGCGGTCAAACTCTGCCAAGACTCGGTGATGGGTTCGATGGCAGCCCCCTCCCGGCGTAGCCTCGATTTGAGCTGCCCCTGCCTTTCTCGTAGGGAATAAAAACCACGATGCCAGCATGGCCGTTTCCTGCGTCTGGATGCTAGTTGAGACATTTTGCGTCGCTTTACTGCAGACCTGGCTGCTGCTGCTGCCTGCACTCGCCGGTCGCTCTCAAATTTGCAGCCCTGTCAGTGCTGTCACTCTGCTTCTGGCAGCAGGCAGTCGACTGCTACTGGTGCTAGAGAGCGATGGAAGCGCATGACCGGCTGCTACTCGGCCGCTAGTGCCCTCTTCCGGCCACTAGAGGATGCATCTTTCGATTCTAGACTTTAGCAGCGAAACGGTGCTGAGCTACTTGCTTGAGAATCCAACCGTGCTGGAAAAGTATGTGAGCAGCTATGTCACAGAGGAGCAGCTCGAGACGTGGCTCAACTCCAAGAGGCGAGCACGGTTAAAGCTGCGCAACGGGGAGCTGTCCTGCGCCGGTGAGTCGCGTGCCTCGAGCAGGTGGCAGCACCATGAACAGACGGAGTATTGCAGCTCCGATTGCGCTTACCATGCTCTTTGGGCCCAGCTGTTGTCCTCGTACGCCAGTGCAGCAACTGCAAAAGCCAGCTATCGTGCGAGCTTGAGCGAGTGAGCGCAAATGCACGTGCATGAACACCCGTGCGCCCCTCCTTCTCCTCCTTGACCCCCTCCCCCTCCTTCGCGTCCTCTTTTCACGGGGTGGGGCAGCAAAGGTTCTACTAGCCCCTACACGACTTCTTTCCCTCCCTTCACCTCTCCCTTCTCATCCATCCAGTGTGTCTTGGCTGCCATACAACTGTTGCAATCGGCGGGTAATGCTCCTTTGAGCATACAATGAAGTCTAGTCGGCTGATTGAGCAGCCTTGTGTACTGGTATATAGTAGCAGAGCAGCCTAATGCTGCATGTATGTACACGATCCAAATTATGTTCGACCTTCTCTCACGCTAGCTAGACACTCGAAAGAATACTGCCAAGAGCTCAAAGGAGTGTCGCGATCAAAAAAGGTTGGTTTCGCAAATACAAAAGTAGAACCGTGTAAACAAAACTTAATTGGCTACCAACCAATTTGTAGTGGTTAGTAAAGGATTTCTTCGAGCAGGACTCGAACCTACTCACTTTAATCTTGCAAGCAAAGATGCAAGCGTGTGCTGTGCCAGTCTTCGCTTGCTGTTGTGACATGTGTCGTACCATAGGATTGCCGTAATGCTATCAAACCAAACCATATAATGCTATCATACCATAATGAGAGTGGCTTTGACTTTTAATTGTACCCATGCATGTTGTGTACTCTCTTTGTAAGTATAACTATCCGTGTAGGCATTGCTTTACCGTATGTACCTTTGTGTAACTCTGTGTGGCCCTACAGAATTTCGAAGACAAAGTGTGTGTTCCATTGGAAATACACGCTAATAAAAATTCTCTGTATAGCGCCCTAAGAGAACCAAATCTAGATTCAGGTACTTTTTAAATGGCTGCATGAGAAGTAGTAACCAAAGTTAATAGCTAGCAAGGTGTCATTCTTAGATATGATTGCAAATGCGCATGAGAAGACACCTAGGGCTGCTGGCTTGTATAAACCCTGATTAGTAACATGCACTGAATCATGCATATATAAGCAGGCAAAATGCTCGAAAAAATAGACTAGTTCACTGGGGCGCAGGGAAAGCTGAGTGGAACAGATACTTTGAGGGGAGTAGCTATTGTCACTGCTGTCTATACGTGCCACTCCACAGGTCTATGCTGGTAGCTCTTGTGCACTGTCACTTCGAGATTCATCCTCTTGGACGACTGCTTGCCAGTTAGAAAATTCATTTTGAAGACTGCTTTCACAGCTTGTCATCATGCTTATTCCAAGATTACGACTGCCTACCATAGTGGCTGGCTAAAGATCCTAACAAAAATGGGGTCAAGTCCTTCGGCTTTTGTAAAATGCCTGGATGGCGATTAAGTTCTCTTAAGGGAAATGAACCATATTTTGCATCTTCACATCTTTGGGCCAAGACTTTGGGTCCCATAGAAAGGTTACAGTAGGCAATAAAGGATTACCTGCAGAGGGACAGGAAAATTAGCTCGAGCTCACGACCCACTCAGTGCATGTACATGCAGGTGCGGTGCTCTTGCACCGATACCGCCATTTCCGGCTTGCAGCAATTTCGATCTAACCAGGACTCTCCAGCATGTTGCCTATAAGAAGCTTATGCACCAGCATGCAATAGCATCTCATATGGTTGACAGCAGCACTGGCTGTCAACATGGCCCTGTGGTTAAGGTGCTCACCCCGACCGAAGCTGGCCGAGATCGTGGACTCAAGCCCTGTGGCATATGTGAAGCGCCTGCATGGAGATTAGGTTCTCTTAGGGTGCTATACAAATTAATTATAATTATATATTTAGCATACGAGACGACAGCTCGGGCATCACGAAACTCAGATACTTATATCGATCCCCTCTTTTTCCAATATATATATGTCAGCACTTTGGTCCCAACTGCAGGAATGTTGGCCTACATGGCTCCTCTGCATTGCTGGCATTCAATTTCAGCTGGTCAAAGAAGGAGCTACTTTCCTACTGGTCCATACAGAATGTGTGCCAGACATTTGGTGTAGGCCGATGGAAAACATCTGTACATCATATCAATACGGGCAGAGCACAAATATGCAGAGCTGCTCTGAGTAGAGGGGGAGGTAGAGGTTGCTCGAGCTGTCCACCCGTCCACTGCTGGTGGGCAGCCGGCTTGACACTCGGGATACCTGAGGCGCAAGCCCAACCGGCTGCTCTGCTGCTATTCCTGCTAAGTAAGCGGTGGCCATCAACCCTGGTCGGTTGACAGCTGCTGCGCTTCGGTATGTGCCAGCCATGGTCAACAGGCTAGCAACAGAGGATTAGCAAGCCAGGGCAACGTTGGCTGCTGATCTTTCCTCACAAGAAAAGGCTTGCCGAAAGGCTTTGGTGTGTTTAAACCTTCTGAGGAGATCTTCAGCCATCGTAGGCAAATGAAAGTTTTCTTTGCTCGATTGGGGAGTTTTCATCCACCCCCTGGGATCTTTGCCAGTCACTCTATATTCTCCCTGCTGCAGAACGGCAGTGCCTCGACGGTCCGATCATGGTTAAGTTTTGCTGATTTATCAATTCGTTTAGTTGATTTGCTGATTCCTTTAGATGCCTTTGGGATAAGCACACCTGTCTGCAAAGCCCAGCCCTATTCGCAGAGGGCATCCACTTGTGGTAGTGCAAGCTATAGCTTCATTGGTTCCATCAGTTCAGTTTTGTTCCTACTGCCTGAGTTGCATATGGCTTAGCATGAGTTAGCTTCATCATAATTTTATTCATTTATCAGCACTGAAATTATCGTTGCTGTATTGGTCATACATAGAATGTGTTACGATTTTATTTCAGTGGCTAGTGGCAAACTCGGGATTTCCCCAAAAGTTGAGCCTTTGCCTCGACCTTGACCGGGGCAGCAGGGGTTGGGGCACTGAAAGGGCAGGCCATGCAGCTTGCCACCAGGCAATTGCTTACCGCTATGGCCCAAGGTAGAAGTTAGTTTGGCAGACCCACACTGCCTGCCAGAGGTGGTTGCCTCTTACAGTAATGGACTATAGTAACGGTCGTTGGTATCAAAGTAAGGAAGTCAAGATTAGATGATTCAACTGCCCAATTTATATAGCAACAGAAGAGCCTTGCAGCTATCATCTGCTTGCAGCAGGCAATAAAGGATTGCCTACTGCAGGTCTCGAACCCACGATAGGGGCTGTGGTTTACCTCTGCATCCAGTTGGAATCACTCTTACAAGCTGAAAGCTGTTTTTGGATGCTATCAGATCCTGAAAATAACGATGTAAAATCGCAATTTCACATCGTCTTGGTGGCTAAAGCTTCACCTACACCGACGAACGTTTGCAGAGACCCATTGCAACTTGCAGATACATCACCAGTTTTCACTGGTAAAGGGGAACCGGTGTCTGATGGGAAGGATCTCTAGGGCTTGACTGCAGGAACAAGCCTGGTGGTCTTTTGCTTGGCGGCCTGGTTGTCTATTGCTTGGCGATTGATAGGAGACTTCATAGGCAGCTAACCAATCAAGAGCACACCCAAACAGCCACATGGATGCTGCCATCATAGACAGGGAGACCAGTCGTTGGGAGTGTAAGGGTTCGGAATACAGGAATTTATTGATAAAGAAAGCTGCATATTAGAGTATTTCGGCTGAATTTTCGATGACTTGTGTAAGCATATATGGGTGGAAGCAGTAACGTGTCCGAGGATAGTGGCTGCTCAATTTCCATTTGCCACCAAACGAGCAACTGTACGCCCTCCAGACTTCAAAGATATCTCTTGTTGCCAAGTGAGAAAAAATGTAAAAGCCACAGCCCGACAATGAGGCTAGCTGAACTTTCCCTGGTGTGGACATGGCTGGTTCGAAGCTAGTTCACACGCGAGATAAGTTGTCGGTGTCTTGATGCCTTAGCCAGTGTAGACACAGCTTTAAGGGCACGGCATCCATAACATGCAAGTGTATTTGCGATACCATGCTGAGGTTGCTATTTTTCCACTGCATCGATTTGTTGGACATAATCAAGGAAACACTCATCAAGGTAGCCCAGCAATCCCAGGAACAGTTTCTGCTGCAGACCATTCAGCCTGCTTGTACTGGGCAGCGTATTCACAAATGCCTAATGTTCATCACTGGCTCCTGCAGTTTTCTACCAAGCTGCTCTCATAGAAATGTATGTGTACTCAACGAAGCCTGCGACCTCTTTGCTTGCATGTTAGATGAAGTATTAGAATCTGTAGCCGATGCTGATATATAGCTGTCCATAGTTAGCCACTTAAGTGCCCGCTCTCATGTGACCAAGTATAGCCGGTGAAAGCAATTCGTACATGTATGCATGTCGTGATGGCAGACAATATAGAGCTATCGAACATGCAGATCCTCAGGCAAATCAACCATTCATGGTGGCTCATGATTCATGGTCCTCAGTGAACAGCCCCACAAGGGATTTGAAAAGACGGTGGCAAATTAAAGAAATCAGAGAGTGGGGAACAACCGACTGACAGTCGCTGCTGACAGCACTTGACTCAACTAATAGACCCCCACGCTCCAGACTCGAGTGCTTTAGGCAGGAGCTGCCACTGCTACTTGAAGCTGGTGGCATGCCTACGCGCTTACTAACACAGAGTGCATGCCCAACAGCCTGTAATACCACACACGCCAGCTACTCAAATAAAAAACAAATGCTTGCTGAACCCTCAATCGGATTTACCAAGTGCTGGACACCCAAACGGATAACACTACTAAAAAGAAAAAGAGAAAAACGATACCTTGCAGCGTCCTCGGATGCTGAAGAGGACAGCCTCTGAAACCAGACGAGTGTCATACCAATTCAACAGTTTTGAAAGACAATGAAACTTATAGGCTAGCCATTGCAGCCTCTTTGGCATGCCAGATTGTTGCCTTCTTCACTTGCTTCGCATCGTCTCTTTGCTCTGCAAACCATGTTTGAACGGCCTTGACCTGACGGCTCTAATCTCTGCAAAGTCCCAAGTTAAACGTGCCAAGAGAAGGCTTGACAACAATGCTGCCAACACGACCCTAATATGGATGGCAGTATGACTGATGCATTTAGGGTTGTGTGCCAATCAGCGTGTCTTGTTACAAGAAATTTAATGTACAAACTGACATGCACATTGAAACGTACACAAATGTGCTAACGTTGTGGATGTAATCATACTGCTCACATAATAGTCAATCTACAGAGTGGGGCCTAGATTGCCGTTGTTTCCAACGGCAATGCCATGCAGATGACAGGCCACCCACCATTCGGGGCATCTTGCCAGCATCGGTTAGGTTGCCTTAGCAAGTTGCTAAGCTTGTCCTGCAGCCTGCTCATCATGTCTTGCCCATCCTGTTCCTATTTTTTGCAATCGTCGGAAGCTGCTATACCAAAGCCGTCTTTGTGTGTCTTGTTTCTGGGAGCACGATCTGCATGATTCTCCAAAACAAAACTAGCAGGGCTTTCGGTCAAGACGGCACTCAGTGCGACAGGACCTCGACAACTAGGGCCATTCGGCTCCCACCGGGTCACTGCTGTTAGCTAGGCTCATCTAGTGTAAGGGGAGCGAATGCTTCCACGACACTGCCCGTGCTCATCGAGTCCGGCCGGCGGCACGGAGATTGCCCGCCAGCTGTCAACGTTGATGAGCACAGCTGATTGCCGCTAATGGCACACCAATGGGTCCATTCTACCCTGATATGCTGGCTGATTGCAGGCTGCAGTGACAGCAGCGCAACAACTGCAACGGCCGTTGGCGACAAGGCCAAAGTGAGTACCCTGCTGCGGTCACTGTCGCTTGTCAAATGTCGGCCACCTCGTACTCTCGCCGGTGGGTTGCTTGCAGCAGTTGGCTCGTTTCGTTGCTTGCACGACGAGGTTCCCAACTCTTGAGATCGTGTGCATGCAGTGTGCAAGCGTGGCTCTGCCGGCAGGTGAACGATCGGAACATCAAGTGATTGCACGGGGAGCAATTGCTGCACGCAATCCAGCCACTTACATGCATGGCAGAAGTCTGCTTTGCTCGCATGCAAAGCTACCGCGCGAGTAGCTCCTAACCAATAGTGCACACGCAGCACGCCAAGGGCATCCCAGGCTAACAGCCATATAGTTTTGCCGACCCAAGCCAGCGTTTGAACCTCCGATAGCAGGCCTAGCCTCACCCTTTCAGGCTTTTGCTGCATGGCATTCAGCTATCCGCTCAACTGGGTGTGCACTTTTACTTTAGGAAAACTTCAGTCAAATTTTGATTTTTTTTTAAGCCAATGATCAACCATGTGGGCTTAGTGAGCTAACTAGACTCTGTTCATTGTGCTGTAGGGAACCATGCCCCCTCCTAGAATCACAGAGGGTCAATCGGGCACTGGCATGTTTGATTGGTTTTGGGTGGGCTGAGACTTGAGAGCTATGATGTCTGTTGGCTGTTGCACCACCTCGTGCAAGAGTGGTTGGTATGCAACAACGTTGGCTTGTGAGCTGCGAAATGCCGTGGGCCACCAAACTGGGTTGCCAGTGCTCACCACAGAATACGCATTTCTACAATACGTGTCCTTCTACTGCTGCCGTCAGGAAATGGCTCTGCATCTGCTCCCGAGATCCATAAAAATGCTTGACTCCGAAGGAGATGAGGTGTAATGTAATGTATCCCTGTCTCTAACTCCACAAAGCCCACTTGCATGCTGACCTTGTGCATGTCACCCCTAACCATGTTATTCATGTTGTTTCTCAAGCATGATACCACTCACCATTCGACCGTGTTTTCTTTGCAGCAAATGTAAAGCATCTAGAAAGAGATTGAGTTCTCTGAGGGCGCTTTATCAAGTGCGTTATTATTATTATTATTATTATTATTATTATTATTAAAGTCACAATGACTAAACGGGTGTTGGCTGGAAACGTTTTTGTGGCACAATCAAAGCCTAAGTAGCTTTTGGTGTGCATACGGTAGCCAACACACTTTATCGAATGCAGCAAAGAGAAAATGAGCACCATAGCTGGGTCGGGAGGGCAGTCTAAGAAGTTAGTAGCATGGAAGTAGCAGCCCAGGACGGCTGGAAAGAACACATGCATGCAAGTCGGTGGCAGAAGAGTAGATTTCGTTGCATAAGAGTTGACCACAGTTGGTGACCTGAAGAGCAAAAGCCTCAGTCCTCAATGATCTTCGAAACAGCTAATCTGCTGTCCATAGAGAACCTGAGGGCACAAGGAGGCTGAAACTGGTGCAGCAGTTCAGTTAAGTTTGAAGGAGCCAAGCCGTGGCAGATCAGTGTAAGAAGTGAGAGCAGTACACATCTCTGGTAGGTAGGGACTCTACCAATCTCTCTGCACTTTCTGAAGTGCTAGTAGAACTGGCATATCAAAAGCTCGGTAGCTCTGTACAGGTTTGCTTCGGGGGGGGGGCGCAGAAGGCTGGCACAGCACGAGTCAGCGGGCAGTAGAGGAGGCGTCCCAAGCCTGCTGCACAGGATGCTGCACTCGCTGTGTGGCCAGCAGCCGACCTGAGAGTGATCTGCTCTGTCTTGCAGCAATGCCTTTCACGCCCCTCGACGGCACTGGATGCTTTACCCTGAGTGAGATTGCATCGCATTTGCCATCGCGACAGCTTGGAGCTCTGCAGCTCACCGAGCGGCGCGAGAGAGACCGAAGCATTCTCCTGATTCCTATCGCCGATGTCTAGCCTTTTTATTGGAGGGTGCCATTTAGTTGCACTGCAGTGACATATTTAGTCATTCAAGGTGAACGGTGCTCCTACAGCCTCCGCGGCTGAGCTAATTCTGCTTGCATGCCAAGCAAATAGTCGGTGACTCAGTGTGCCATTCTCTGCTGTTCATTGCTGCTCCTTTGCAGCTATCAAAAAGCGATCCAATTTTATGGTGCTACGTTGCCTTGAAGGTAAACTTTAACCAGGAGCAGATACCACCATAATAAAGCAAGGGCCAGTGAGTAACCAACAATCCACTGTCCATCAGGTGTCCCAAGTCAGAAGACTGCTCCAAAGCTGCAAGCTAAAATAACTGGTAAAGCTGATATGCAACGCAGAATAAATCGTAGCACAAAACCAAAATCATCAGTTCCTACAAGTTTACACTAAATAAGACGAAACAAAACTGCGTAACGACCAAATAGTAATACAAAACCAATACTGAACGGAAACCAACTTGAAAAAGGGAAGCTGATTTCGCAGCCTTATTTACATAGTTGCTGAAGAATCTTCATGACCATCACTACCCCTTGCAGTGGTCGATCCTTTACTCGGACCAACGGCCCAGGTCGGGAAGAAAAAGTGCTTTGCCACTAGCCTGGTAATGTGCAACGCCCACAGAAAAGAACAGCCCATAAATTAATGATGCTTTGCCCTAAAAAAACAAAATAAATAGCTGACTTTCAATTAAATGGATTGCATTTCGATAAGTGATAGCAATATCGAGGGGTGCATATACGATGGGTACGTTTTCGTTTACATAGTGAGTGTGGGTACAAGAGAAGTGCAGTCTTCTCTGCTATCTAGGTGTTGAGTTGGTTGCCCGTGTTGCTGACTACCAGAAGCAGCATAGAAAATTCACTTCCGGACGAGGCATTGTGTACAAGGTAATATTTCGGAGGCTCTACGGGTTCCACGTATGACGTTAAAAATTCCTGTTCGGCCCACCCCCTGCAGTTTTAGCAGAAACGATTCAATGTTATTTTTTTTAGCCTGATCTTGATGCTATCTATTTTTTTTCACAAACTGCATGAAAAATGGAAATGAGATGACAATGTTCTTACACAACTTCATGAATAAAAAGACAACTTCCAACTTGCAGTCAAGATATAACCAAGTGGTTGAAGCCAGAAAACTGCAAAATATTGTAAGTGTAATAGATATGCCTATGATTTCGTGGGGCTTCAACTTTGTCTAACCAAGTTCTCAGCATAGATTTATTATGGAAGCAGAATGCTGATGTCCTTTGCTTAGTTTCGGTGCTTTATGTGCTTGGACATGGCCTCATTCCGGGCAAGCTCAGACTGCAACAAAAGAGGGGTGCACATAAAAAGATTGCCCTTGAGTTAGTCGGCTAATGAAATCGTAAGAGGATTTTGAACTTGTTGGCTTAACCTTGCATCCTCCGAAATACCACTGGGAGCTAAGAAAGTTCACGACGGTGGAATTTACAATGCTGCTTTCAGTATTCAGAAAATTTCACCAGCCTCAAAAGCCAGAAAGCTAAAAGGTCTGCACGTCTCTGATCCCTCAAATCATTCGTGCCAATCAATGTGGCAATCTTTGATCATTAAAACCTTCAATTTCCTTGACAATGTTTAGCTTAGGTCTTTTAAGTTATTTTAAGGCAAAAGAGGTCAAACTTACACGTTTTTCTTTCTTCTGTGGACGTTACAGACTGCTGGCTCATTTTGATTTTGGCTTCAGAATTAGTTCTGCCTTACAATTTCTATTTAGAAGTTTTCATGCTTAAGCAGTGATGCTATCACTAGTTTGTGAAATTTTTGTAAGAAAAGTTTACTTGAAGATCCTCTGTAACTGATTGGAGATTATATGTGCTGATATACACACGCATACACACAAGCACACGCTGGTGCGCGGGCACACACACACACACACACACACACACATATACACATAGTCAGGCCCCAACTTACAAAATAGATTGGGGACCAGAAAACCTGTCGTAAGTCGAATGTTTGTAAGTCGATAATGATATATGATATACTTATATCATCTTTATCATTATTTTACTACTATCATATACTTCTGACGAAGACACAGAGGTACACGAATTGCATTTCTGTGCAATTACATAAAAATAAGAAATAAATAAGAACAAATAAATAGGATTATATTTACATACCATAATGCAGATTATTTTTGGGCACATATAGAAGCTGGTAGTTGTAATACTATATATTTATTACTATTTGTAGGAGGGTGAGGAGGAGTTGAACGATCTTGCTGGAGGATCACCAATTCCCTCTTCCCTTAAATACTCGCTACTGGTTGCAGCATTGTCAAATCAACTGACAGCATGTGGATTTTGAAAGATTTCTTGAGTACATTTTGATTTTCGAATTTTTTATGTAACCATGGCCGAGTTCGTATCTCTGAATTTTCGTAAGTCGAACCGTCCCAAGTCGGGGGGGGGGCTGACTGTACACTTCCAGGAATTTGAGTTACCGAATTGTGTCCATCTTGGTGTAGTATATTTCTAAAATATACCATAGCCCATCATCTAGACGGGGGTTTTGTACTTTCGACTAGAAAAATTACTTATTGCTAACGATATACAGAGCTGATTGCTATTAGAACAACGTGGCTAAGCAATGCAACCTAGCATCAAGCGATCTCTGAAGTTCTTACCTGCTGGAGACTGCCGAGCTGGAGCTGGGGGGTCTGTCCCTGGTTCACGGCACGCTAGTCACGCTCTCTGTTTGGCGCCGGCTGTCCTTCGTCATAGCCAGAAGTTATCTGCGATTGGAACAAAAGCCTAGTCGTACCTTTTTATTCACAGCCATACAATTACAGTAGTTTCACACAAGTACTCACGAGCCCTCCAAATTGTAGCACGAAAGAGGCGACTTCAGCAGCTATAACCTTATGTTCAACGGCAACTGATTAGTAAAAAGTTGTGCAGGCACACATGCACACTGCACTTTAATGTGTTTATAGTCTTAACAAGTAAAACAAGATTTGTCCTCGAAAGAACGTCTAGTTGAATGTTATGTAGGTCATTATAGAGGACTTCCCCAATTTGGTGCAGTGCAGTGTTGAGTAGCTTCCAACAATTGTCAGGTTCAATTTTGCTGGAGCTGAGGAAAAGCTTACTCTGGGAATTCATATGCACATTGCATGCTGCCGCGTAAGTTTCCAGCCTGAGCCGTGCATATAAATTAGGCTGGTGGCCTGTTTACTAGGCTAGGCACATTCAAATCCACGGGATCGTAGAGTCACAAAGCAGCTTTGGGTAGCTTTAGATGAACGTTTCGGGTCATACCTCCAAGTGAACTATCTTACGATAAGAGTCCAAGCAGACGCAGTTTTTAATTTTAAGAATATTTGTGAACATATAGGATGGTTAAGGATGCAGTTCATCGGGTAAAGAGCTGCATGGCAGAATCCTCACTTGCATGCAAATCTAACTGCGCCGGGCAGACGGATTGGACTTATATATCTGCTTGCCAGCGTTCTTAACATGCTCTGGCCGAGAAGACAAAACATGCTCGTGAGCCCTATGACCCGACTACAGTTTGCATCTGCGAGTGGCCATGTTCACGTGGGTTTGCACACTTTAGTATGAGGTACCTAGAACCAACTTCTGGCGACTCACCCATATATTTCGTGCTTGCAAGTCTCCAGCAAACTGTGTCTGCTAACAAGCAGCTCTGGCGCTTGGTAATGGCTTGGGCTGCTATTTGTACGTCAAGGGCTGCCTTTTCTAGCTGTATCCTTGTCATACTTGCAATCTGGTTGTGTAGCCTTAATGGTGGCAAGAGGCAGACTTGAGCTCAGCAAGGCATCCTCTGTTCACAGCTACCAGTAATTACCTAATGACCCACATTCTTTCTCTATTTTAAGCATTCTCCCTCTATCTAAATTGCGACATCTCTTGTTATGGAGGCCAAGCAGGATGTTTATAGGAGCCTGCTTGGCTCTGAGGCAAATACCCTAATTAGCATAGGTATTTGCATGCCTTGCTCAGGTATGCACTAGAATGTGTTTCCTTCCATGCACGAGATATGCGCATGAGAACTCATTCACTTCAAAAAGCTTACACAGACAATATGAGGATATATCAAAACCAGTGGTTCTGCCAATTGTAAAGGGACGCTAGAACAGTAGCAACATGGTTTACATGGGTTAATAGGATTTGATGATGCAGCCCGAAAATGCAAACAAACAACTTCTTAAGTGGCAGAAAATCTCAGTCACTTGCACTTGGCTCATAGTCTAACCTCTCAAATGGGCCTGCTTCGAATCAATTGCAGGCCATTTTATGTCATTAAACCTTTTGAAACAGACTATGTACGTGCAGACGCTTGTACGTGCGGGTTTGCATGCATATGGCATACATATGTGCATGCGAGCACATATGCATGAGTGTGAGTGCACGTGCATGCATGTATGTACGTGTGGCATTCATGTGCTCGTGCTTGCACGTGTGTGTGCGTCCACCTTCCGTCTGTAATTCCACAAAGCCACAAAGGCTACGTGGAAGTTACGCTGGAGAGTTTTGTTTAGCTCTCTCAAAGCCTAAGTGGCTTTTGGTATTCGGTGACCAACAGGCTTCATCTCACGAACCAAAGAAAAAGTGAGAAGCATAGCTGTGTGCCATAGTCGGCAGCAGGAGAGTAGTTGTCGTTGCGTAAGAATTGTGGAAGGGAGTTCCACAGTCTAGCACCGGCAGAGCAAAAGCTTCAGCCTCCGACGATCTTTAAGCTGAGGAATGGAACAGCTATTGTATTGTCCAGACATGACCTGAGGGTTCGAGGAGACTGAAGCTGGTGCAGCAGTTCAGCTAGGTATAAAGGAGCCCAGCCGTGGCAGGCCTTGTGGGTCAGTGCATGAACTGCATGCATGTGTAAGTGTGTGTCAGCCTATATGAACTACAGAAGCATGAAACTAATGTCTAGGTCATTCGGGAAGGTCAGGCTTTGTGGGCAATACAAAAGCTGACCAATTCGTCGTGCTTGGAATTATTCGTGAGCAGGTGCTGGTGCTGTGCACGAAGCGCATGGCAGGCCAATGACCATGCGGCTCTCCTGTGACCCCATTAAAAACTACCCGTGTGGGGTCTGCCATCATAGCTGTGCTTATTTTTTATTCTGTAGGCATAAACACAGGGCACCCTCCTTAGGCATGTGCAGAACATTATTTTGGAGTCGGTGTGCACTAATGATGTCGGTATATCTTCTTGCACAGTTTGCACAACAAGTCGGTCTTAGAAGCTCTTTTCTGGCAACTGCTTGAATATTCGTGACGTCTAAAGCAGCTTTCTAGCTCTGTCTGACCTTTCTGGTAATTCTTGGAACAGGCTTTCTGGCGGTTTCATCTCTACTTTGTAACGTTTGTAGGGTAAAGACAAACGGCAGCATATACAGAAGTTGATTAAGAACATGCAGGAGAAGACCAATCAAATACGCCTTATGGAAGAATTGGCATCGTCAGTAGCAATAGGTCTGTGGCTCTCTGTAGCCCTCGCTGCTGCAGGGGGAGGGCTGGCTGCGCTACCGATCTGCCAACAAGCCGGCCGTGCTTGTTGCTGCCTGCTTTCTGCCTTGTAATGTAATGTAACGTATCTCCGTCAGTAACTCCACAAAGTCATAAAAACCATGTGGGTGTTATGCAGGAGAGAGTTTTGTATAGTGCACTCACAGCCTAAGCGGCTTTCGGTACGCATTCGGTAGCCAACAGACTTCGTCTCACGCAACAAGGAGAAAGTGGGAAGCATAGCAGAGTCAGGAGAGCAGTTGAGGTAGTGAGTAGCATAGAAGTAGCAGCTCAGGACCGCTGAAAAAGATGTGCCATAGTCGGCAGTTGGAGAGTAGTTGTCGTCGCGTAAGAAAGCCTTGCTCTGGATTGAGCAGTTCGAAGAGTATCGTCCTGCCTGCTCCCCACTGGCATCCGACCTTGCACCGAGTCAATCTTGCCTAGCCTACTCTGGGCCTATTTGACGACTGATTATACTTTGTGAGCAGAAGAACCCCCCCCTCCAGCAATGGACCCTCTCCCCAATGAGGGGAGACAACTGGCAGAAACGACTGCTTATTACACCTTTCAGGATCAGGCTTACACTGGTGACACACTCTTTCTACCAGCGCCTGCCTGCCTGCCTGTCGGTCAGTCAAGCGACCATATTGACTAGAGCCTCACTCGTGGTTGCTGGCAAGGGAAGGTGCAAGGTGCTCATTTTCTTCTTCTGCAGCAGCCGGCTGAGTGTTACTATGCACCTCCTGCAGCTCCAGCTGAGCTGCATGCAGTTAGGTGCAGGTTAGCGACCGGTCACCTGCTGCTGCTCTCCATCCTGCAACCTATGGACATGCTATAAAGCAGCTGCAGTTCGTTGACAGTCCATTACTAATGCAGCCTAATACTAGCTGCTGCCCGGAAGCTCCCACATTCATGAGAGAAAGTTGTAGACCAAGGCACTCCAGCAGACAGGGCGACCTGGCGCTGGGTTGCCCACAGCAACGGCCAGCATCGTGCCGAGCAAGCAAGCTGTCTGCCGCCTGCTGCTGCTGCTGTCTCTCGTCTCAGAAGCAGCCTTTCTGACTGGTGTCATGAGATTCGTGCCCACGCACAGTCTGCACGCCCAAGGGCCTGAACGACCAAAAACAAAACCCGAGAAATAGGGAATCACTCGCTCGGAGTTTTAAGTGGTGTGTGAGGCCAGTGCGTGTTGTGGTGAAGTTGGCACGAGCGAAATTTTAGCCCAGCCAACAGCAGTGCAACATCTGGCCTTCTGCTGACCACTGTGCTTGCACTCTCAAATGGGCCCGAGGCGCCTCATTCAGATGTGCTCATAGGTGCCAGGATAAGGGGAAGTGGGTGCCGCCTCCGCTGGGAACATGCAAACATAAAATAGCTGAATCAGACGGCATTCCACCCACAGTCCTGTTCACCTCTCCTACGATTGGCTGCCCCTGGCTAAGCTAGATCTGACTCAGCCCTAATCATGGCCACGCCCTCGCGTGTGCCAGCCGGTGTGCGGCAGGCAGTAGGGCACTGCTAGTGCCACACTATGACAAGGCATCGATAAAAGTGTCCAAGAGCTGCCTTCACTAATGCAGCAGGTCACTCTCCCGCTGCCTGCGGCCTTGTAATAGTGTGCTGCTGTCTGGTTTAGGTACCTCTCACATTCATAGCCTCCCTCCATGCTCGGACAGAACTAGGCTACAAATGCGGGTGCTCGTAACAGTGCTAGTCCTAGCCAACGCTTGCAAAGTCCTGAACCTTTGAACCGTGGCTAGCGAGTTGCGGATGCAGCACCAATGCACACAGGTAAGCCGGCAGTAGCGGAAACATGGAGGCAACAAAGAGCGCCCAATATCTTGTGATCACCAGTCCACACCTATAGCATATAGAAGTCTATTTGACAGCGACGGGGGGGGGGGGGGGGGTTACAGGTGTCCAGAATCAACCATAGCACTCGACATCTCTCCTTTTCTGCCCAGGGCTACACTGAACTGCCAGCTGGAGTGCAGGGCTCAGCGCCTGCAGCTTGTCTGGACTGTTAAACGACTTTGGCATCGATGCAGCCTAACCATAGACTATCGCATAACCGGTTGCAAGCCGTTATAATTCTGGAGCCACAAACAATATTATGACAGTCATAATCTGGCCGCTCTCCCACGCTGCCGTTTAAATATCGCCAGAGCAGCCCAAAGGGATCGTCATTCGGTCCCAGGACTGCTGCAAAATGACACGCACCTGCGGCGGAGTGAGTGAGTGAGGGGGGAGTCTCGTCCTCATGTCGGTGGGGACCCTCCTTTATCGTGCTGTTTTGTTGATACAAGCGTGGCTGCATAGCTTGCCATCAACGCGGCACCTCTGCCGCCCGCTGCGCAGCCGGCGAGGCGTCCACTGCAGATCGACTATGATGAGCTCGCGTGCATGCCGTGGCATCCTGGCACTGCGTTCCTGCACTCGCCTCAAGCGGAGAGGAACTCTCATTCATCGCTAGGCACCGACACAGCATTCCGAGATGCCTCTGTCGACCTCGCATGCGCCTGTGCGACTGCATCGAGGTCCCGGCCACAGCGCTGCCGGCTACTGAAGGGCGCGAGTGCATGCGAGCGCGCCCTAGAGTGCGCTGCACGGCAGAGCACCGTTATCTGCATGCACTTCCCTGTGGGAGCATCATCTTCGTGCAGGGGGAGGAGCTAATGCTCGCGCCGCCAACGCCCAACCATTTTTTGCAGCCATTGCAGCGGACGGTCACAACTTGTATTTGGTGAATGAAGAGTCGCACACCATCAGCTTTGTGTCCACCACTTCTAAAGAGTGAGTATCCGCCAAAAAGGTTGGGCGTTCGGTGGAGCTTCTCACGTAGATCTCGCTACACTCCTCAGCCACCGAAGCGATGACTGCTGTCCCTGCAATGCTGTCTGCCATCGAGCGCAATCGGCATTTCCGGATTAATTTTTGCCCTGCCTCGGTATACCTGCTCTAGTATATATTCGAACTACTAACGTATTGGGTGAGGTCTGTACCCAGAAAAATCGTGCATATGCACATGCCGTTCACCACTGCATACGAGTGGGCGCAGGTTTATGATCTTGGAGTCGCACAAAAGTAAGTCTGCACTGCTAACTGCAGCTGTAACTTCGAGTGCAGACTTAATAATAACAGTAATAATATGTCGTTTGTGTAGCCTTATAGGAGAACTAATTATCAATCTACGTGCATTGCAACTCTGTTGCCAGAGAAGCAATAGTAAAGTTAATGACAAGCAAGGTATCATGCCCAGAAACTATGCAAAGGCACACGAGCATCAAGCTTAGACAAGCAATGGGAAAGCATACAAGAAGACACTCGTGGCCATTGGTTAGTAGGACCCGTGGTTAGTAACATGCACTCAGTCACAGATAATACAGTTTACTAGTGCACAGGGAAAGCTGAATGTAACAGATTCGTCCTAAGCTTCGACTTAAATGAGGCAAAGTCAATGCAGCTGATGACAGATGCCGGAAGGAGTCCCTGACTTTTGGTACATACGTACTGAAGGCCCACCCGATAAACAAAACATTTCAATTCAGTGCAAGGACAGTGACACTACAGAAAGCCAAGGAGCGGGTGGTGCAAGAGTACACTAGAAGTACAAGGGTGTCGGATTAGGCTATTGCTAGCTAGCGCAGCAATCCGTAAGCCTGGATGAGAACTTTGAAGTCGGTTCGACGCTTGATGGGGAGAAAGGAGCCTAGACATAAGTATAGTAATAATAATAATAATACATTTGTATAGCATCCTCAGAGAGCTTAATCTCTTTCTAGGCACTTTACATATGCTACAAAGGAAGAGCGATCGAATGGTTAGTGGTGTAATGCTCAATGTCAACAAGCATGACATGGTTAAAGGTGACATGCATAGGGTCAACATGCAAATATGATTAGTGGCATCATGCAGTATCAGCACACCTAAGTATACAAAAGACGAATCACAAGGGCCCACTAAACGCAGTGACAAACAAGTGTATTTTCTTTTAAAATGTAATCCAGTCAGGGAATGTCGTGACGTTAATCGGGAGTGATTTCCAGGCTTTGGGAGCATACAGCTGGTGCAAACTAAATTTCTGTAATTGCAAACTAAAGGCACGGTCTCTAAACGATTTGAGGTTCGAGTGATGTGATGTGGTGTGGCAGCTATGTTGACGGCAGACCAGCCGAGCTGCTGAGTTTGTGCAAGACTGAGTTTGCAGGCGACTGAGGGCACAGCCGGGAGTCCTGAATAAAGAGAATGTAGTGTAGAAAATGCAGTAATGTAGACGCAAGGTCACAAATGCATAAACTAATTTGGCTGTTGTACACTTGTCTAAGCAGGCCTTGATTTTGGCAATGTTTCTCGGCTGAAAGTAGGCCGACTTGAAAGTGGAGGCAGTGTGCTCATCCAATAACAAGTCATTTTGGAGCTATGCACCCAGATTATGGGCAGTCGGGTCTTAGCTCAGGAGATAAGGTGCTCGCTTTTCACAATCCAAGTCATGAGTTCGAGTCCTTCAGTGGGCGATCCTTTATTGTCCACTACAAGCAGTGGTAATAACTGAGAAAGCTCTTCTGCCACTATATAAATGAGGATTTAAAATCAGCTTACCCTCCTTTTTTATTTCTAGATGGACGAATCTTGAGGGTTAGGTCTTCCCACTTTCGGGCGACACTAGGTTTACCCATAACTACTAGGTTGGTCTTATCACTGTTAAGCTTCAGGACGTTAGTAGCCATCCGAGCGTGGATGTCGCCGATACTGGCAGCAAGGGAAGTAAGTGAGTCGGATACAATACTTGGTAGGGTTGAAAGATAGGTAGAGCTGAGTATCGTCGGCATAGAAGTTGAAGACAATATTGTGCTTGGTGATGATATCGGTCAGACAGTGAGTATAATTTGTAAAAAGATGGGGCCTTACAGTGATCCCTGAGGTGCCCTGCCCTCTAAAGGATCTTTGGACGACCGACAGCCATATATATCTGCACATTCTTACCTCTCCCACTGAAGTAGGACCTAAGCCAGTTTAGCATTACGCCATTAATACCAATGCCAGATACACAGCAACGTATTCCAAGAGCTTCTGTATTACTTGCTCAAGCAGACTCTAGAGGGCATGCACATGCAGACCATGCATCTTGACGGTGGCAATGCGATGGCACAAAATCAATAGCAATCAGCATCATTTGCTGATGCCACCAGGCTCAACCCGATCATGTATACCAGGCCATCGGGAGGGGGGAGGGGGTAAGTATCAGAGCATCAAAGTGCTGCTGGTGCTGCCACCGCCAGCAGCAGCTCTGGCAATTGGCCGGGGCCGGTCAATCACACCTCTGCTCCACTCTGCTCAATCACGAGCATCGGTTCAGGACCTTTCAAGACCTTCTGCTCTAGGCATTGTTGTGCATGCACGTGACTTTCAGCAAGGCGTCATCGTGCTTCTCTTCTATCGATTGGCTGCCGTGGTTCCCATGTCAAGGCACTTGAATAGCCTGTGCATGCACTTGGCAGACGAGCCACTTCAGACCAGCCGAAGAGGTTGCTAGCATTGCATCATAGACTCCCTGGCCCCCCTTGCGCCGAGCGAGGTTATCTGTGCAGGCATACTATACTAAAATTCCCAAACTGTAAGAATGGCTTTCTGCCATCCGGCCGAACAAAAATGTGTAGCTCACCAACCCTGACTGTTGTTACAGCATTAGTAGCATTGGTGATGATGCTACGGCCAATTACTATTGCAATGATCCGGCTTGTTGTGGCAGTCAGTTCTGCAAGCTGCTAACCTGCCTACCGAATCGAGGACCAGATTATCAGAAGCCCCTTAGCTTCACCCATGAAGTGGCATGTGATTAGATGTCTTGTCTGAGAGATGACGTTTGTGATGTTATTTAGCAGGCTGCTGCTGCCTTTGCCATTTCCGCCTGTTCATTATAAACAGATTTGAAGCTCGAACATAACGATATAGTGAGCAGTTGTCTCGGAAGAATTCACAAAAGGCTAGCAACTAGCACATGAGTGCCTTAGCACACGGATGCAATGACTACAGAGAAGTCCCACTTACGATAGCAAGCAGAACCTTATTCTACTCGCGGGGACGAATGGCTTGAACATAGAAGACCAGGACGGAACTTGGAGATTTCCAAGCTTTCTAGCTCATTCCACGTTTGTCTCGGAGAATGCTAGCTGCCAACTACTTTGAAATGGGCCTGCAAAAGACAAGCACGCGTGGTGGGGGTGTGCATGCGCTGGACACATTCTATCTGGTCATGGTACTGGTAAGTGGTGACGATCCCTTCACAGCTATCGGCCATTCAATGGGTTGCTTTGCATTCTGCTTATCGTCCCTGAAAATAGAAATTTAGGGCTCGATGTACAATGAAATCTCTTCGAAAACGGATATAGTACCACAGATATGATAATACTGATAGAGTACCACAGATAGCAGGCGCGGCCTCATGCTGAGTACCTCAACAAGCCTTTGTCCTTTAGTTGGGGAAATCTACACAAAGCTCGGCTGCTGTGTGGCTTACTTACGACTAGTCATTGCTGCTAGTGACCTGATTGATGTATGGTCAGCCCTCTTGTATCTCCGACAGTAACTCCACAAAGTCATAAAGACCATGTGGGTGTTACGCAGGAGAGTTTTGTATAGCGCACTCACAGCCTAAGCGGCTTTCGGTACGCATTCGGTAGCCAACAGACTTCGTCTCATGCAACAAAGAGAAAGTGGGAAGCATAGCAGAGTTAGGAGAGCAGTTGAGGTAGTGAGTAGCATAGAAGTAGCAGTTCAGGACCGCTGAAAAAGATGTGCCATAGTCGGCAGTTGGAGAGTAGATGTCGTTGCGTAAGAATTGTGGAAGCGAGTTCCACAGTCTAGGACCTGCAGAACTAAAGCTTCTGTCGCCAACTGTCTTTAAGCAGAGGAATGGGACAGCTAATTTATTGTCCACACAGGACCTGAGGGTGCGAACAGGCTGAAACTGGTGCAGCAGTTCAGCTAGCCCTGGTGAATGTCTGGCACGGAATCAGCTTGAGAATCGACATGTCTGCACTTTAGCTTCCTGCTGGAGCAGTTGCCACGACCAGTGTGCAGAGGCTGTTGATCCACTGCCTGATATCACTTAGACTACTGCTGAGTGCAGTCATAGCTGCTGCTAAAAGTATAAAGCCCAGCCCGAGTGGGAGACAAGATAAAGAGTGTCTCCATTGCTCAATTGCTTGTCGACGAGTTCACATCTGCACTGACTGCACTCCCACTAGGATCAAGCAGCCAACTCTCATCCCCTCCACCTCGTTTGCTTCGGCCAGTGTAGCAAGCAACGTGTAAGGTCGCTTGTTCCACAAAACACGCACAATAAGTGCAAACATATTAGGGCGCACCGGTATGGCAGCTAGCTCTATGGAAACCAAAGCAAATGAATCTTTTTTTTCGTGTATGCCCTGCAGAGTTCGACATGTCAGCCGCACGGTACCTGTCGGGCCAGGCAGTACTGTAGCTGCCTACGTAGCACACAGCCATCATGGCCTCAAGCTGCAGCGTCCACTCGTCCTGGTGAGCTTTAACGCGCTAGCGAGCTTGGCTGCGGCAACTACCGGCTAGCTGTCTTTTTTCTCAAGTTGAATTTTCACATTTCTTGCCTTGGTCTCCCCCACATTTTCCAACCCGCCGCCCCCCCCCCCCCCCCCCCCGCGGCCGTGTGCTGACCAGGTAGGTAAGTTTGCGCTCCTGCATTTGCATTGCTCCTATTTTGAGGTGGATGATCGGAGAGCCTGGCTGCTTGCAGTGGACTAAGCAATTTGGCATGTTCAATGTACCGGAACGAGCGAGTACACGAACAGTGCAAACAACTGCTGTGCCAAGTGCAAGTAGATTATGAGATCGTCTGTCAATGCGCAGCCAAATTTGTGCATGTCTGTAACACACCGACGATAGCACCCTGGCGTGCTTGATGAGGATAGATGCCTCCTAGGCATGCTTTCACGTTGCAGTCGTTATCCTAATATGGTGTCTCAAAAGCATACTATGTCGCCCTGCAGCATATCTGGCCAAGTGTCGGATACTGGTATATGCATGCTGATTTTGCAGGATGGCAAGTATCCTCTTGGTATGATCCACATCGAAGACGACGTCCAATCACTAATCTCTCAGCCGATAATGGATGCCGATGATAATGTTATGGGTACGGGCTGTTGCACAGAGCTTTGTTGTTGCACCGCAAAAGTCGGCATATACCACAAGGAACCGAATGAGTTTATAATAGCACTTGCCTACTTACAAACACTTGCAATTAACCATTTACACTTCTGCGACAACTTAGATAATACAACTCGGTTGCACATATCATGTGAGCTTAACTCTTAAGACTTGCCATCTAAGCAGATCACAGAAAATGCACGATCGATGTAGGGGCATGAAAGGGGATTAAGTGACCAATTGTTCAATAATGGTCGGGCCCACCGAGGTATTTTAGAAACTCAGCAACAAGCTCAATGTAGGCTATTTTGGAAGTTCAGAGATGATTAATTTAAAAAAAGAAATATTGCAGTAGTAGCGGTGAGCATCAGGCGATTAAACCACCAAGCAGTGTCATTAAGGTGCCCAAACAAATTTTGAAAAGGGTGGCTTTTATGAGAATGCATAAGGCATTTATTAGAATGCAGAAAGGTAATGGGGTCTTGACACAAACATTGTAAATAGAACCGAAGTGCTTTACAGCAGTACCCCTCTAGAGACCCTACTTTAAAGCTTGCAGTGAAGTAATTGAAACGTTTAAGGAGTACTGTGGTGTTCTTAAAAGAGTACCTTATGGCCAAAACTCGACCCACTCAAGAACGCCTATTGGCATTAATAACTTATTGGCAAAGAACTTATTCTTAAGATAGTCCGTATACTACTGCAGTATCACTCAGGCCGTGCTCCAGGAATCTCGGTCCACTGCTCTTAAAGAATGTCTAATCAACAGAAAATCTGTCGTCTCTTTTATGTAAAAGCAACTGGCCCGGATAAGAATGTGAGCACCCGATGGTACAGAGGTAGATATCAATATAAACTGATTGGAGGATCATTCATCTAGTTTGCAGTACGGCTTGTACAGTGAGCTACCACTCGACTGCCACGCGATGCCAATGAAAAGACAAACCGAGAAATACCAGTCTACGGATGGATCGATGGCAGAGCAAAGGAGCACTAAGTAACTGCAATCCAAGTTTTCAGGAAACGATTAAAGTTGATCGACGTTGACTGCTCTCAATCTTAGTGCCCACCTCTTTAATGCACTTACTGTCTCTGGGTGTACTCTAGATCTGCTGTGCCATTCAACACATAAGGTAAGGCCTTAATCGGGTTGGTGACGGCTGTTACTTACTAGCTGTATGAGTACCCACGAAACGAACTACTGATCCCCCTCCTCCACCTGATTCGAAGCCACTGCTAAGAAGAAATTTGTGTCATTCTAAATGCTTAAAACTACACATGCATGCCTGCAGTTCTGCTGTCATACATCTGCACTTAGCTGCACCACTTTAGACATGCTCACTACCGAGTTTTCTATGGAGGCACCCATTCCGAGATTAAAAGCAGTTCAGATGAGTTGGCACACGTTTCTCTGTTATAAGAAAGCCGTTAGTAAGATCTCCGTCGGCATCAAATCATCCCCAGGCTCAACTGCCGAGCCCGACATTCTCCCATTTTTCGAAGAGGCCCCTGGCAAAAGCTATGATGCCTGTAGGATGAAGAGGGGGTCCATTCGCACCACGAAGCCCCCCTGCTGACCAAGCATCGTTTGGTTTTGATTTAAAACTGTCGATGCTCTTACAACGTCTCGGTGCATGCTGCAAATTTGCAGGGGTGCTAGAATTCTACCGCCTACCTACCAGCATACCCTTCAACGATTTCGACGAGCAGGCAAGTGCAGGCAGCGACCGGAAGCTTGTGCAGTGTACGGTACTCTGTGCCCTACATATTAAACTTGTGCACGAATGTTTGTGCCGGCATTGTTTCGACCGGGCTATCTATGATGTGCCACACTGCTTGCCTGTGATGCTACTGCTGTTGCTGCTGCTGCTGCTGGCCTGCCGGTGCTTCCACTCTATAGCTGCAGCTCTTTTGTTGCTACCACCGCCTTCAAACGTGCATCCATCGATTCATCTCACACTTGCTGTTGACTGCACTGCCGGCTAATGTGACAGCAGCATGGGGCAACCGCGCGAGTTGCTCATGTTCAATAGCAGCGATCGTGACTGGCTCTGACTGTATCCTAGCCGGGGCACAAATTTTTATTTTGCTCTCTGGGTTTAGTCAAATCCGGATACCACTAGACTTTCCACTGTAAAATTGGCTAATGCTAGAACAAAAATGTCATTGCTTCACTTAAGCACTGAGTGCTTAACCACCACAGCGTCGGCAAGCTCAAAATGGTGCATCAATGGCATAGGAAGTTGCATGCAAATAGAGCAGGTATCTGCCTTCCCCCACAGTTCCACATAGCCAACGAAGAACGATTGTCGTTTTAGCTGATTACCAGTTGTTACCAGCTAACTAACCACTCTCTAAGAAAGACTCCGCATATTTATTCTCTAGCTGTTTGCATACTCACTTTACGACAGCCACATCAAGTCCCTTCATTCCTCAACTTTCCTCTTAGGTTCAGGTCCAATGCTTTGTGGCTGCCCACCTTGCTAACTCTTATGCCAAATAGCCCTGACCTGCTGTGTCGTCTGCAGGCTCCTCCAGTCCCTTTTGGAAGCAGCAATGCCACCATTATCCACAAATGCTTTGTAACTCACCCCTTCCTCCTCACATGTTAGCTGCCATCATCATGCTTCATGTCTACTTGCTCTATTGCCCGAACGCTACATGAACTCAACAAATGCTTGATAAAAAAAAATACTAAACATACTAGCTGATTCAACAGCCTCTTTTGCATAGCAACAGAAGAGCCTTTACTGCTACAACCACCACTTGCAGCGGCAATAAAGAATCGCCCACCGCGATTCGAACCCACGACCTCAGGGCCGAAGTCGTGAAAGCAACCGCCTTACCTAGTGCGCCATCACGACTCGCCTGATATTACAAGCAGTGCTGTTACAACAAGCCGGCGTGCATTTGAAAAGCATGAAAATTTCATTCCGGCTTTAACGTTATACAAGTACTAGGTATGCACAGTTACCGCTGCCGAAAGTGTGTGCATCTATCTATCGATGTATGCGTAGCACACACTACAGGCGCATATACAGATACTGCCTTACGTACGAATTAATGCACACGAGATGACGCATACTCACGACTTACCGGCACCAATCGTTTCGCTTGCCGAGCCGAAGCGGCAGAAAGAGAGAGGCCTCCAGCTGTGCTCAGAGAGGCATCCACACAGGTCAAATGGCACCCACATGCAGGACAGCATCGCTGCCTCACATCACGTTGGCCCGAACCTGCCTGCAACAAGTAAGGTGTGGATGAGATGTGGATGAGAGTGGATGCCGAGCGATCTAGATTGCTCCAAAAACGAGTCTTCCACACTACCTCAAAGCTTCTCTATATTATAGCATTTGTGCACGAACACTCACATATAGTAGAGATGCATATGAGCAAATGAGTGTAAGCAAACCCAGATCAATCGCAGAGGCGGTATTTCCACGCTCACAAAGGCCTGGACATACTGTCCCTCTTGGGCTCTCACCGAATGTGAATTGGTACATGTAAGTCGACTAAATAAGTTAATCCTAGGCCAGCATTTGAAAATCCCAAACTAGTTTGGCAAATGTCCTACGGTGCACATCAGAACTAGACTCTCCCATTTGTGGTTGCTGGCTTTTCACGACAGAGCATCATTAACCATAGCTATAGCCAACTCACTAACACAGGTTCTGTCCGGTACCGAGCTGCCGGCTACTAATCAGGAATTTAGTTGGCTGAATGGGCCACATTGCTCAAGGTTGGGGGGTGGGTGGGTGGAACAAGGTAAGGGTAAGATAAATCACACAGTCCATCTCGCTTGTTTTGCTGTCGTAAGCTTGCCTGCTATCAGTAGGCTGCCTGACTGCCTGACGGTCGTGCGAACATGCATGCTACTAAGAGATTGCTGTTTTTGTTCTCAAGGTTGTGTCCAGCTATAATAGCTGGGCGCTTGTCTTAGTTAGAACGATACAGGTAATAATCACCGGCTCGCTACCTGCCTTGGCGCCAGAATGCGGTGGAAACTGCGCCCGTTTTCTTTTGATAGACGTGTAGCAGCATAGTGCTCTGGGGCAGCCTTGCGTCCTGCACAGAGGTACACCGATGAGTCACCCGGTCGATGGCCAAGCGCCTGCGCGCCGACGCGAATCCACCGTTAAGAGCTGCACGGCCGCCGGCTGCAGCCGCGGCCATGCGGTACTCCAGTGGCGGCAGCAGCAGCAGCAGCGCACACCGTGGGAGGGGCGGCGGCGGTCGGTTATTGCCTCCGCAGGCCGCCACCCCCAGCGCAGCTGTTCTGTTGCTGCCGGAACCGGGGTGCTCCATGGTCGTGGCAGCTCGGCTAGTAGTGGTTGCCTCGCTCACGCTCGGCCTGCTGTTGGCACGGCTCCGGCTCACGGCTGCACTGCTGCCAAATACCTATTCGTTGTT
Organism: Cristatella mucedo; assembly: GCA_009760855.2. Lineage (NCBI taxonomy): Eukaryota > Metazoa > Bryozoa > Phylactolaemata > Cristatellidae > Cristatella > Cristatella mucedo. The sequence goes on along the minus strand of WPIO01000010.1, from coordinate 8,005,208 downwards.
GCACAGCCAAGCTTGTGCGCATGTCGCATGCAGCCAACCCCCATATGCACACACAGCGCAAACAAAAGTGTGTGCAGAAGCAGGCAAAATAGTTATGCAATCTCCTTGTCAGGCACGGAGGCAGTACGATAAAACGACACGCTGCACTTTCGGAACGATTCAAATGAGCGCTTTATTAGCAGACCACCACTAGCGAGGCAATTCACTCATGGGAGTTCCCTTCCCATATCTTAGCAGAGTGGGTACAGGCAGTATAGGGAAGGCCGAGTCTATAGAGAGCCATCTAGTGTGAACCACGGTCACTCAGAGAATTTCCAGCAGGCCAGAGTAAATAACCCAACTTAATAAACAACCAAACCGAACTTAGTTTCGTCGTGGATGAGATCTGCTTGCGTGAGCATGCAAGCAAGCAACTGTAGGCAGTTGGATTGACTTCGGCAGTCATCAATATTCAAGATCGAAGGGACTTTCACTTAAAAAACGTGCAACGTGGCAAAAGAGTGAGCATACTATAATTCATTTGTATAGCGCCCTAAGAGAACCTTATCTTTATTCAGGCGCTTCACATATACCCAAGGGCTCGAGTCTACGACATCGGTAGTCGAATACACTCACTGTGACCTTCGTGAGGGAGCACCTTAACTACTGGACCCAACCACACAAACACTACAGCAGCTGTAAATCGAAAGCCGAGCTGGTTTGGTCCAGCGAATAAGGTGCTCGCTCCGACCAAGGTCTGGCTGAGGTCGTGGGCTCGAGCCCCGAGGCATATGTGAAGCGCCTGAATAGAGATTAAGTTCTCTTAGGGTGCTATATAAATGAATTATATTTTTTTTATTCGCACTTGGAAATCTCTTGCGCTTATTCGTTCTGCTAAACGTGCACAATAACAAATTGCGTTCCATTATGTACTTTTGTGGTACTACCGATCAAATGTGTCAACAATCCTTTCTCTACTCAGCGATTGACTCAGCCAATTTTTACCGGCTGGCTGCTCAGCAGCCAGCAAAAGCCAGTGAGCACATGAATCCCTCGAATCTCAACTTTCGGAACAATACTATAACCAGTGGCAGGCCAGAGGAGCATGAGGAAAGCTAGTTGGGTGTGGTCAGGTGCAATGCTCACTGCAAGTGAGCAGATATGCAGCTAGGGAATAAGGGGAAGAGGGAGGCAGCGCTAGAGGATGCAGCGTGCAGACTGTGTGCTCAATGCCATGCAGCAAGCCACTCAAAGTACAAGCTGGCCGTACAGTCAGCGAACTCAGTAAGGGAGCTGGCAGGAACTGGCTTGCAGAGCACTAACAATGGCCAGGCCGAGTGGATATGCTTTAAACAGATTGGTGCACAGATTTCTAATGGGTAGCAATGCTATAGATGAAAAAAGGAAGGCAGCTTCTGGTATATGTGAATCTTATGCTTACAATTCTTGTTCAAGATAGGCAGAATAAAAGAGATGGAGAACAAAGGAAATGAGAGAGCAAAAGAGAAAGAGACAGAGAGAGCAAAAGAATAGAGGAAAAGATATAGCAGGAGAGGGAGAGAGAGAGAGGGAGAAAGAGAGAAGGGGAGATGGAGCAAAAGAGAAATAGCAGGAGAGCAAGAGAGGCAAAAGAGGGAGGACAAGTGAGAGGGAGATGACAACAAGCATGTGAGAGCTAGCACTGAATTGCCAGACCAAAGGCATGGCATCTAGCTGCTCCGGCTGCATTTGTACAAGACTGACCGTCCATATTGTGAATATGAGGTTCTGCTTTCATACCCCATACTCCAAAAAATGCTTATCCAGCATACCCTGTCCCGTGTGATGAAAATACATCATGAGTCTGCAAAGAGACCCCATTCTGAACCTCGCATGCTAACATATGCACGTGTACACACAATATGTACGCACATAGGCAAGCGACACACACACACACACACACGCGCATGCATATGCACGAAAACATGCAAACACATACATTAACGCACATGTGCTCTAAGCTTGGCTGTCAGCAAAATGAGCTGGCTCAGTGAGGCCCAATGAGGCATGCAGCCCTGCTGTGCCAATGCACATATCGTCTTTTCCGTTCGTGCTCTGGTCCTCTGAGCCAAAAGAAATTCCCCACTCACCAGAGTAAATTTGTTAGTCTAACCAACCGTTGCTGACCTTTGGCACCGTTCGGTCTGCTGCCGAAACCGCTTAACTCATCGGTGTACAACTGTGTGCTGTGATCCTCCCCACCATCCTGTACCTTCTCTTCCTCACCCTCCTCCTCCTCAGCCTCCTACTCCTCCTCATACTCCCGCAGCTACTGCTGCTGCCGTCAAGCATGTCTGGAAAGCATCCTGCCTGCATCATCGGATTTTTTCTTTTGTGCTTGTCCAGTTCTCCAAGCATGCATTGTTTCGATGCGTTTGCCTCGCAACTCATGCCTCGAGCTTGCTTTAGTCGTGTGTCGTTGCTCGACTTTACCAATAGCAGTGTGCATTTGTGTGTAGCACCGACTGGCAAGAGTCCAGGCACGCAGTTCGCTCTGCATCCCACCTAGTGGTAGTCTTGGAGTGATATGCAATGCATTTGTGAGTGTGCATCTACAGCAAAGTGGTGGTGGCGGTGCAGCAGCCTGCCCAACGAAAACCCCAACTCTCCATGCATTTTTTAAGTCACTGCCAAGTGGGCGCTTGCCTATCGCAGCTGCCACCAGTTAATACTCTAGCTTACTTACATACACCGATGCATCCATGCGACAGCACTCTGACTTGCTGCCATTGCAAAAAGTACCCTTCGGCATTCGTGCCCTGAATTGGCCGGAGCAGAGTGGCCTTGCAGCTCTCACTTCGGGCCACTAATGGTGCTCTGGATCATTCTCAGCACTGCTGCTCACTGTACCTGCTCTCTCTCTCTCTCTCTCTCTCTCTCTCTCTCTCTCTCTCTCTCTCTCTCTCTCTCTCTCTCTCTCTCTCTCTCTCTCTCTCTCTCTCTCTCTCTCTCTCTCTGTCTCTATCTATCTATCTCCCTATTTCTCTATCACTCTCTCGCTCCTTATCTCTCTCTCTCACTGCTTATGTCTTGTCTGCCTGTCTCTCTCACTCCCTCTGTCTCTTATTCTCTCTCCTCTCTCTCTCTCTCTCTCTCTCTCTCTCTCTCTCTCTCTCTCTCTCTCTCTATCTCTATCTCTCTGTCTCTATCTATCTCCCTATTTCTCTATCACTCTCTCGCTCCTTATCTCTCTCTCTCACTGCTTATGTCTTGTCTGCCTGTCTCTCTCACTCCCTCTGTCTCTTATTCTCTCTCCTCTCTCTCTCTCTCTCTCTCTCTCTCTCTCTCTCTCTATCTCTCTCTCTCTCTCTATCTATCTCCCTATTTCTCTATCACTCTCTCGCTCCTTATCTCTCTCTCTCACTGCTTATGTCTTGTCTGCCTGTCTCTCTCACTCCCTCTGTCTCTTGTTCTCTCTCCTCTCTCTCTCTCTCTCTCTCTCTCTCCTCCATCTCTCTTTCTCTTCTTTCTCTATTCTCTCTCTCACACTTCCTCTGTCTGTCGTTCTCTCTCACACTCCCTCTGTCTCTTTTTCTCTTTCCCCTCTCTCTCTCTCTCTCTCTCTCTCTCTCTCTCTCTCTCTCTCGTGCTCTGTGTCTCTCTCCATCACTCTCTCTGTCTCTCGCTGCATCACTGTGATAGCGGTTGAAGAAATAGACCAGACGATGGTGGGCAGCATAATGGACAGAGATTATCCAATACCTCGAAGTCCACAATAGAAGACAGCAGTACTTTGAGAAAGGGATAGGTGGCTAGTCCCTCAAATGATGACGATACGGCCTAGATCTGTTGGCTACAGGAGTCAGCAATAACAGATGCCAGTAAAGCAATCCGGGGTCTGCCACTAAACAGAATGGTGCTAGTAGCTAAGCAGTAAATACCTAAGGGTCTCTCACGGCCCACCAATGACGTGCACTTGAGTTCGTGACCGACTACAGGCTTTTGGTTATGGCAGCAGTTGGTCAACTTAAATAAAAGCATGCAATGGGGCCGTTCGACATTGGCCACAGCTCATACGTAAAATTGTATGCCTGGAGATGCATGATAGGGCAGGGCAGTGCTCAGCTGCTACCGGCTATGAAATAGCAGAGCTAGCAAGCCGATACGTCAATCCCACAGGTACATGGATGGTGTAGGTCGTGATAATGAGCTGCAGTCGCATGCATCGTGGCAATATTAGGTGCCCTTCGAGTGTAGCCATGGGTCTTAACCCAAGGGGGAAGTGCTCTACTTCACGACTTATGTCGTGGTTTCAAGTCCAGCAACAGGAGATCCTTTTACTACCCATGTAAGCTAGAAGGTATATGTGTGTGTGTGTGTGTGTGCGCGTGCATGCGTGCGTGTGTGTGGAGAGAGAGAGAGAGAGAGTATAGGAGGGCTGATAAATCGGCTGGCCTTTGCTTTTACTTTCCCTCGTGCAACATAGCTTGGTGGCCTGGAGTCTGGTCTCTAACCCTTCTAGGAGGGGAGGGGAGGGGAGGGGAGGAAAAGCGGAAGGGGCTCTCTAACAGTCAGTGCGTCACTAGCAAAGTCCAATGGCACCAAGAAGCCGTCACAATGCTGCTGCTGCAAGTGGACTCGTTGGCAAGGATCGTGCAGCTGGTGACACCAAATGGGCACACCACTGCTTGGCTTGCGTGGGAAAGCTGAAGGTAGTAAGAAAAAAGAGTCTACCCAAAAGCATTAAGGCAAGGAGCCCTTATGGCTACCTGCTCTGTCATTGAGAAGCTCGTGCCATATATTGGTGTACAGCCATAGGAGAACTCGAGCTGCGAGCATTTCAGGCAGCTAACGCTAACTAACGGCTAACGGCTAGCACCACGGCCATTTCACGAGCAGCTACCGACTCTCTCTACATCTCTCTCTCTTCTAGCTGCACCGCGATGTGACCAAGCAGCGGAAGCTCAACGATTTCCTATTGGCCGTCACAAAGTAAGATGGCGCTGCAGTTCGCAAAGCTTGCACCACAGCTGCTGCTGCTGCCGAAACCATACGACCATGATACTGCCCGTGCTTGAGTAAACTCAATGGAGGAACAGAGGCACTCATGCTGAAGCAAATGGCACGCTTCGTCAGTATAGTCAACTGATTGCATGCTGATGCGAATGAATAAGTGCAAACAAGTGTTCTTCAGCCACAGAAACTGCGTTTTAGAAACATCTTCCAGGACATTGTCAGTATGGATACGGTGATAATGAAGATTATGGTAAGTTACGCCCATAGCTGGCATTGTAGCAGCTAGGCCCGACAGGCAGCTTTGTGCAAGAAGTCATGCCGCCGATGCACATGGACTGTCGTTCGATGGCTGCCCGATTGATGCCGATTGCAGAAAGGTCATGAACTACGTACACGACAATTCACACCTTTGTGTGACACTACAGCCATTTTGCTGTAGTCTAGATGCAGCAGCACCTGTTGCTGCTTAGAGACAGTGCAATGTTTCATTTTGATAAAAGGATGTGATACTGATGCTATAAGGGCGGCTTCTTGCTCACATAGCAAAGGTACCATATAGTCAATACTTGATTTTGGTGCAAAGTTGTTCATATATATTTAAATAATTATGAACCTCAGAAACGAACGGTGGGCTGCCTTGCAATCATTCTGCAATCAGAGGGCAATACCGCAAGTACTGGAGAGCAATAACTGGATGGCAGGCTGTGATGCAATTACTGCAATTAACAACAAATAACCAGGGAAGTGCTGTCAAGCAATCGCTAGGCAGAGTATTCTGCCGGATGTGAAGGGAAACGGTAATTCTTGCTGGAATGCAAATATTCTTGCTCTAACTTATCATGAACGCTCATCGAACCGAACCAAGGCTGTTGAGATGGTACAAGAATTTGTCTTGCCGCTTGCCTAGAAGCTGAATCTTGGGTGAGGGGTACATTACGATTGTACAGCAGCAATCTGGCCGAAAGCCAGAAAGAGAAAGCCTGGTTTGGCCATCTCAGCTAGATGCTAGGTGGCTTTGGAGATAACCAAAGCTGCTTTACCACCATGCACTGCATAGTAACACTTTAGCACCTCCAGTTTGAATCATATTTTAGGAAGTCTCAGGGATAGTCTTGTGCTCATAGGGTGAAAATGGTTCGCCCGGTGGTTAGGGTGCTCACCCCGACCAAGGTCTGGCCGAGGTCGGGGGCTCGAGCCCCGTGGCATATGTGAAGTGCCTGAATGGAGACTAAGTTCACTTAGGGTGCTATACAAATGAATTATATTTTTATATGCTCAAATTGAGTAACCGGCAAGTAAAGAAACCTGCACAGTGGTTTAGCATAGTCCAGCAATAGCCTGGGTCTTGACCCAGGGGTAAGATGCTTGCTCTCCAAGACCCAGGTCATGGCTTCGAGTCCTGCAGTGGGTGATCTTGTATTGCTCACTGCAAGCAGCAGCGATAGCTGCTAAGGCTCTTCTCCCGCTATATACACGAGGCTGCTGAATCAGCTAGCATTTTTCCACTGCCAAAGAAAACAGTCACTTTGGCTCACTTTGCTGTAACTACTTTGTGCTTGCTTCGATTCACGGGTTTCACGTATCAGCCGAGCTGCACTGCGACTCAGTAGAAGGAGCCCAGACAGAGTGAGAGACGGTATGCTAGAGAGATTGTGTGTGTGCGCGTGTGTGTGCGCGTGTGTGCTTGTGTGTGTGCACGCTTGTGTGTGTGCGTTTGTGTGGTGTGTGTGTGTGTGTGGTGTGTGTGTGTGTGTGTGTGTGTGTGTGTGTGTGTGTGTGTGTGTGTGTGTGCGTGTGCATGCGTGCGCGCGAGCGAACGTGGGAGGACGGTGTGCCGATGTAGTCATACAAGCTGCAGTATCCTACGAGTTGCAACTGACTAGCATGATTTGCCTATCCTTGCAGGACTTTGCAAAGAAGCTAGTCAAGGCCGATCGTGCTTCGTTGTTCCTGCTCGATACGCAGACAAAGGAGCTCTATGCCAGGATATTTGACACGGGATCCATCGTGAACGACTCGAGCCCTAGCGCGAAAGAGATCAGGCGAGTACTCGATCGTGCTTAGCCAACCATGTCACGCTTTGCGAGGCAGGACGACAAGGCCCACGCTTCACATGGCCTTGTGTGCTGAGGTGTCCGTGCTGTGCCCAAACGGTAGGCCCCCAAGCTGCTCACAACGGCATCGACTGATGCAATTATAACGAGTCTCTGTAACGAGGTGTGGGGTAGCGATTGTACTTCTCAATTTTCATTGACTTTTGAATTTTGCATGTGTGGATTTATTTTCAGGTGCAAGCAGGTGTTCCAGCATGCACGAGTTTTTTTTTATAAAGTGAGCCAATTGCATAGGCAGAGGGGATAATCCTCAGTATAGTAGTAATAATAATAACAATAACAATAATATTTATACATTTGTATTGTGCCCTCAGAGAATTTAATCTACTTCTGGGCACTTAACATATACGTTAAGAGTTTTTTCTGAAGTGCACCAATGGTATAGGCAGAGGGGAACACTGCGACCGACCGACCCGCAGGCTCTCACCAAGCCAGCTGCAGCTGACCGGCTGATCCATTAGGCCGTCACCTTGCTCGAAAAATCTGGCTTCCAACGGAAGGCCCGACCGCAGGCTGCACTGCTATAGCAAGTTCTGTCAGCCGGCCGTTCGCTGTAGCTGAGCAGCTCACGATCGAGCTCAGCCGGTGACCTCAGCCTGCGATCGACTTGGCCTTGGCACTCTTAGCCTTAGCATGCTCGAGCCAGCGCAGTTTTCTTCTAGCAGCCTCTGCAAACCGACCACCCTTCGAAAGCTAATGAGAACTTGCCGCCCTGACACGGAAGTTGAAAGGGAGTAAAGTAAAATTAATGGCCATGTAGTGGCCGCCGGACTTATAAAAATGCTGCGGATTTATGAAAAAATTCCCGTTTCTAGCTCTGGTGTCTGGCTGGATCTAGCCTGCTCGCTCGAGAGAGACTAGCCCCAGCCACTCCGTGGCAAGTCTCGGCTCATGGCAGGCTCTTCACCGCCTACGCAGGAGAATGTCCTGGGTCCTTTGCCCGTTTGCGTTTCCCATCTAGCCCCGGCCTCTCAGTAAAGCCAGAGCAATGCCTATTGCTAATCGTTTAATGTCAAATGCGAGTTTATTGCTCTCGGTAGTAATGCCGACTGCACTTTGCCTCGCTGGGCACGGAACTTGGCCCACCTTAATGCGGTGTCAGCGACGAGCATAACCGACGTAATCTCCTAGTAAATTTGATTAGCAGAGACCGGCAGGGTGAGGGACCGGTCAAAAGGCCCGAGGGACCGCTCTTGTGAAAGCTCCTCATTCTCCTAATTATGACATGGGCTCAGAATAAAGTTCTATTCAATTTTATTATTAGTTGTGCTGTGATTGCTAGTAATGTGCTTAAGATTGGCTGCTGACATAAATTCACCTGACATGTGCCGAAGCATTATAGGTTTTTACATTATTTTTTACTCTCTCTTAAGCGCTAGCCAGCTGTTAGTGAACTGAAGTCGGTGCATTACCTTTTGGCCTATTGCATTTATTTGGGAAGGACCTCTGAAGTTGGCGATGCAATTGGCAAGGGGACATATTAAACGAAAGGCTTACGGAAAGAGGGGGCCGTTTAACGGCTGCGATCAATACACCTCTCGGATTCGATGTGGCATGGTCTATCTCAACTAATTGCTGGGTCCTTAATATCGTCTGTCATATTCCCACACAGTTGAGACTTAGACGAGTGAGGGCTCAAAATGAGAATGACGGCACATTCATTTGAACACACTAGTCAAAAAACTTGAAATTACTAAAACAAATCTGTGTACACTTTGGGATAAGCTGTTATCTCTACGAGCCTTGCCAATGCAAAGACAATTGTAATAATAAGAAGGAAGACATCATAAGAGAATTAAATCTCTTTCTAGGTACTTCTCTTATGCTGGAAAGAAAGCATCTCACTTGGTTATTGTTAATATGCACAACCTCAGCACACATAAGCACATAAAAGATAATTCATACGGATAGCCATGTGAGGAATATGTGGCTTTTTAGCTTTTTTTAAATGTCAAGTCTAGCAGTCTCGTGACATTAGTCTGAAGTGATTTCCAGGCTTTGAGAGCGTACGATTCGAAGACACGGTCTTCAAAGGATTAGAGGTTCGTCTGAGGTTCAGCTAAACCACTTAAACTAGAAGAGAAAGTGATATGGCACAAAGCCTTCTTTGGAAGTATTTCTCATTTGTAGACCGGAGTGAGAGTCCCGGAGTGCCAGAGCTTTGAAGTCGATATGCACTGCTTGCTAGGCGGCCAATGCCGGTCGGTTAACATGTATGGTGTAACATGGCAGTTTTGAAGTTCACGATAGACAGCTCTGAGCACTTGGACTCAGGAGTGAAGCTGCGTACTGCTTTATATATAAGCTGCGCTGCTCCTTGCTAACCGATCCGAGATGCAAGATATTCAGCAAAGCAAAGCAGACTTTACATCCGTGCTCAGATGCATGATGTCTAATCAATATGACATCGCGTTCGAGCTCAGAGTACACTTCTTCAATTCGATCAAGATGCGGGAGTCGACACGACTGCTCACCTCAGGTTCCAGAGATCGTATCTTACACTCCCGACACGACAAGATCTTTCTTTTAAGCACTACGATATCCCCTTTTGACGACAGCAGCGGTCACTACTTGTGCTTTAAGCTTTCGAGAAACTCTAAAAAAAATTATTGTTTGCTTCTTTCGTCTACCGCTATTTTGAAAAAAGGTTGCATCAGTTGCTGTAAGAAAATGGGATTTCCCAATCAAGGTTATCCAATAGACTTCAGAGGCTTACTTTACAAGGCTGTTTCATATTAATTGTATATTATTCGAATGAAATAGCTAGCGACATACTAGTGTTTTAAGAGAGCGTAGGAGCAGCAGCATGACTTGCAACCTAATGAGACCTAGATGCCATTTTTTTAAACGCCGGTTGAAAGTTCAATGATCGCCAATCAGTAAAACTTGTTGGCCAAACCTCTGAATGTACACGTGCACCAGCACCAGCATGTATATGCACAAATTCCTTACATAAATGTGTGAACCCAGGAACAAGGAAATGTTTGTGTACATGCAAGCTCTGTTTGCGTGTGTTCGTGCATGTGAGCGCGCATGCGCGTGTGCATGCGTGCTCACTCGTGCGAATACGAAGCATTAGCTAGCTCTGGCAGGCATGTGGGCATTGTGTATCAGCATGCCTTTTGCACATACATGCATGCACATATGCAAACCACAGCACACATGCATATACACACGCATGCACACACATATAGGTGCACGTGTTCGCACATGCACATAAACACACATACACACATACACTCGCACACAAGTATATGCACATGCATGCACACGAACATGCACGTGCACACACACCTATACATGCCTCCTGACTTTGCGCAAGCAAAAGCCGAAAGGTTAGGCCAGTACTGCTGGACACACTAGGCGTCATCAAGCAACCGCACATTCATGCGATTCGCTTTCGATATCGCTCAAGCTAAATAATCACCTCATTATCGGAGCACGTGGATTATTGCAAAACTGCAGTCAAGCCTGGGGTGACAGCTGCTTGCGTAACAGTAAGTAATTGAGTTGCTTATTAATCATTAAATCTCCCTGCCTATCCGGCCTGCGCAAATGAGTGCCTAGGATCTTTGGTAGCAATCATTGACTACAGGGGCCAGCGAGAGTTAACCAAGCAGCAGCCGCTAGGTAGCGTCCTGCCGTCGGCCTCCGACCTGCGCCCGTGCCAAGAGTCGACTGCCGTTCGTTGATGACTAGCGGTGCCGCAGTGAGCAGCAGCGAGTACATTTTTGCAGGGTGGCCAACTGCATCGCGGTCACTCACCCTCTACAGCACAAAGTGGCTGTGTAAGGGCTTGTGGGCGAAGCCCCGACAAGCGAGTTGTTGCGTTGTGGACGACGGCTGTATTATATCACATACAAGCAACATAGGCGGGCGAGCATACATACTGATATAGTAGCCATCGTGCGTGCTGCTCCGGAGCAGCTTTAAGAGAGAAGAGAGTGGATAGCGTGCGTACAGGCCGACGCACAGGCAGAAAGTGAATTGTGCGGCAAGGAACCGCAACTCGTGCCAGCAAGGAGCATGCCCGTTGGGCGAACGGACGTGTGGGGGGGGCAGAACCACGTGACTGCGATGACACGCTCACAAAGGGGACGACAAAGTGGACGATCAAGTGCATTATTATAATTATAATTATAATTATAATTTTAATGACATATCCACTCACGACTGCGTGAGCCGAACAAGAGTGGAAAAGATGGCATCACCGAGTGGCCATGCACTCATGCCTCCACCCAATCAGCGGTGAGGTCCCGGCCGCAGAGACGTTATGCACTCTTGCCCTGTCAGGCTAGGGGGGCAATATGGCAGCGATGCTACACGCCCACAGCTGAAGCTAGGCATTGGGCGTCAAGCTGCAAGGCTTCAGCCTTGCGCTGCATGGCTGCCGCCGCTGCTGACGTGCCTCCTCGCGAAAAAAATTAAGTAAAAGTCAGACCGACTCTCCAAGTCACCCTCGAAGCCATGTCGCTTTGTGAGGTGCGAAGCTCACGTAAGGAATCGCACGAGCAAGCTCTCTACAGTCCGGCGCAGAGCAGCTCGGCAAGAGTACGCCTGCCGGAGCTGTTCGTGAGAGCGGAATGAGAAGGCAGGCTCACTTTGCTCCGTCCTGCAGAGATCTGAGGAGAGAGCGAAAAGGCCGGCACCCCTACAGGCACCCCGGCTAGGCACCTGGGCATCCAAGCCGAGGCAGGGCTCTGAGACTACTCGTGAGAATCACGTCTACCGCTCACCTCGGACAATGGGCCACTACATTTCGTTCAGTTGCAGATGAAAAGCGATTCTCCAATTCAGGTTTGAATAGACCTTTGGACCGCCTCGAGATTGCCTTATTCGGCAAGTCTTGTAAGACGGCATGCCACTGCCAATATATCCGAAGATCGGCAAGGGTTTATGAGGCTGACTTCTGACTGCTATTTAGCATGTCATCACATAATTCGGTTCTAGGTATATCCATCGTTGTGCATCGCTGTGGCAGCAATGACGGCCACGACTTACCGTTCCGTCACTCCATTCGTCTGCATCTTGACCTACGTTTTTCACTATTAATCCACCTTAAGATTAGTTATCCACATTTGTATTCTAGTTTAAGTATGAAAGCTGCTAAATGGCCGAGTGCCGCAAAGCCAAGAGTGGTGGAAAGCAGCTGATCAACCTCTAGCATTTCATCAATCCCGCCAGTGCAGAAAGGAGGTGGCATGTACCGCAGAGTAGATTTGCAGCCTGAAGATCTACTACCGTATCCTGGTGCCATACCTCAAAGCAGCCAATGCGACTGCAGCAGCCAGCACAACTCTATATATAAAAAGTACTAGCTGAATCAATAGACTCTTTTGTATAGTGGCAGAAGTGCCTTTACGGCCATCACCACTGCTTGCAGTGGCAATACAGGATCACCTGCCGCAGGATTGGAACCCACGACCTTGGGACTGAGGTCGTGAAAAACAACTGCCTTATACCTAGGTGACCGCCGTGCAGTTTTCTATCATAAGAAAAAAGCAGAGAAAAAGCAAGCTTCACATTTGCTCCGCCTTCAGAGTGCTCGGACTTTTAGAGGAAAGGCTTCGAGCAGGCTTTGAAGTGACTCGCGCGCCGATGCACGCCCTTGTGGCGGCACCAGCTAAGAGCCGTGCTTGCTGGGCTGGCGGCTTACTGTTGGCGCGACTAGCTTAAACGGTTCTTCTCCAGGTTCCCAATGGATAAAGGGGTGGCAGGCTATGTGGCCTCTACCGGTCAAACTTTGAACATCACCGATGCATACAGTGACGAGCGATTCAACAGGTGGGGCTAATCATTCGATGGTGCAGCCTTGTTTTGTCAGTCGCACCAGCCACACTTGGCTGGTTTGCTTGCGCACTTCCGCTGACGTCAGGCATGCGTTTTATTAATGCTGTCGGCATTACAGAGAGGTGGACCTGAAGACCGGCTACAAAACTAAGACGATCCTCTGCATGCCGATTTGCATCCGTGGCAATATAATCGGCGTGGTGCAGATGGTCAACAAGCTACACTCCGCATTCACCAAGGCAGATGAGGAATCCTTCGAAACATTCGCCGTGTACTGCGGTCTTGCACTGCACCATGCTAAGGTAACTAGATGGTTCACAGCTGCAGTTACCCTCCCCCTTTTCAGTTTCGAATGTTTTCGAACTGTGGACAGACGCTGTGACCGAAAACTGACGGACCCTTCATGCTAACTTCTCAGACAGCAGCAATCTACTAAGATAGAGTGCATCTTACGAAGGTTGGGATGACTATTACTGACTATGAGAAAGATCTAAAATGAGCAAATTAAAATGGAATGCCATTTTGTTGGAGAGAAGAAAAATGCAGAACATTACCGAGCAAGAAAATAAATTAAATGCAGAATTGTTGACTTAAAGGTAATCCATCTTTGGTTGCATGAGGCCAAACGAGCAGCAAACCATCCCAAACACCTCTGGGGCTACTCACAGCAATCCTTTTAAGCTGCCATTTTTCACTGTGACGCAGCTGATGACTGGGCAGTTCGGTGAGACCTACCATGATGTGCTGACAAACTCGAGGAGAGAATTCTTCATTTGACATTCAAGCCAGTGCGGCTAGATCAATTGCCATCAACATAGTCAGCTTGAGCAATAGGGGAAGTTAAGAAATTAGCAGCAAATTACAAGTCTTTCTTTCCTCCTAGCTGGAGTCAGCAATATTCAAGATTGTGGTATTGCGGCTGAGGTGCATGCATATCGATGGAAATCACAAACGTCCATCACATAAGAGCTGCGCAGACAGAGGCAACAGCACGTGTGCCAAGCTGTGCGGCTCATTGTGGCTAACTTGGCAGCAAATTCATTAGTGCAGATGGTGGCACTTCTGGCTAGGATCCGATACTTAAGCTGAGAGTTCTTACGTAGTGGCAGCAACTGGGGGAGCCAGGCCGGTGCAGGTCGGGTTGGTCCTGCTTTAGCTTGCATGAACATGTCAACATCTGCCTAGTAAGAGGCATACCATCATACCATCTATACAACAGCCACCCTGGCCATGCCTGAACTGATAAAAAAAACTCACTCTGCTTTGCTGTCCGGCCATACTTGGATAAGAAACATCACACAAATCACGGAAGTTTTAATTCTGTAAATCTCTGAAACGTTACATCTGATGACAGTTCAATTATTCTTGACCCTACGCATATATACGTACATTACGATATGCAGGTTGAGTAGGCTGGGTGGTCTGAAAATACACTAGAGGCTACCGGAGCCTATCGGTGTGATTTTCGCAGCCGGTAAACTCTTCATGGAACCTCGCCTTACCTGAATTGTTAAAAATCCTTCGTCTTATTAAGATCAGGGCTTAGTAAAACATTAAAATTGCTGTCTCCAAACCTTCGTAGGGCTTGGCTGAAGCTGTGCTGTTTAGATGGAGAAGCTGTATAAAAGCGCCCCACACAAGCCAATCCAAACAATTTAAGATTGTCTTCAAAATGCAGCAGACCACAGAAAATACATTTGCTTCCATTTTAGCTCTACGACAAAATTAGGAAGTCCGAGCAGAAATATAAAGTGGCTCTAGAAGTCCTGTCTTACCATAACCAGTGCTCGGAAGAGGAATACCTGAAGCTGAGGAACACGGCATTGCCAGCACACGTGCATGAGATAGAAAGGTAAAAGCGCAAGCAGCTGCTGCCGTGCCTGCTGCCTTTGCTTCCATCCCAGTCCGGTGATGACTGGTCTGACGCAGCTGCTTTCACTGATCGAGTAGGTTCGACTTTTCACCGTGGCACGTCAGCAAAGAAGACAAACCCCTCTACGTCGTGTACATGTTCAAGGAGCTGTTTGCTGACAACGGCTGTGAAACAATGTAAGGGGGGTTGACTGCCAACCAGAGCCTGCAGCTGCACACTCTCCCAAATGGGTGACGGGTGGAGGTGGCAACGTCCGTGCATTGTACTGCTGGCAGTGTGGTGCATGCACCGAAGCGATCAATCGTCTTTATTTCTAGGTTCAACATGTCTCGCCTTGCTAAATTCACTCTCACCATCAGGAAGAACTATAGGAAGGTACCCTATCATAATTGGGACCATGCCTTCTCGGTTGCTCATGCCATGTACGCAATACTTAAGACCAGCGACCATCGATTCTCATCACTTGAGGTGAGGCGGGACTAGCTGGATGAGGGCCGCCAAGCATGGGCATGCGCCCCCCCCCCCCCCCGCCGGCCCCGAACGGCCACGAGCACTCGGCATGGTGTCCCCACGCGATCAAGCATCACGGAGCGGCAGTGTTAGCCTGAGCTGCACCGGTGGCATGCCGGATCCTCCTCCTTTTTTCAGGCACTCGGCTTGTTCGTGGCGTGCCTGTGCCACGACCTGGATCATCGCGGCAAAACGAATGCCTTCATGGTCAAGAGTGCATCACCTCTGGCGGCGATCTACACAACATCCGTGATGGAGCATCATCACTTCAATCAGACCGTGTCCATCTTGCAGCAAGACGGTCACAACATATTCAAGGAGCTGACATCTGAGGAGTACAAAACTGTAAGTTGCGGGCTATGGGGTCGTCCGGATGTAAGAGAGCATCCAGCCTCTTATAGTACTTACCTCTCTCTCTCTCTCTCTCTCTCTATATATATATATATATATATATATATATATATATATGTATATATATATATATATATATATATATATATATATATATATATATGTATATATATATATATATATATATATATATATATATATATACTAAACACATTGGTGTGTGTACATTCTTTGTATTTGTTTACTATTCTTATTAGCCCATACCCGTTAAAAATCACTGAAAACTCCTTCTTTGCTTTGAGTGACAGGCCTGGGTGTTCGTTCTTAAGACAGTGCGATGCTCCTGAGCTTCTTCTACTGTCTTTGTTTTGACTGAGCTTGCCTTATGTGACTTATTCGTTGAGCTTCGACAGCAGACGCCTCGGGAAGACTTCTTCTTCAGACTCTTGCCGATAACTTCGACAAAAATCCTGTTTTGCTTGAATTTCGGTATTGCGACACCGAGTGGCTCTCTGTTGTTTGTTTTTTCCTTTTCTGAAACAGTAATGCAAAGATTCTCTGTGCTTAGCTTGCTTGTTCAGGATCCATTGCTATCAAAATTTGGTACTTTCTCGCTTCAAGCAATTTTCCAATTTTGATCTCTATCAATTAAATTTAATTTACAACTATGTCAGTGCACTTTACCATTCCGATCTATATTCGTGCGTGCTTCCATTAAATTGGTCAGCAC
Organism: Cristatella mucedo; assembly: GCA_009760855.2. Taxonomy (NCBI): domain Eukaryota; kingdom Metazoa; phylum Bryozoa; class Phylactolaemata; family Cristatellidae; genus Cristatella; species Cristatella mucedo. Next base: position 7,988,866 of record WPIO01000010.1, on the reverse strand, counting down.
CGGCTAGCAACTCGGCAAGTGACTTTTGTTTATGTAATAAAGTACTTGCAAATACTATTAAATTTTGATTACATTTTCAATTTCAACTGTGAAAGTGAATTTTATCATTACCAAGCAAATTGAGCAGCCTCTCTTCCAAATGGTCAGCACCGGCAAATGAATCAGCAGTGACTTTTGTTTACTTGGGGGGTGGCCGGCACTTACATACACATGAACTAGACATTACAATTAATAAAGGTTGATATTTAGGCAATATAAAAAGAGCTGCTCAGATGCAATGCATTAGGAAGAAAACACGAGTAAAGACGGTGCTGAAGAGACAAGCTGAGTTTATGATGCATAATAATAATAATAATAATAATAATAATACACTTGATAAAGCGCCCTCAGAGAGCTCAATCTCTTTCTAGGCTCTTTACATGCAAAGATTATTTTGAGCCTAGGGATTACTTCCCAGTCGAACGATCCACTCAAGACCCATGTAGTCATTAATGAGATCAGATGATGACAGGCCTATGGAAATAAATTAGAGTATGGCTGACATAACTGCAGGGTGCTCTGCATCGCGTAGGTGGAAGGGTCGCAGCACCAGTGAAGCTGCAGAAGGCACTCAACAATCCTCTTGAAATATTAGGCCTACATAATCTCCCTTAAAGAACTCCTAGCTTTGTCCCCGGTTTCCTTCCCCTTCTGCGTCTCTCTCTCTCTCTCTCTCTCTCTCTCTCTCTCTCTCTCTCTCTCTCTCTCTCTCTCTCTCTCTCTCTCTCTCTCTTTATCACTCCTCTCCCTTTCACCATCTCTCTTCTTTCTCCCTATCTATATTCTCTCTATCTATCTATCCATCTCTCTCCACCCATCTATCTCTCTATCATCAATAGATAAAGCCTCAAAAATGAGCAGGTTCGCTGCCCGAAACACAGAACAACACTTACACTTTGCTCCCATCAAGCACGATAGGCAGAAACCTTATAGAAGCGCTTCCTTCCCCTGCTCTTGCCTCTTTCTTAGTTTAACAAGCAAGGTCCTCTCTTCCGGCACCCACCAGCTGCTCATCCGCAACGCCTCTCGTTAGCCCGATTTAATTTTAAAAAAATCAAGATCATGCACCTAATCTTCGTTTGAGCTCACTTTTACATTTTTAACGAATAATTGGGATTATTTAAAAGTATTAAAGTTAATAACCCTTTGAGGCTTCTCAAATACTTGGAATTTGTGGTCTCTCGAAGCTTCTCTTTGGTCTACAAACCCAACTTGATTTCATGCTTGTGTATCTAAATATTCATTCATTAATTTATTATAACACACACATGCGCGAACACACACTCACCCATACTGGTATGTAGCATATCAACCTATCGTTCTGCCACATTCCTGCGCATCCTAGCCTGGTACACACTGATTTGTGAGCGAATATAGTCGCTCCAGGTGAACAATTTTCAAAGTGTGCAAGACTCAAAGGAGGGCACTCATAGCCAAGAATTTGCAACTCAAGACACGAACTAAGTGGTTTCGATTCCTTTTGGAAATGACATTGCTAGTGTTGAGTTAAGAATGTAAATGAGAGGGTTGTGCACGTGCAGGTGACCGCATGTGTGAGATTGTGTTTCTGCTTAAGCATATGCAATTGACATGTTCATATAATGCATGCTACAGACAGTCTATTTAGTGCATGCACATACGAAGCATGCATTCCTAACTCACTACCGCATATGCATAAGCAAGCACTCACAGTTGTTGCTCACATTCATATAACAGCCACTTTCGTACCCCTCCATGCCGGAAAATACTCCAAGCGACCGAGAAACGAGATCACAAAGTTGCCCGCGAATGAACGATGATTCGCACAGGCTCAGGTGCAATCAAAACTCGCACACGATGTGCTTCGCCAAAGCTGCAAGCAGCCTAGGCTTTGAATCGCCCTCTGTCGTTGTTCGGTACCCCTCTGTCGTAAATAGGCAGGAAATTGTGCTTCCCATGCAGCAGCACATCGATTGGAGGGGGGCACCTGCCGGAGCAGGTGCACGTGGTCACTCACACGGTCGCTCTTTGCAGATCCTGCGCTACATAAAGGAGTGCATACTTGCCACTGACCTGGCACTATTCTTCGGGAACAAGGCCAGATTGAAGGAGCTCGTCGACAGCAAACAATACAACTGGCAGAACGAGGAGCACCGGTAAATATGCACCGCCCCAGCCCATCAACCCCTTGCCGACCACCCAGCCTCTCGCCGGCCCACAAGCTGCTGTACAAACCAGCCATCTACTTGCCACGAACAGAGCTACACAGACCCCCCTCCCCTTCCCAGCTACTCACATCAGCTGCTGCATACCGACCAGAGCCCCTCTCACATCCAACGTGCCTTTCACAACCCACTTGACGACAATCTCACGTTTTTCACCAGTCCACTGCAGCGCGATAGATCCCTGGCCTAACCTTTGACGACATTTCGTGCTGCCTTACAGTGGACGACTCGCAAGTTATTACCACTGCTGTGCACTATTGTTATTTATAAATGGAGCCAGTTGCCATGGGGGGCTTTAGTGCACGGTGCATAGCTCGCACGCTCCCATCAAGCCCAAAAGCAAAATCAAATGGACGATCGTCCAGCTCTTCGTGCTTTCGAGAACCCAGGCAGTTTCGTCGATGGGCAGACCTGAGCTGCTGCCGGCCGTGTGGGTTCTTTAGGTGTCTCACTCGAGCCATCGCCATGACCGGATCTGACCTCTGCGCCAGCACCAAGGTGTGGGACATCCAGCTCGAGACGGTGAGAGTTATCTTCGAGGAATTCTACGCACAGGTACGAGGCACACTGGCAGGCAAAGCGTCCATCCTGCTGACAGCTCGGCGCTCCGAGGGCAACGATTTTAGCGCATCGTCCGGGAGCAGCAGTAGCAGCGGAGTGAGCGGAATGCTATGCAGAGTGGATCGCCGGTCTGCTAGCAGCAGCAGCCAGTGCAGCACTCTATGCTGCGGCTATAGTCGTAACGAGCGAGCAGCTCCGTCTGACGGCAGGTGACTTTCACTCTTTTGCTGCAGGGCGACGAGGAGAAAAGCAAGGGCCTTGCGCCGATTGCCATGATGGATCGCGACAAGGCAGATCAGCTCCCACAGAGCCAGGTTCGTTCGATGCCGCTCGTCGCCCTTCGCTGCCCCGAACTGAGACCTCGGATTTTGCTAGCACAGCACAGAGCTGGGTTGCAGATCGCACATGCATCGGGTAATCCAGTCTCCGATGTGCTCTCTTAACTGAGAGTGCCAAGCAGGCCTTCCCAAACTTCTACAGCAAAAAGTATCGACGATTCGCTCTCTGCTATAGATCGGTCTAATTAGGTAATTCATTTGCATAGCGCCTGAAGAGAACTTAATCTCTATCCAGTTGCTTCACATATGCTAAGGTAGCTCCAATCGTAACCTCGGAGGAGAGCCAGTCTGCCGATGGAGCATGCTGGATTACTCTGGCAAACCGCATACATTCGGCAGCACAGGAGAGTGGATGAGGCCGAAGAACCCTTACACTCACTTCAGCAGTAGGAAACATGCTGCACATCAAAGCACGAGTCCCTAGAATACTCCGCATTGCACAAAAAAATCAGATGAGTGGACTAATGGGTTGCAAGTTTTAATGCCACAATGAGAACGCCATGCTGACGTAGGTGTACAAGATGAGCATCCGGGTCTCTCTGCTTGCATGGCTTGCCCCAGATTGGCCAATCTCCAGGACTTTTGGTAGTCCATTGGCATAAGCATGGTTGATACCCTATACTCTCTCCTCCATAACTGACCAACAAAGTCGTGGTTAAGCATCCTAATTAGAGCTTTTCAGAGCTGACCGATGACAGGTGTGCTGCATTCGGCCCAAAAGTTACAGCAGCAGCAGCAGCTGACATACCGGTTCTCCCAATGAGCCATTGTAGCAGGTCATTTTCTCCTCATTTTTCCTTCTGGAGTCAAAGACTGCCATAAAGCACATATGAGCTTGACCAGATTGCTGATTAATTTCCAGAGTACAGTTCTATCATAAGTTCAATTTTGCAGGTTGGTTTCATTATCGGCATATGTCTGCCGTGCTACGAGATGCTCGTGCAAATACTGCCGTCGACCAAGCCCATGCTTGATGGGGCAAGGTTAGTGCATCACAATGCTTACTGCTACGTGTGGCACCAATCCCACCCTATGCATATGCACCTTTTAATAAAATGAATAGTACGACAAAGCCTACTCGTGTGTGCACTCACACCACACAGCAAGTATTTATTTGCACACAAGCTCTGATAGTAATTATAGGATACTTCTACAGTGACCTCGAAGAACTAAACCTCTTTCTAGGCATTTTACGTATGGTGGAAAGGAGCCATGTAAATCAGCTAGTGATAACAAAATGCAAAACTTCAGCATGCATAAGCACACGAGGAAAATTCAACGGATGGCACATATGCTGGGAGAAACGGTGGGTTTTAAGCTTATTCTTAAATGTCAAGTCAGGGAATGTAGTGACGTCAGTGACGAGAGTGAGCTTCAAGCATTGGGAGCAGACGAACTAAAGGCACAGACTCCTAAAGATTTGGGGTTAGTTCGAGGCACAGGTCCACGACATGAGTCAGAAGAGCAGGTGGTACGTTGCGTAGCCAGAGGTACACGACAAAAAAGCTTAGCTTCCGACTTTGGCACAACTGTCAGCGTCTAATTTCGCAGACTCCAAGACCTGCACGCGGTAAGTTACAGAAGTCAAGACTGGGTGACTCTCATACGCATGTGCATACAGCACGATCGTGCGAGTGCAAATATACATGCTTAAACTGAAGATGAGTGAGACACGTGCAAAAATAGTATACAGGCGCATACATCCATGCTACCTGCACAGTCCTGCAGTACACCCGGAAGTTGCCAGCAGGCATGACGTGCAAGGTTTGAACGTCACGTGCGAGCATCATAGCGTCATGAGCCAGCTTGGAGAGTAATCCCATGCAAGCTTGGAGCATAACGTGCTAGTGAATGTAAAGCAACACGTACAGACTATCGATAACTGCACCGGTAATGTATGCCATTCGTACAGCAGAGTTTGGGTGAACGGGAATGCAAGAGCACAACAGCTCGGCCTCCACAAGTATGGCTCAAACTCACAACCCTCGTTCACTCACGGCAAGCTATCGCTGGTCATCTCGGTTGGCCATTCGTTTTCTAGGTCATGGCTGCCATTGGAAACTTTGCTTCCATTTTATTTTAACAGCGACAACCTTAAAAAGTGGCAACAGATGGCGGAGAAAAACGAGAAGGTCGCCGAGCGGCGTGAGCTCGGCCGCGACGAGAATGGCAACACCAAGTAGCGAGAGAGCGCGCAAGTGCGGGCACACAAGCTCACCCACAGACATCGGCTAGCTGCCCTCACCGAGGACTGCCGGCCGGTGAGCCGACACTGGGCCCAGGCCAGGCCTCCATTGTCGCTCACTGTGGCCAAGGCACGCCCGGATTCTCGCTACAAGCGACATTCCTCAGCAGCCAGCGGGCCGTCAGCGGTCCACCCGCGCGTGCACAAAGAAGACCAACCAATGCCACCACCACCACTACGACGCACGGGAGACAGCTGGTCTGTCCGATGAACGCGAGGGCACTGCTGTCTTTTTTCTCTATGGACCCAAAGCTTCGGCAGCTAAAGTGGTGCTCAGCAGAAAGCAATGCACGTAGCCGGACGCCAGACGCCATGACTCTACTGACCAGTGTGGCCCCGGTCTCTTCGATGTGGCTGCTGCAGATGTGGGGGGGGGGGAGTTGAGCATCCACGGCAAACGGCTGGCTCAGTTGCTCTTTCGGCCAGAGAGACAATCAGCTGCAGCTCAAGCATCGCCGAAGTATAGTTATTGTAAATATGTCGTACAAGGTGTATAGCAGAAGTACATGTAACAATTGTTGCCTGTCAGGCCTCTCTCTCTCTCTCTCTCTCTCTCTCTCTCTCTCTCTCTCTCTCTCTCTCTCTCTCTCTCTCTCCCTCCCTCTCTCTCTTTCCCTCCCTCTCTCTCTCCCTCCTCTCTCTCTCTAGATAGTTCCCTCTACTTTGTTTTCTTATCCTACTATCCTTCTGCATCTCTCTCACAGGCTCATGTTCCGGTCCTGCACAGCCCATTTTCACACTTTTTTTTTCTCTTCTTGCACGCCATGCGACACCATTGCCGACTTCCTCTGGCCCACCTCACTGCCCGCGGTTGTTTGACGTTTTGTCAAATCCTCCCGCGGCCGACGGCAATCAGTACTGACGACGCTGACGTGGACGGATCATATTTTTATTACGTTTTTTTTGTCATTCCCGAGTGCGCCTTCTGCAGCTGCAATAAATACGCACGTTACAAAAAAAAGCCCGTGCTAGCTAAAACGAAGCTCGGGGCTTCACACCAGGCAGCGCACCAGCTGCCTCGTAGTGACTACGGTGGCCGGAGCAGCGAGGCAACGGCACACAGTCGACCGCTGCCTAGGCGCCCTGCGGCATGAGTGCGCAGCGGCAGACGCCCTACGCCTGGCGCTCGAATGTCGCGCAATATCTGCCGTGTGCCTGCTTGCTGAGCAGCACGTCAACGACGAGCCGGCCGTCACTGTCCGACTGGACGTCGAGCACCGTTCCCTCACGATAGAGCCAGCTAAAACAAAACCGACGTGGGCACCGTGCAGATCACGACGAGGCGCCAATGCGAGACTGAGGCAGCAAAACATAAAAGCAATGAAGGCTGAGCAAGCAGTCAACTTAATGCTGGAGGGCCCTTCGGAAGCAAATTCGACCACGGTAGATTCGATACATACTTTGCTAACTGGCACCATTCAAGAGCTGCGGATGTAGTACGAAACCTCGTACAGTTCCGGGCACTGGCTGCTTGTAGAAAGCAACGAAAACCGGCCGAGACTTATGCTAGGGTTCAGCGCCAGTGTTATACAGCTGCCGTGATCTCACGCTAACCTCCACGGTTCAGTGACCGGTGAATCGAATGGGGTTCCCCTACGTGTTTGCGCTGATTTCTGTCTCGCGACAATCAGCAAAATTAGGCTGCGCAAAGTGCAAATCGCATCACACGTATGAGTGCAGCTTGCTGCACAGACGGCCTCTGCCGGCAACACTGCAACATCAGACCAGATATGTGGTCCCTCAGTGTACTTGAGTTGTAAACCAATTTAGTCTGAATCCATACAAGTGCAGCCGTTCGACTGTACTTGGAGCCAAACCATGTGTTCCCTGTGAGAAGGGCTCCAATGGTCGATAGCCGAGATATTGGTGGGCCAGTGTCAAGTCCCATAAATCTGATAAGGCACCATTTTTTCAAGATAACCTGCAGCACCCTGCCAGTGCTTGCAGATGCATTGACACCCTTGATTAAAATTTACCAATTAATATTGTGGGTGGGTGCTTGAATAGAAACTGCAAGGCCTTGGAGCACATGAAAAATGGCAGCAGAGAGTGACTTCGAACCCTAAAGCCAGTATGTCCACCTTTACAAGTGAAAAGCAAGATAGATCGAAGCAGGAAATTGTAAAATCATCATGGGAGCTGATGGTAGTCCAAAGGTATTGTGGCCAGAAGACAGAAAGTTCCCTCGTTGCTAATTACCAGGAAATTATGCCGCAAAGCTAAACCAACGGTGTGCAAGCTTTTAAAAAAGCGAAAGCCCCTCCGAACTCGGTAGTGTTTGGAGCACCATAGTACGGTCGGGAGACCACTAATACCACCCAATGTCTCCTGGTCTGCCTAGGGCACGGCGGCAGCATCAATACAGCATCGTAAAATTACTAGAAAATGCCAAAACTTGATGCAACAGAATGAAAACAGCAGCCTCCCATAGCGAATCGCATGAGGCATTAGGTGCTTGATTTCTGACCCTTCGGCCAGATCTGAACGGATTGACTGCAGAATACAAGTGCTGCATAGCCAAATGAATACAACCACCAGAAATGAGCCGGGGGGGGGGGTGGTACAATGAACACTACAGTGGAGTGCCAACGCAGTCATCCTCGGCAGATAGAAATGAACAACAGCCGAAAGAAAGATCAGTTCAAACTTCCAGACAAAATGCAAACGATAGCAGACTAGGGTTAAGCAGCCTAGCGCTATGTAGTCGGCGCCTGTGAACGTGCACTTTGCCGCTTGGACTGCCATGGCATACTAATCATGCGAGAAAATGACGGGGCTGCAAAGGCACCGTCGCAGGCAACGATGGCCGAGAGCCACTGGTGGCTGCTCCGAGCCACAAAGACCAGCTGCAGCAGCTACTTGGCCGTTTTGCACGGAGGCAGCGGCATAGGTTTCCCGTCGCGTGGATGCGTGGAGACAGGCGGCACGCTCGCGGCAGACTCTACCTGAGCTCTTCTCCAGTCGGCGCCAGCTTTAGCTGGAGCTGCACTCGGCCCGTGACACTGATCACTGTGGACTCCAGCACCCGCTTCAGCTCAAGCAATCCGTCGCCCGTTGCAGCCGACACCATCGTGCATCGGCAGTCGCCTCTGCAATGCGAAGGCGCCGGGTCCAGCTTGCAGGCAAGGCAGCAAGCAGGCGCACGCAGGAAGGATGCAGCAGCGTAAGTCATGCACATCACCGGCCGACGCTGCGTTTGCAGCGCGCTGGGCTGGCTGAATGTGGGGGCGAGGGGGTGAGACGTATGAGTCGCGACTGCGGTACGCACGCCAGTCGCTCTTGCAGCTGCTCGCGAGAGACGAGATCTGTCTTGCTGCACACTTCGACCACGTTCTGCATCAGATTAGCAGGCAGTCCAAGTTGCACCAGGCTAGCTAGCACGCTCTGCTTTTGCTGCTCCGTGTCGGGATTGCTGATGTCGCGCAGATGCATTATGACGTCCTGAGGTTGGGAGATAAAACACATGGCCGGTTGAAACGTGTGTTGGGAGCAGCTGTCGCCTGGACCCAAGGGCTTCAGGCTACTATGCAGCCTTTAAAAGGCTCGCCAATAGTTGGATTATATTGGCAGAAGGAATACAAGGCCAACGCCGACATACGCACAAGGCATGACTGGAGACCACAGTGCTCGCTCAGTTGAACGCTACTGCTGGACTGCAAAATACTGATGGAGCGTGGGCAAAGAGAGCCCCGGCAAAGAGAGTGCACGCAAAGAGAGTGCAGGCAAAGAGTTCGCAGCAACGGCAGTGGTCGCAATCGACAACAGCACGAGCAGGATATGAGCGGACAAAGGAAGTTCAAAGTTGAGCAGCTGTGCTGCTTCCGTTAAATGTGAGGGCTATCGAGTTATCGAGGCGTTACTTGCAGGGACACCATTCACTTAAACTAGATCTGACGGCTGCTCTGCCCTACCACTAATGCAGTGCCAGAGCGACGCCAGGTGGAATATGCACGCAATTGTTTGCTACCTGGTGACAATAGCCCACACATCCATATGCAAAAACCCAGCCCACCCCAACAAAAGCACCACATAAGCTCGCTAGTAAAAAGTATTTGGTAACCCGAAGCTTCTGAAGCAAGCTGCCTGCTGATTCTAGAGAAAGCTCCCAGCTCCACAGTCAAATCTGCCTATTTTCAGCTTCATAATATTGCTAAAATTCGGGCTTGTTTAGATAAGGATACCACGTCTAAGTTGGTCCATGCATTCGTGACATCTCGTCTCGACTTCTGCAACTCACTGCTTACTGGCCTCCCAGCATGTGCGATCAGGCGATTGCAGCTGGTGCAAAACTCTGCAGCTAGGCTTGTCTGTCGTGAGCGTCGCAGTTGCCACATTACTCCACTTCTCGCCGACCTGCACTGGCTACCAGTCAAGTAACGGATTGACTTCAAGGTTTTGTCGCTCACTTTTAGGTCCCTTCATTCTATGGCTCCAGCCTATCTCTCCGACATACCCCCCCCCCATCAGGCCAAGCATCGTACCACCCGCTTTTCGGAATCCAACAGTCTAGAAATACCTCGTACAAACCTCAAATCCTTTGGAGACCATGCATTTAGTTCGTATGCTCCCAAAGCCTGGAACTCCCTCCCGACCTGCATCAGAACATCCCCTGACCTGACCACATCTAAAAGGATCTTAAAAACACCTATTTCGCACAGCATTTAGTGGGTCCCTGTGATTCGTCCTTGATGTGCTTATGCATGCTGACACTGTGCATGCTGCCACTAACCACATTTGCATGCTGACCCTGTGCATGTCACCCCTAACCATGTTATTCATCTTGTTTGTTTTTCAAGCATGATTTTACTTACCATTTAATTGCATTTCCCTTTGCAGCAAATGTAAAGCGCCTAGAAAGAGATTGAGTTCTCTGGGGGCGCTTTATCAAGTACATTATTATTATTATTATTATCCCTCTCAGCCCCCACATGCTAATGCTGAAGCATTCTACTACACCGCAGCCAGGCACTTCTCAAGCAAGCATGCCGATTCAGATGAAACCAACAGCTGCAAACAAAACCAATAATCAAGCACATCAGTATTCACCTGACTTTCGGAACAAGCTGGTGGCATACGAATGTAGCTGTTTGTACTTGGAAAAAAGTGCAAATGGAGGCGGTGGCAGCCATTTTGACTGGATTCACGGTGGCATTTCTGGACGGTTCTGTCAGGCCATTGTTAGGCTCTTCTGGATGAGCATCAGATGGTTGCTATATTCGTTTGTATTTTTTAGCTTCATTACTACAATAATTTGCAAGCCCACAACGTCAATGTGTTTCTGAGCACTTCAAACTGTATCCAAATCCTGCTCCCCCTACTTAACTAGTGACAAAGGTTTGCTATTACCACAACTGGAAGCGTTTCAAATAATCATGTCGATCAATCTCAAACAGACGACGTGATATGTGAAGCCTCAACTAGACATTCGGGTTCCATTACCACGTCAAATGCAGCACGGCCAGTGCTTGGAAATGTTGCAACATAAGGCTGTGCCCGCTATTGCCAGAAAATGTGCACCATTGCTAGGGCACTGGCCCTAAACAGCAGTGGTGTTTTGTAGCCAAATATAGACTCGCTGAACTGGTAGGACGGGTCTCTGGCCTCTGATCGGAGTGGTATTAAAAGGTAAGAAGGAGAGCATTCAAGAGCACACCTGGGCAGCCCACTTGGTGCTTCCGGAGTGTGCGTACCGCGTGGGCCACATCCTCCAGTGTGGCGCTGAAGGCAGCGATCAGTGCAGTCGGTATGTCGGATATGAAGCCCACCGTGTCCATGTAGATGACCGGCAGACCGCTGGGCAGCATGCCATGGTGGGCGGTGATGTCGAGCGTGGCAAACAGCCTGTCCTCAGGCACTAGCTTCTCATCGCGGGTCAGTGCCTTGATAATGCTGGTCTTGCCTAAACGATGCAGCAGCGAGCACTCGATGGCACTGGTCTCGGCCAAGAACATTGCAATGTTGCCCTCTTTCACACGGACACGGTTGAGGCAGAAGACATAGCATGACCCGAGAGACGCTGAACTCACAGAATTCGCTCAAGGAAGCGTGAGGCTTGGGTACAAACCAACTCACACAACTCATGGCACTTGTGCGCTAGCCTGTTCAATTACCGATGTTAAGCTATCGATCGTACAGGTGCTCATATCTAACTGAGAGCGGGGTCCTACACAGTCCACATGGTGGCCTACCGATGCCATGCAGCCCTAACTGCCGACAAGGTCGCCTTTTCCTGTGTCGTAACGACACTCTCTTAAAAGAAAATCTACCTGCCACTGCAGCAAGTCTGCCTTATATCAGCACCTCTTTCCTTTGACTGGTCGCATACTCCCATCAGCCATGAAAATAGCAAATCTCTGCAGTTAGCTAGACCTGTTCTAGCTGTGTCATCGGTTTTAAGACTTGCTTTCATTCATATCGATGGCTGCTGGCTGGCCAGAGATACATGGCCTTCTTACTAATTCTAGTAATTCTCCACCCACAGTAACATAGGCTCAGGGTTTACATCCAGTCAACGTTGTCTAGTTTCCCCGTTGCATTTCAACGGCTTTCCTATGTACAGCATGTCGGCAGACGGCAAGGACGGTGGTACGTGAGAAGGTAGTAGCCACGATTTTGGCGTGGGGCAGAAACTCGACCTCGATGAGTGTGGCAAAAATTCAAGACCTTCACAAGGAAGGCTCTTTAGCCCCTCTGAAAAATTGCCATTTTAACACTAAATGTTAGTTTAACTAGTCACTTTAAGCCCTTTGGAAGAGTTGACAAATCTCAGCACCAAAAGCAAGCCATTTGGAAAGAAGCACGGAGCCCCGTTTTAAGAATTTGAAACTATGTAACCTGGCTGACAACTTATGACCTTCACATTATGACTATATTATCACTATATGACCACATTCAAAAATATTCTTCCTCTGGAAGCTGCCGCTGAACACTTACAATGAAGCTAGCAGCTTTTACAGCCCCAACTACAACAACAGTGATATCCCGCGACACCTCGCATCGTTCTACCGAGTCGCTCTCGAACTCTGCTGGCCCATTCCCTGGCTTCTGGGAATACAAAGCTGCACGTTCAACAAGTGCTGCTCCTTTGTCCACACAGCAGTCCCAAGCTAGAGCAACCAGAATCTAGCTGGCTGAATGATACCATCCTTAGCCCGGGGGGGGGGGGTAAGGTGCTTGATCGTCACGACCTTGGTTGTGGGCTCGAGTTCTGCGGTGCTCAATTCTTTGTTGAACTCTGCAAGCGGTGGTGATGGCCGTGAAGGCTCTTCTGCCGCTATATAAATGAGGCTGTTAAATCAGTCTATTCTTTATTCTTAGACGACTTTTCAAAGTCGTCTAAAACAAGACTCACAGCAACCATAAAGTCGTCTAAAAAAAGGCCCATAGCTCCCATTCGGTTAGCCTGAAGCCGAGCCCGGTGGACTCTCTGCCCAGCAAGTTTACGCAGCCCATCTATTAAACTGAAAGCCCTGCCGCCACTGGAGAAGCATTTTGAAGCTTCGAGCCGAGGGAGTACCGCCCAGACCAAGGCTATTCAGCTGCTCTAAAATTATTACTCCCAATTTTTAGGAAAGCACACGAAGCTCAAAGGCCAAGGCAAACCGCCCAGAAGCCTCTGTCGAATCGCTTGCTTGCACCAGCCTACCAATCCGATCTCTTTGCTCCTCCAGTATGCTCTCGCGGCAACGCTCCTCGGCTTCCGGTCGGCTTGCCCTTACTTGCACCTAGTTTAAATCTCCTGGTGATTGGGCCTTCCGTTCGTGTGCATCAAAAGTCGGGAACTTTCATTCGGTTTCTGTCCCCACCTGCAAGACTTTGCATCATTTAAGTCTCAGCTAAAGACGCATTTTTTCCGCTTAGCTTTCCCTGTGCCCTAGTGAACTAGGCTTTTTTGTTCCTGCATGTTTTGCGTGCTTACTTGTGCATGATTGAATGCATGCTGCCGACCAGGGGTCCTATTAACCAGTGGCCCCAACTGCCTCTTTGCAAGTGCTTCTGCATGAAGGCCTACAAATACATAATAATAACAATAAAAATACTAGCATGTTTTGCATGCTTGTCGTGCAAGCTTGATATTGTGCATATCATTTAAACTTGGTTATTGCTTCCCTTTCAGCCAGTTATAAATCGGCTGGATAAAGATTAAGCTCACCTATGGCACTAATCAAACGACCTATTATTATTATTATTATTATTATTATTATTACTCATTGAAAAAGGTATGTGCACTAAATTGGATCCTGAATTTGCAAATCGAAGGCACACCACTCTACAGGCCTCTGTTGACCAGACTAAAAAGAATTACCACTACAGCCCCTGAAAAGATTATCACCAATTTAGAAGAGAAAAAAAATGATATCCAACTCAGGAAACCGACCCTGAACATGTGTGTGAAATGTACCTCGGACTAGCAGCCTTATAGCTCAGTAAAAAAAAAAAGTATGGATCCTCTCTAGAGAAACAGTTTCAATCTGTGAGCAGAATTTGCCATCGACAAGCCTATAGAGCCGCTATTGAAGCCCGGTAGCACCTCCCTGAAAGTCTGGTAGCTATCCGCGAGGAGCAACGGGCTTCTAGAGAGACTAAAGGAGTATACCTTGCAATGGGGAGGGGGATTTGAATGGCCACAGCAGTCAGACCCATGGGCAGGGCTCTTCCCATACGATCGTGTGTCTGCTAACAACACCGTCGAATACCAATCGGCTGCTTTACAACCAACCAACAATATTTCATTTGAGATAAATCACTGTCATCGTGACTGCCAAGCTCGAAGATATGACCCAAATTTTGCATAAGTTCTAATTGCAGTACTAGAGTTACTTTCATAGATTTCCAAACAGCATGCAGAAAGCAACTGCGCTCATCTCTGTGACAATTAACACAAATCTGCTGCCATGAGTTGACACCTTCTATTATTGATCCAAGGAGCACAATCTGCTAGGCAGTACACTTTCTTTCAGCAGCAACCATCCCATAAATACACCTGCGTGAAAATTAGGTGAGGTCCACAGTCATCTCACCCATAAAGCTTGCACTCCGGAAATGAAGCCCACAGAGCCAGATAGAGTCCTTCTGTTACATCGATCAGATAATGACCCATGCACGCACGACAATGCAGTCAGGTTTCCTGACTAAAAAGCAGCAAGCTGAGCGAGGCTCGGCCAAGCCTCTTGCTTACTTCTGCTTAACCAACACCATTTGGTGCCGTGCCTAGGCATCCGGTTGCATTGGCAGTATTCCCAGAGCTAATTTGAAAATACAAGAGAGCAGTACAATTTGAAAATATAGACGATCAATATAGTAATATAGGAAGTACTCTGCTGTGAGACTGAGTACAGAAAAATTTGCCTTGAGCGCGGAATGATCCTATAGACTCTGGTTTACAGGGCCAGTGCTCCACCGATTGAGCTATCGGGATTCCGTTCTCCACCATACTTACTAGGCTCTTACTAACCCTCCTACGACCTTGCACTATTCATCTCATCCGGTCTGTGTCGGCGTCTTTTGGTCTCTTGACAAGTCACACGGTCTTCACCCACATATGTTGTTCGGGTTAGCCTGGACACTTTGAATGATAGAAAGGTTTCCCCATCCTGATGTCAGGTTGTTCACTTTCGACTGCTGGCAACTTCTTTGCATTATGATGCAGAGCCACTGCTTCACTTCTAATGCACAACCAGAGAAGGCATCTAACGAGCAGTTGTGTGCAAATGCAAACGGTTCTATGCAAATGCACAGGCAGTGCAGATGGGGGAATGAGGCCATGGCAATGGCCAGTCAGGTCTAGCGAGTAGGCCGACTAGGAACTCTATCTTTGACACACCATAGCCATGAACCTTCTGGCATTTCTCTTAACAGCTGCCGCACAGCAACAATTGTGAAGCCAGATCAGGCTGGCATCGCCAGGTGGTAAACTCACCAGCATTCGTGTAACCGACGACTGCCACGATGGGCAGATCCAGCTTCTTTCTGTGACTGCGGAGCAGCTGCCGCCGTTCTTGGATTTTCGCTAGAGCTTGCTTCAGCTTGGCTTCGTTTTCCTGATGACAAAAGACCGAGCATCGGAGCACCGCTCTGCCCATCCTGCGAACGGCTACACCATCGGGTACCATTGCAGCACAATGAAAGGCAGAATAGTGTGCAGTGCTGTATAAAGTGAGGCCAAGTGACACGGAATGCAGTACGGCCATGCATTTCATCTGCAATACCACGCTGGTCTCGAAAAACTGCGTTGCTACGTGTGCGAGCTGCACATAAAAGCCCCGAACTACTGAGCCGAACGTGCAATGTGGACAGTCGGGTGGCGTATGGGATGATATCGACTCGCATCCTGCATCACCACTGGTCGATCTAATTAAGACCCCGCCGGTGTCAAGTGAGAACACCACAAGCAGACTTGCGACTCACTTACCACCTCATCCTACCTACAGCTTGATGATGCCACAATGCAATCCATAATTTTTCTTTTCATAAGTCTCGTCTTAGCCACAAAAGCTGCTCTCAATGGCAAACCAGTCACTGTCAGCACTAGAAAGTCGGACACTTTGTGCATTAAGTGCAGTAATTAAGTCATTACTTGAAAAGAAAAATTAACAGAACCGGCACACCTCGAGCTGACTCCAGAGAGCACGGGTTTGAAGGCATGTGACAAAAAACGATGCTGACAGCTACATTACACCGCAACGACTGATCGTCGTGACGATGAGCAGGCGAGGAGGAAGAGCTTCAAGTGAGCAGTCATCTGGCATGCTGCTGTACCTTGAGAAGCTGCAGCCTCATGTGCAGTGGCGTCTCGCCAGAGCCACCCACGGTAAGCAGCGCACCTTTCTGACGAGTGAGCGAGCTGTCGTGCATGCCGTGCAGCCGCGACTTGAGGTATGGAATCTCAGCTAGCGCCACCTGCAGCCGCGCCTCTTTGGTCTTTGCGTACAGCTGAAATATCTGCAGCACCACAGTGTACCTGAATGCAGAGGGGAAAAAGAAAAGGCTCACTAAGAGGGCACTAACATGAGACTGACAGAGGGGGTTAGAAAGGGAGAGAGAGAGAGAGAGAGAAAGAGGAAGACAGAGAGAGAGAGGCAGAGAGAGAGACAGAGATGTGACAGGAGAGGACAGAGAGAGGGAGAGAGAGACACAGAGAGAGAGAGAGACGGAGAGAGAGAGAGAGAGAGACACGGAGAGAGAGAGAGAGACACGGAGATAGACATAGAGAGAGAAAGACAGAGAGAGAGAGAGAGAGAGAGAGAGAGAGAGAGAGAGAGAGAGAGAGAGAGAGAGAGAGAGAGAGAGGGAGAGAGGGAGAGGGAGAGAGGAAGACAGGTGCAGGACAGAAGAGCAAAGAGAAGGGCAGTGTGTGCATAACGAATGGAAGCTTGCATGCAGCCTAGTGGATGCACTCAAGTTCGTGCACAAACGAGTGGGAACACGATTGACAGACAGCCGGCGCCCATGGCTATATGCATTAGTGAGATGCCAAAAAGCAACTGTGAGATAAAGCATCAGAAGAACCCATTGGCAGGAGTAAAGGCATTAGAAGGGAATGGGATCTGCCGGGTTATATCCCACTTAAGCTGGCCAGCATGCCCCCATTGATTGACTGGTCGACTAGAATCGGCTTCCTATTACAGCTTAAGCACCCGGTCATTTGCTTGCAGACAGGAAGAACCTGCTGCCAAAAGTAAGAAAACCACAGGCCGCCTTGGCTGTAATCATTTGCATGAGACTTCAGATGGTTGAAGGCCAGCAACGTTGAGGAGGTCCGGGGCAGGGCCGGAATGCCCGCCGGAGCTCCGAGGGCTAGTCGGTGGCTGCTAGCGAGTCACGAGATGCAACCAGGCACAGGCATCGGACAGATGTTGGCCCGGCATACTGACCAGCCCGCAGACAATCGCTTTGGATACACTTTTGGATACACATTCTCTACTCGTCGAGTGGCTTTCCTGCTCACCGACTGGCTTGCTATTCCATCCGTTTTCTATTGCAAATGAGCCGATGTGCACGTATGGAGTGCGCCTCACCTCGCTCGGCCACTCTGTCGGTCCAAGTGAATTCTTTTGCACTGCCGATCTGCCCACACACTCTGTTCACTATTGCCGTTTCCGGTGTAGTCACTGAAAATGTCAGCTACTGGCTTAGGAAGAAAACCACGCCTCAGTCACCTGTCAATATCTATCCATGTTCGTTCTATGGGATTCAAATCAGGCAACTGGCTGGGCCTCTGCATCAGCACCAAACAAGGATTCGTCAAAAAGTACTTCCTGGCCTAGCAGCGCTCCTGGTCATTATCTTACGGCCAAATGGAATGACTCCCAAGTAGAGTATCTGAGCTTTGAAAGCAAACTTGCTGAACTAACAATAACCTGAGTAAAGTACTTTTTGATGAATCCGGTACGGTGGTGATGCAGAGGCTCACCCAGTCGCCTTATCAGATCCCGTAGAATGTTTATGGGTAGCTATCGATTGGTGGTTGAGGCAGGGTGTTCGACCTATACCAATAGCCAACCTTTTCAGTAAAACCCGACTTTGTGGAATGTGCTCGAGCAAAAGACAACATGGAAGCCTGTGTCCTCTAAGCCTGGCAAAACAAGGAAGGTAATCGTCACATATCACTCCCGACTGACGTCACGACATCCACCCCCGACTTAATATTTTTTAAAGCTAAAAATGCACCTATTTGTCACAGCATTTAGTGGGGTTGGGAATGAATTAAAAAGTTTTCCAATGGCACTGCTGTGTGTGTGTGTGTGTGTGTGTGTGTTTGTGCTTATCGCTAAACAGCAAACGGCTTGGAGCATTTGGAACACAACTGAACTCGACAAGGTTTAATCAACAGCTCTCTCTGCAGACGTTAATGCTAACGGAGCTTCCTGTCGTCTGAGCTTAGGAATGCAGTGCTATGATTGGCCAGCGCAGTTGCTAGCCCCAGCAGCAGGAACTCTGCGCCTCGATTGGTCAGTTAAGGTCGGGAGCCCCCTAGCATAGCACCACAGACAACATCTAGGCGCGGCACTATCGTAGGCTGGGGTGTGCATTCTCTATTTCCTCGGGGCCTCGAGAGTTTGTCGGCACGACCTTTCCATAATGTCGTGGCCGGGTGCTCCTTGCCGTGCTTGCAAATACACCAATTTCATCTGGCTGTCCACCATTGGAGGTCGCATTCTCATTGGCTTCTCAGCTATCATTGCTGGTTTCACCAGCACTGGCTCCACCACCTCCTCCTGTCCTTCAGACACTGCTGCTGCCTGCTCCTCAGACGTCAACGCTTGGGTTAGAATCTCAGGCACCTCGTCGGATGCCCCCTAACCGGCATCCACAAGTCATTGCCAGTCAAATGGCAGCAGCCGGTCTAAAAATTAGTCAAGCGATGCTAGGTATCATCAACAGCTACACAAAAGCCAGTTTGCAAGAACTCCTACATAACCAAAACAATCCCTATGGGTCAGACCGATTGCCGAGCTAACCTTGGCACAGCTAAGCTAGCCTGACCGAGTCAGTGGCCGATTGCCAGGCTCTGTTAGCTCAACGTTATGGTAGGTCCCCCACCCAAATAATAAGGCAGCTTCGAAGACAGCTGGGTGCAATACCAGGTACCAGTTGCCTATGCTGTGAAGGTGCAAGGCGCAAGCACCTTCACAGTAAGTTGTTCTTCCAAGGAAATGAGGCAACTGGAAGGTGGAAGGCAATGAACATCTCTGACCCCCAAATCTCGGATTCCCAAACCTTAGACACCCCTGCCTCTGACTCCCGTATCATTCCTTCTCAATACAGGTAGACTGCAGGCTTTTTTGTGATTGGTCCTTTGTGTGTTTATGTGTGCTGACACTATGCAAGCTGCAACTAACCACATTTGCATGCTGACCCTGTGCATGTCACCTCTAACCATGTTATCCTTGTTGACATTGTGCATGCTATTATTAACTATATGATCATACTTCTTTTACAGCATATGTAAAGTGCCAAGAAAGAGATCAAGTTCTCTGAGGGTGCTACACAAATGTATTATTATTATTATTATAGCGAATCACTATGGTGCAACGTTACACTAAGCTCACACATACCAATAGTATGTTTGTTTTTGGGTTCTCAATTAATATTTTCTCGTGCTGCACGTAACTTTAGTATGGCTGAAAGCAAAGAAAACCCTCTTATTACCCGAACAATTTTACAGCCTATGCAGCAGTGGCCATACTGGGACGATTTTGTTTAAGCTGAGTGTATTAACGTCAGCCCCAAGTACGCCGACAACCACCTAATCAGAAAAAATCCAATAGACACCAGGGAATATCCATATTGCCATGGTGCTCAGCAAGGCAGATTGAAGAGAAGTGTACAAAAGTGCTCTCAATTTTATTTTCAAGGAAAGTCCTGAGTCCGAGCAAATAAAGCTGCACAGTCAATGAAATGTCACCACGCAGCCTCTGTGGACCTACTGCTTTGCTACAATAGGACGACCCAAGCCATCGACTGCAATTAAGGGATTTCAGGTTTGAGTCATTACTACAAGCACCACCAGATAAATCAGAATGCTTCCATTGCAGTATATAAAACCCAAAGACCCCAGTGTGGGTCACGTGACTACTGAGCGGGCAGCCGGCCACTGAGGGGCTTACAGGAACAGCTCCGTGTTCGAGCACTTGCTAGCGTAAATGTAGATTAGCACTGCCTCCAAGCACGATTAGTAGGTGTCCAAGCGAAAAACCACCTGGCCTGATGGGTC
This sequence comes from Cristatella mucedo, assembly GCA_009760855.2. Taxonomy (NCBI): domain Eukaryota; kingdom Metazoa; phylum Bryozoa; class Phylactolaemata; family Cristatellidae; genus Cristatella; species Cristatella mucedo. The sequence continues at coordinate 7,968,763 of WPIO01000010.1, read as the reverse complement.
ACTGGACTGGCACCGGACTGCCACCTATCCCTCACCTGGCAAGCAAAGCAACAAGACCTTTCATCGAACTAAGTGGATCGCAGAACCCGGACACAACTCAGAGGGCTCCCTGCCACATAGCATAGCTTCAAATTGCTATATCAGCAAGATCTTACTTCCTTCTTAGAAATAAAAGAGCCAAATCCCGGAGTGCTACCTCTTAACTGTGCACTAAGAGTAAGCAGGCTTAGTGAGCTTGTTTATTCAATCTTGTTTATTCAATCAAATGGCACTTACACACCGATGTCATGTTGCAGGTGACTTCTGGTCACAACATGGTATCCCTTGGGCACCACACTGACTTTCCAAGGGCAGCACCGAACAATCAATTCAACTCGACTCAATACGTGACACTTAAATTCTTACCTATCGTAGACAGGCATTTTCCAGGCATCCTGCAGCGTTTTAAGTTGCTCAGCATTTAGCATGTCGACATCAAGGAAGACTGCTGTCACGTCTGCCTCTGTGCCTATCATCTCGGCTAGCTCTGCAAACTTTCCTGTGCCAAACACTAGTCTCTTGCCGGTGCCATGTTTAAGTGGCACAATACACTGCAACAGAAGCGTGCTCAAGCGCTGGTAGCAAGCAGAAGCCGTATGGTCACACCAAGTCACCCCACAGTGCTAGCAACCACACAGGTGAAAGGGCAAAGCTACTAAAAACTCAGATGAGGTGAAGCAAAAGACTATTCAGTACATGAATCAGCCTAGCAAGGCTGCTCTCAAAATATACAGCATACCTTCTTCACAACTTTCCAACCTTGAATGGAATGAATAAGAGCACAGGACTCGGCCATCCTATGTTCGGCTGCACCAGGCTTCATTCGCTTTGGCCCCCATTTGAAATCTGAAAAAATCAGATCGAAATGTACACAACTTAGCAATTTACACCCTGCAGTGCTTGCAATAATTCCGTCCAAAAGTAGAGGGTGGGTCATTCGCGCCAATTCCTTTTTAGAGCTTTGCCTCTGGTTATCCAACGGCCTAGCAGCCAACTGTGACAGACATTTGGTGGAGGTGAGCCAGAACGCTGAAGTATAATGGTGTAGCTGTGCATTAGTTTTTTATCCGATCGATTTGATGGGTGCAATTGAAGTAACCAAGCCTGGCTCCACACACGGCTTGGCTTTGGCGCCGGCTTTTGTTGGTCGGGACAAAAACACAGATTGACACAAATCACAGCTAATGCACGACTGATCCGGGTCAAAACACAGACAAAAACCACAGCTAATGTACGACCACATGATAGCAAGTGGATTGCTTAATGACACATAAAAGTATCAATTACCCAGTTGTATTACCAACACGCGGTGACCACCGCTAGGCAAGAGATAGCTGTCTGCTGTAAGGTCTCGAGTTATCGAACTTAGCAGATCATCCGACTCGTTCGAACTGCCGTCGACTGAATCCGAATATGACGAGAAACTATATTTCCTGATGGTTTCATTACATGCCCTTAACGTCACGATGGGCTCCGACGGAAGATGCACGATGCGATTACACCAGGTAGCAAACGAAACGGAAGGCAGTGCAACTTTGACGCACGCATTTGAGATAAGGAGATGGCTCTTCATGCTCATAGCCCTCCTTCCAGGGCATATCAAAGTCCTGAACATAGACGAAGCTATGCATCTTCCAAATGCATGCGATTCTCCAACGCCCGGAGAGAAAGTAAATCCAGCACGTATATGGGAGAATGCTGAGAATGAGACCGGGCTCCGCACTGACATGCTGACACAAAACAAGAATAATGTGAATCGCTGTATCCGGATGTTTGGGCCTGGAAAATAAACGCCGAACGCGGACTTAAAATGGGTAAATGTGGTCCAGCCGCCAAGGGCTCAGCTAAGAGCAGCGGAAGATACTAGCGCGGTTGCGACTGCTGACTATTGACTTTGCCCGCAGATTTTTGTTACGCACAAGGAGCCAAGCTGGTAATTTGAGAAGCTCGAAAATCCTCACTAAAGAATTATGGCGAGCCGCATCAGCACATCGTTGATATTGAGCAAATTCTTGCTTTCGTTGACAGCAACCGCAAAGTGGAATAACATAAACTTCCTTAAGACTGCTTTGCTAGGAGCGGTGGTTGATGGTTTTGCTACTTCTACGGTAGATCTGAGAAATGATGGGCACATTTTCACGCACCAAAGCAGCTAGCAAATCCGCTGGCGACATCCGCCTCTAGTATAAGTATCCCCCCCCCGTCACGGACGACCATCCCAGCCTAACCGGCCCTCACTTCCGGACCTGAGTTGTAACGGCTTCGCTGTATCGCTGTATGCCCGAGTCCGTGGCGGGGTATTCGAGGTGGCCTAGACTAGCGAAACCAATTCCTCGGAGATATCTTGATACTCTTCCTCGGAGATATCTTGATACTCTGGCTCGGCAGGATGATTGATTTATGCTGCATGCGTGGTTTCTCATTCATTGATCCACCACGAAGCTAAACATTCGCAATTTGGTACTGCACCGCGCTTTTGCTGTAGTCTGCAAGAAGATTGTGCGTTGGCCGACGAATATAATGTCACCAGTCGGTAGCTAGTTCAGCCGACTGGAATTTATTATGCAGCCGCAAGAGTTCCTTAGAAGTGCGTGATCGTGATGCGAAAGCGGATGGGATTCATATCGAGTGAACCACAGCTTGCGACGTGCACAATCTCGCCTTGAGATAGCGTTTGAAACGAGTTTTCAGGCTTCTGCGTCTCTAATTGCCCCTATTGTGCGCCGTAGGCAGAGCTTTCGAGCGCATATGCTTTTTATGCTTGTTTCAGTGCTGTGCTGCACTGACCTACCTTAAAGCATACCTTTCACACGTGCTTGTGGAGGCGGGTATTCGTCATATCAAAAGTTATCGGACGTTTATTGACGTTGAGAATCGTTTCTGCTAGCTGTGTACTTTTGCCTATTGTCATCGAAAAACGATCGAGTATATTCATACTGGAACAGCTTTGAGTAACTAGTAGCAGATGCATTTTAACAGCTAAATGAAACCTGTGAGACTTGCTAAAGCGCCATGACACTAGAAAGAGGGCATGCTAATCGTGACTCGGATGTATTGTGCTTGTCATGGCAGACGATGCAGTTGCAAATATTGTCGTCATTTCAATTGCATCGTTGTATTCCGGCTGTCTTGTGGACTGGCTTTCAGCAATGATGAAAGTACTTATGGTGCTCGTGCAAGAGCTAGCCAATTGCAAACGTATTCCAGCTGCTGTTTGTTAGTTTTCATGCTGGAGTTATTAACTTCAGCCTGTTGGGAATTGCGCGAGTAAGCAGTAACGTTTTCTATTTGCTATCTATTCTTGGATAGTGTATGCACCGCATATGCAAAATTTTATATCTTTGCAGTTTCATTGTTGCTGAGATGTTTAAAAGCAAGAGACTGCGGTATGCCTGCATTGCTGTAGCCATTATGACTGCGGTGTCTATATCGCTTCAGTTGTACCTGATGTGGAGACTGCCCAATCGGGTGAGCTATGAACCCTGTTACCATATTAGCCAAACTCTTGCCAACATGGTCGCCTACTTGCTCGTGTGAGCAGCGCATGCCCAGCTATCGATGGTGCTGCTGCCTACTTGATAGCCCATGGCACAAGAAGATATCTTGGTGGTAGTTTCGCCTGCTCTTCATAGCCCCGCTCCAGTCTTGTGTTTGTACTTAGGCAGCTCTGGCTGCCTGCTGCTGCTTGTGCTATACATATTAGCAATGTGGCCAACTAGGTCTGCTGCTAAGTAACACCCTGATTAGCATATGAATTAGCTTGTGATTTCAGTGCTGCTGCGATTTGTTTGTGTTGTCCTCTTTGCGCTTCCCTTGTGTGTAGATGGTTATTCAAGTTTGCTTAAAAATCAAGTCTCACTACAGTTTTAATTGTACCTACAAAAAGGCCTCGGTTCAAATTTGGCTGCCACTACATCCTGCAGTCCTGCCCTGTAAATTGTGTTGAGAATATCGAAAAATGAATTGCATGTGTGCTGTCTGATTTGCGCTGTGTACTTCATTCTACTTCCCCACATTGTGCTTAAACCCAACCGTCCCTATTGACTGTTGTTGATGGTATTGGTAGCTGAGATGGGCATGGATGTTCCTTCATTTTAATGTTTACTACTGATAAAAGTGATTTGATTATGAAATATGAATAATAATTATTAAGAACCAGCGATAGTAATTAGTTTTATAGCACCATAAGAGAACCAAATCTATGTCCTGGCACTTTACAACTGCTTCAACAAAGGTTAATCACATGAAACTATCATGCTGTGAAAAGTTTGCAAAACGTGCAAGTACCATGCTTAAACCGGCATGCCAAGAGCTCACAGGAAGACACTCGAGGTCCATCGGTTAGTTGGACCCCTGGTAAGTAACATGCACTGAATCATGCATGTGTAAGCATGCTAAGCATACTGGAGCAAAAAGACGAGTTTACTGATGCTCAGGGAAAGCTGGGCAGAGCAGACTTTAGCTGCAACCTGCCGGAAGTGAGTTTCATCAGACTTTCTTGGTGCATGCGAACTGAAGGCCCAATCAACAAAAGAAATCAATTTAGTGAACGGAATGGTGGATTGACAGAAAGTCAATGAGCATATAAGGCGAGAGAACTCGGTGGGAGCAAGGACGGTGGTAGGCTGATGCAAGCAAGTGAAGTGACCAGCAAGCCACACTGAGAATTTTGAAATCGATATGCAGCCTACAAGGCAATTAGGGGATTCCAGATGCAGAGCAAGGCTTAGAAAAGGCGAAGGAAAGTATGCATGTTAGCAGCAACCAATCGACATCCTCTTTTTGCAGTATATGCAAAGTGTATAGAAAGAGATTTAGTATCTTAGGTTACCATACAAATGTTTCATTATTATTACTATTATTATTATCATAATTATTGTTATTATTATTCGCAATGACGATGCCAGTTCATGTGCATGCTGCCACTAACCACATTTGCATGCTGACCCTGTGCATGTCACCCTTAACCATATTATTCAATTTGTTTGTTTTTCAAGCATGATTTTACTTACCATTCAATTGCATTTCCTTTTGCAGCAAATGTGAAGCGCCTAGAAAAAGATTGGGTTCTCTGAGGGCGCTTTATCAAGTGCATTATTATTATTATTATTATATAAGAGAACTAGCAGAGAGGCCCTACTCTGAGCATTCAGACTCAAAAGGTCATTATAAACTTATTAAGCAGAACAGTTTCTGTAGAATGGTCTGCTCCAAATCCCCATTGGAGCTTGCATGCTAACTAAACTTATTTTTATCTTCATAACTAAGAGATGTTTTTATTCGATAATAAGCATTTACTGAGAAAAATCTCGGCGACTCAAAAATTAAGAACCATATATATATATATATATAAGCATATAGCAGCTCAACCCCAACTACCCACGACCGACAGACCATCGCTAAGACTGGCTGTGTCGGCCAGGTTCTTCATTTTCCTCTTCCACTGTGAGATAATCTGCACGGTGTGTACCTACATAATTAAATATAGAGCCGATCAAAAGCCAACTCATCACTATTCCACAACTCGATTGGTAAATAATCTGCCTTGTTTTTGGTGTGGCACATTTCAAAGCTGTACCATAGTAGTATTACTACAAATATTACACAAAGGGCATGACGAAAGCCTAATGTCGGCTACTTGTGTTTATGCGGCAGATTTATCCACGGATTCATTTGAAATCACTTATGTTTATGAGCACAACTATTTTAGGAGGCTGCAGGAGAGGTGTCTTTAGCATAAGACTAGCCTCTCCCGGATACAGAATCCCACCCAGTTGGAGCTCTGTTATCCTTTGGCAGTCCCTCACTGCTGGTAGCTCCTCATGTCGGCCAAATAGCAGTCCCGTAGGGCACCATGGCCGAAAGTAAGAGGATTAAGAGCGCCCGGCTTGGCCGAGCACCATGCATTTTGATTTTTTACATGCTTCGTTTTTATTTAGTTATTCGCTTTTCACTTTGCTTTTGAACAGCAGTCATAATTTATTTTCGGACCTGCCTGTCCTCAATGCAGCCATGCGATGCTACGAATAGTGGGGCTATATTCAACTTTCGAAGAGATCAGCCACTGAGTTTGTTTATAAACCATGCAGAGTGCTTGACTGCGTACAGGTGCCTGCTAAGCTAAAGAACTCCCGTGCATGGCTATCCTCCCACTGTCTAAAGTTGGCTGGCTGGACTGTCAGCCACTGTTCCCAGTCAGCCATTTTCTAATCTTGAGGATGAGGTCTTCTAACCTTCGGGTGACACAAGGTTTGCCTGCAACTATTAGGTCGGATGAATCTCCTGGAAGTGAGTGCCATTCAAACACGACTGTGGTTGATGCAGGCAGTAAGGGAATTAAGTGAGTCGGGTGAGGAGAATGGCTTGGAAGGGTTGAAGAATAGGTAGAGCTGTGTTATCGGCATAGAAATTAAATGCAAGATTTTGTTTGGTGATAACATTGGCGATGGGGAGAGTATAGAAAGTGAAAAGAAGAGGGAGTAAGACCAGACCCTAAGTTACCTCATACTTGAAGGACTCCCTAGATGACCCAGTTTAGCACTTTCCCAGTGATCCTTAGGTGTATGGAAAGGTGCTCCATGAGGATCTGTTTGGAGGGAGTCTGGCCCTCATTATATCTAGAAGCTGAGAAATATGTAACCAAGTTGGCTGTTCTACCGAAATCCGGCAAAGATCCTGTAGCAGCAGCAAGGTGACTAATTCAGCCTGCTGTAAGTTGTGCGCGTTGCTGTAACTTGGTATTACCAAGCTGTCAAAAATGCCATTAAGCCTCTGCAGTTGGACTAAATCTCGATGTTCGATTGGTCTGTAAATCAATATAATAAAACTAGCCTATATATACATCCATGAAAAATTATGGAAAGCTCCTACTTGGCTTTGGGGGGGTCTGAGTGTCCTCTGACCTAGCTAGTGAGCTGCCCTAGTGTCGGTAAATCTTTTAGTTCTTTCTTAATGTATATACAGTCGTCCCTCGTTTATTGCAGTTAATCGGTTCCAAAGTCTACCGCGATAGGTGAACTTCCATGAAGTACGATTCTTTATTTATAAATCGAGTACTTTCATAGCTCGGGCTTAGAAAACCTGTTCACAACCCTCTAATTTGGTTTTAACATTACTAAAGTCCTCTGGGCATGAAATAACACCCTTTTAGTCACCATTACACCTATATTACCCAATATATTAGACAAAGTAGGGGATAATAAGGCGTATTAGACGTTAAAATGTCATTGTTAATGTACATTTAATTATACACAGTTTTGTACACATAACCAATAAATTAGGAAAATAATGCAATTTGTTCGTAGATGATGAAGAGGTGCACTGCACGGCATAGAAGAGCAAGGTTACTGCTCTCAATGAGGCTGCACCTGACATTGAAGGATTTGTTGTGGGGGTGCTCGAATACATAGACCAACAGCCCTTACGCACAGTAATTTTAGTTTTAATTGTGATGCATGGGTGTGTAATTGACTCGGACAACCGAGCCTGCGCTGTATCATTTTCACCATCTTGATCAACTTGTAGAGTTAAGCCGCGAAAGTCGAAGCGCAAAGTGGTGAGGGACGACTGTATATGTATATATATCTTAATGTATATATCTGTGTGTATGTGAGTGTGTGTGTGTGTAACTAGTTATGGGCAAACCTACTCCCCCCACCAGGCCAAGCAGTGTACCACCCGGGTTTCGGAAACTTACTGTTTACCTCTGTACAAACCTCAAATCCTTTGGAGACTGTGCATTTAGTTCGTATGCTCCCAAAGCCTGGAACTCACTCCCGACTTGCGTCACGACATCCCCTGACTTGAGCACATTTAAAAAGAAATTAAAATGCACCTATTTATGACGGCATTTAGTGGGTCCCTGCGATTCTTCTTTTATGTGCTCATGCGTGTCGACACTGTTGCATTATGCCGCTAACCACACTTGCATGCTGACCCTGTGCATGTCACCCCTAACCATGTTATTCGTGTTGTTTATTCAGCATACTACCTCTAGCCATTCGATCGTGCTTTCTTTGCAACAAATGTAAAGTGCCTAGAGAGTGATTGAGTTCTCTGAGGGCACTATGTCAAATGCATTATTATTATTATTATTATTATTATTATTATCTGTATGCCCTATTGATGTGCATGTGCATGCACAAATATATGTTCTATTCTCTGTATTCTCTTCCTTTCCTTCTCTCTTTCTCTCTCCCTCCTTCTCCAGCTCTCATCCGTTGCTAGTGAAGCTCGGTTATTTTGGTTGCTTCCCATTCTCGGTCTTTTTCAGTAGTATGTAGTTGTATCTACTAAAAGAGTACATTTTGCCATTTTTGCATGCTCTCTTCCCATGGGTCAGCACCTGTTAGCAAATCAGCAATGAATTCTGTTGACTGGATATATGGACATTCCAAATTATGATTAGTTGATATGAGGTTTTGACATCACGGCTTGAATGAGCAGAAAAATTGTTTTGCTTTGGCTTAAATAGTCGGTTGGTTTTAAAATTATACACTTTTCCTTTGTATTTGGCTTTTCACTTAGCTTTTAAATTTGGTCTACTAGACAAGCATGCGACTAGCAACAGCTCTCCCCTCTTGAGTCCCAGATACATCGCAGCAGCGGCACACAGTACCCGTTGTTTGAAGAGCAATGCTCGAGAGACAACCTTAAGTACTTATATGATTAGCTTTTCCCCTAGACCAGAAGCCTTCTCTGATCCAAATGCTTCCAGGCACACTAGGTAATGCGGTTGCTTGCACGACCTCGGTCCCGAGGTCGTGGGTTCGATTCCTGTTGTGGGCGATCCTTTATCGCCACTGCAAGTGGTGGTGATAGCCGTAAAGGCTCTTCTGTCTCTATACAAAGAGAGGCTGTTTAATCAGCTAGGATTTAAATTTAAATATATGTTCGGTGGTATTTGGTAGCCAGAGCACAGCACCGTTCATATTTGGTGGGCCGGCATTATCACTCTGGCATTATTTTGGTCGTGGATCAGCTAGCATGAAAATTGTTTGAGAAGACCACGAGCAGCACTGTTAGAATGGGTGTAAGGTCAGCTGTGGGTAGGAGGGGGTGGGGCGGCGCTTGGAGCCGGCCGTCGTGACCTCATTTATTGTGTGTGGTATCAGCATTGCAATGCAAAAGTGCATGAAGTGCAATTGCAGTCGTAAAATTCGCTCGAAGCACGTATGGGCAATGCATAATTTTTGAAATTCCTTGATGCTACTGCTGTTTTTGCCTTAAAGACGAGATCTGGAGTAGGGCTAGACTGAGCCTCGGTTGAAACTCCGAGTAATGCACCAGCCCTTGAGAGCCGTGTGGCAAGCTGTTGTGTCGAACGCCGGAGTGAATCCCTCGCCGAGGGTGGAGCTACTGCTGCGGCTGCTGGGTCGATAGACAGCAAGGCACACGCTCTCAGCTGCCCTATGCCTTTAGCCGCCTGTCCGCGTTAAGCTCTTGCTATCTTTGCAGCCGCACAATCCGTTCAGGAAAGCCCGAGCTGAGTCGGCGGCCTACGTGAGTGGCGCGCAGCAGCAGCAGCAGGCTGCATGTCTTTCACGGGTAGCCACTCGCTCCTGCTATTGGTCATCCTGATTAATGCAAGAGAGCCTTTTTGCCTGCATGCATCCTTTTTGCGAGGTGGCGGCGTCGTGTGTGCTCGGCGTTGTTTCGTTTGCCCCCTGCATTACAGCAGTGCGTTGGCGCGTTGCTGCCTGCGTTAGCAGGGCGCCGTCAAAAAGTTCCTGAAGGTCTGCCACGACAATGACGTTTCGGCCTTTGTGATAGATCCCACAGTTTTGGAGATCGTGGTGCACGACTCGGCCGTCGCAAAGCCGTGCCGGTTCTTCTGCTTTAACCGAACGTACACGTTTGCTGTCACGGCAAGCACGTGGCTTGATAAGGTAGCTGAGCAAAGGCTGTTTGGGGCAAGTCACGTGAGCATGCGTCGATGCGGTGCTGAGAGTGGCTCTTTGTGGGCACTGCGTGCCGGTTTTCTATTTCATCGGAAGTGTTTGCTAACAAGCCTGCTATGTTTGGCTGTCTGCAGAAAAGTGAGCGTGTTTATGGCCGGATTAACCGGCACAGGCTGGTTGAAGCGTGCTGCACTGCGAGCTCAGTTGGTTGGAGCCTCGTAGTCCCCTTCACGTGCATATAGATAGTATCCTGTGCTCGAAGCCTGAGTTTACCAGCACCACATTCTGTGGATGCAGACGTGCTGCACTTACGAGTCCGACCAATAAAAATGTTACGATTGGATACGCAAGTAGATCGCTTCAAAGGAATTGTCACTCGAGCCTTACAGGCAACCTATTGGCTCAGCATCTTGTACATATTAATATGTTTCTGCCTTTGCACAAATGGCTCAACTGACCGAGTCAGAATGAGATCTGGCTGTAGTCCCAAGAGTCTGCTTCAGCTTATGTGTGAACAGCTGCTGCCACTATTAAAGTGATCATGCGACAGCAGCTGAACCAAGCTGGCGTTTGTCCATTCGGTTGCTAGTTTAAGAGAGCAGGTGAATTGTGTGGCCTCATTTACTGTAAGCGCTTTACCATAAACGCAGATTGCACCGGTCTGTGACCAAGTGCAGTTTCGTGAGCACCCTTATTGACTGTTCAACAACGGCACTAGATATGCTGGTTATTCTGTTATGCCAGTTATGTCGATTCACGGTCTGCTTTCGATTGACCGGGAGTGCACTGCTTGCTACACAAGTGCCCTCAAAAGATGCTGCAGCTGAGGTAGCAACAGCTGTCTTATGCCATCCACACTTCCAATACTTGATTGTGATTGCCTCTTTCTGTTGACCAATTATCGCTTTCTGTGGCTCTGACATATGATTAAGAACCTGTTCTCTAGGTGTGTGCAGTAGGCCTTCTCTATCTTTGTTCCGAGTCTTTTAAATTACTGCCTTGTTAGGTGCCCTCCCAGTCTTTTTCAAACAGTGGTTTGAGCACGTGTCTCCTTTGCTGAAAGAGATAGGATGGTTGCCGGTTGAGCAAAGGATACAGAGCAAAGTTCTTACGCTGACCCACAATGCCCGCCACGGCTTGGCTCCTTCGTACCTAGCTGAACTGCTGCATCAGTTTCAGCCTGTTCGTGCCCTCAGGTCCTGTATGAACAATAAATTAGCTGTCCCATTCCTCTGCTTAAAGACCGTTGGCAGCAGAAGCTTTAGCTCTGCAGGTGTGACTGTGGAAGACTGTGGAACTTGCTTCCACAATTCTTACGCAAGGACAACTACTCTCCTACTGCCGACTATGGCACACCCTTTTCAGCGGTCCTGAGCTGCTACTTCTATGCTACAAATACCTCAACTGCTCTCCTGACTCTGCTATGCTTCCCACTTTCTCTTTGTTTCGTGAGACGAGGTCTGTTGGGTACCGAATGCGTACCGAAAGCCGCTTAGGCTGTGAGTGCGCTATACAAAACTCTCTCCTGCGTAACACCCACGTGGTCTTTATGACTTTGTGGAGTTACAGACGGAGATACATTACATTCAAGCAATAATAATGATGCTGCATTTGTATAGCAACCCAAGACAACTGTGTAAAATTCCTTAAAAAAAGATTGTGTTCCTTTAGGGTGCTATACAAAATGTCCTTATTATTATTATTATTATTGTTAGTGTCATTATTATTATTAAATCACTTTCTAGGCACTTCACCTAGTGCACACGTTCGATTGATCGTTCCTTGATCTCCATCACTCGCCATGTTCGCAGATGCGTAAGGTGTTAGTTGCTTGCCTTGAACGACCGGGGCTGTGGGCTCGAGCTCTATGGCATATGTAAAGCACCTGGATATAGATTAAGTTCTCTTGTGGTGCTATATAAATGTATTATATTTTTTATCTGCTATCATTTAATACTGTACGATACACATGTATGTGGTGCAGGAGCAACTTGCATCTGGCAGTCGGGGATGATTGCTGCTTGTATTTATGTCGGCATAAGTGCTGTTTTTGTTGCTATTTGCAAAGATCATAAACGGGGCCTTGGTCCAAACTTTGTCCGAGGGACATGACTTCGGTCCTTGGACCGGAAGTGTGTGTGTGTGTGTGTGTGTGTGTGTGTGTGTGTGTTCTTTGACGCGTCCGGATTATCTCCCTGCCTCTTGCGAGGATCATTGGCTGTTAGTGTTAGTGACCTTTGAGAATTTACCCCATCTTGCTAGTCTCCTTTGCACAGTTTAGTTGTGTCACCCTAACAAAAGAGGCCACCACTGACCGGGAAAGCTTCCGGAACAATTGCTTCCACAGCTGAAGAGCCAGCTGTTTGAGAAAAGGTTCGTCTATCTGCTCTGTCATTCTAGGGCGGCCTGCTAGCCGTGAAACCCTATGCAGGAAGCCTCTTTAGAATTTGCAGTGTTTGTGACTTGGTAGTTAACTTGCAGTTTCCATGCAACCTCTCTATTCCTCGGGCCTAATTCGTATAGGGCTCACAGCCACTGTCAGTGATTTTTTGTCACGTCACTTGGTTTTGTGCAAGTCGAACTTGCCACAGCCGAAGCCAGAAGGAGCTAGTCAATTAAGGGTATGCAGAAAAATACTCACTTTGCTACAAATGAGCTCACTCAGCCAAGAGAAACTTTGCATTTTGCTATCAGTACAAAAGTGTGTGCCTATTGTTTCTTAGTCGTGCCCTATTTAAATAGGCAACCTCCTTAGCAATGCTGCTGGTGTCTGCTGCTAGTCGTTATTATTTGGCACTTCATCTGTTGCAATGGACTAATTACCAAAGGCTGGTGCTAAGGTTGTTCAGAAACTGTGGCTGTGGACCAAAGTGCCATAACTTTCAATTATTAATGTGTGCATTCATTCACATAGTATGCCTTCATTCACATTGTACACTGGCAATTTAAAGCCGAGGCTTTATAGCCCAGTATTGAACGTGATCGGAAGAGTAGCCGATAGCTCAAGTGACATAGCACGGGACTGGTTACCCAGAGGTTTTGGGATCATCTCCAATAGAGGCAAAATTTGTTTTTGGCTATCAGTCCCACGGCAGACCACCCAGTCGCTGGGTATTTTGAAATCTCCGGCTAGTGCTAAGGTTGCTTGCAGCAACGGCTGGACCAAAGCCACATTTCTGTTACTCTGCTAGCTCAAGACACGCTTATTTCTAGAATTGGTCCCCCTCCTCAAATAACCGTCCTCTTATCGTGCAGAGCTCACAACTACTGAATGCCTCCCCGCCCAAAGACAGTTCCCTGGTCCCAGTTCTGGCAGCTATAAACTATGCATAACAAGTTCTCTAGAGCAACACGGAAGTATCTGCCTAGTGCTATCATTTCTTCAATTCCCGTAATTCCTTATTAGAGTGCCACTTTCAGTGGGGTACTCGTATTCGAGTATGGTTTTTGCATCTGCATGCAGATGCCGTGAGCCTATGCGTAGGCTGAGCGTATGCCAAAAAGCCAATGCAAGGTTATTTAAAGCATGTGCCCATCGTTTTCAGGAGGCGCTCGTGCTGAGAGAGCTACAGAGAGCCTCCTTTGGGTTGGCCACTGTGGATGGTGCCGACCCGCGTCTAGCAGACGTTGACTCGCGCTCATCCATGCACCATCTCCTCAGTAGCGGCGATGGCAGCAGGATTCACGTGGTCGTGTTCTACGAGCGACCAGGCGAGTTCTGGTGGCATGCTGCCGCCGCAGTTTGGAAGGATCCCTTGCTGCTGCCACTTCAGCAGGAACTGCCTTTCACGGCACACGAAGGCGCCTTCGACGTGTAAGTGGCCATGTTTAAAAACGAAACCGAAAAAGTGAGCGTCTCCTGTCGCCACCCCCTTTTTTAAACTGTTTCATTGCTAAGCTTATTCGTGGCAGCTATGTATGAGATGTATGGAAGACCGAAAAGAAAAGTCGGTATCAAAGTGCAAAATTTTAAAAAAAAATCGTTTGCCTCGAGTTGCACTCCTCGGTCCGGTTTGCTATTTTGAGAATGACTCTTTTACTGGGCAGCCTGTTGAGGCATTGCCTATGCCACGGTCGTCATTCGCTTCCAAGCCTGCAGTGGTGGCAGCATATGCCCTATTTGCTGCAGTCGTCCCTTCTAGCTTTGTCAGTGTGCCTACTTGCTGCCTGCCAAGCTCTGGCCTCTGTGGCCATTCCCGTTTATCCTTGCCAAACTTCGTCCTGATTGACGAATGACGGTCTTTACCCTGGGCGATTGACTGCTGTCTCGTGCAGCCCACCACCAGCCGAAGCGTGTACAGGACGGACCGCAGGGCTATGTTTGCCCGGTTGGCTTGCATTGCATCGGCAAACGCAGCCTCTTCACGTGCCTTGCTGTTCTTGTTTATATCAGGATGGAAATTCCAAAGATACCCATGGATGGTCTGGAGGTGGGAGCACCCATGTACCCGCATCATTTCCTGTCGGCCATCGGTGCGTCTCGGTTCCTCGAGTGCAATCGCACTCGGGCCGCTCTGTTCCAGCAAAAGTACGGCAGCAGCATTGTCGAGAATCTTCATTTCCGCTCACAAGCCAAGAGAGTGCTCGAGCTAGCGAAGACGAGGCTGGATAGCCTCGGGGTGCCTTTCTGGCTGAGCAGTGGAACCTGCTTAGGTACGCGGTGCGTGGTTGCAAAGTGTGGTGCGCAGTTGCTCGCAAGGCTGATGAGACGCACAACGGCTCGATTGGCGTGTTGTTTTAATATGAGAGGGCTCTTTCAGGGTGGTTCCGGCAGTGTGACTTAATACCATACAGCAAGGACGTTGATGTTGGTATCTTCATTAAAGACTACAATCATAAAATGATCTCCTACTTCAAAGAATCTGGTGTGCCTTTGCATCATGTTCTGGGAAAGGTATGCAATGCTTGATCCCTAGACCGTGATAGCCCAAGAGGTAATGTGTTTCCTCTTCAGTTGAGCGACCCTTTATTGCTAACTGCAAGTAGTGGTGATAAGGCTCTTCTGCTGCTATACAAATGAGGCTGTTAAATCAGCTAAGATTGTTTGACCATGCTTCCTTACAGCATATGCAAAGTGCTTAGAAAGATATTGAGTTAACTTAGGGTGCTATACAACTATTATTAATAATATTATAGTAATCCAGTGAAAGTCGCTCACGTTCGAACCGCTACTCGTGTAATGTATTGGCCCTCTGTTGTGTCAGACATGGCATTTCTGTTAATAAGATCTTAGAGAGTTGCGGGTCTGACCAGCATGCTTTCGTCTGCTTTTTCATTGCACTTTCATCACTGCACTTTTCGGTGGGCATTATCCGAGCCATTATTCCTGTCTCGTGGTGCCGGTAAAGTCATGAAAGTCAGATTTGAGTAACACTTATATACGTGGCTGTCAGATAGACCAGTGGCTGAAGTCTTCATGTTGGGTGAAGCTTTCTATGTAAACATTGACGTTTGAGAGGATCAGCCACTAGTAGGCAAGATGGAATAGATGTATTCCTAATCGCCGGCATGGGCTCTGCTAAGCTGAAGCCCTTGTCACAGCAGTTCCCTGGTTTAATTAGCGTGCTAAGCTGGTTCACGGGAGAGTTCTTCAGATACTGAGTCGAGCAGTACACGTAAAGGGGTTTGTCTATTGAATAGCATATGCCATGCGCTGCTTGTGCATGTATTGGGAACTGAACCCCTTTCCCCCCCTCTCCTCACTGCCACTACTGCATTGAAAAGGCTTACGGCTGTCAGTAGCTTGTATGGCAATTCAAGCAGAGAAACCGTAGAGAAATTAATACTGCCTTCTGTGAGGAGCCCGAGTCTTCGCCAGCTGAGTTTGGGTTTCAGTAGCCTGGCCTGCTGATAGGCAGAGAGCAGCGGCTTGGCTGTCAATGGCACGGGTATGCACTTTAGAATTGTAGTTTTATGTTTAAAGGTAGTTGTTCGAATATATATTGGGTGTTTGTCTGCTTGCATTTGATCCTTGTTGTCTGCATGTGGATTTCCTTCCTGCAGCTGCCTGCCTCGACCGGCTTCATCCCCCCTTGCATTTGTTTTTATCTCTGCTTTCTTTTCTTGCCTTACATCAGGCCGTGCCATTTTCCTATCTCATCTCGGCCACCACATGCCTCCGCTCATTTTTGAAGGGGCAAGGATCATGGTTGTGCCAGGTGCTCTGAAAATTTATTAGTCGGTGATGGTTCGATAAGCTAAGGATATTGATCAATATTGTGAGCAGGCCTGCTAAGAACCAATCGCGTTGACCGATTATAATCGTTCTCCGGTGTCCCTTTAAGCCCGACCCGTAGAACTACCACTAAACGTGGGTGGTACCTGCCTCTCGAACTCGGCAACATTCATGTGATGACCATGTTCCTTCTAGTATTTGGCAATTTGGTCTATAAGAATGATAAAGCGATCACAGTATGAGCTATGCTTGTGATTAGCAATAACCGATCCCTGTCATGGCTTTGACGATGGTGTACTTATTTGCTTAGTGTTATCTTGTCTCTAGCTATCAGTTGTGACCTTTGGACCTCATATGCAAGGTGGCTTCCGTAAGATAGTTCGGGCTGCAGGTAGCAGTAGCTGACTAAGGGCAATGGAATCGTTGATGAAGTGGCCATGATGCTCATAATATTTATAGAACCGTTTCAGTCAGAAGTTCAATATCAGCCAAGATGTTCTTTTTTACACGGCAAAAGAATTTCGGCCTGCATATGCATGGGTGGCCATGATCGCTGCATTTGCAGTGAGAGGCAGCAGCTCTTCATTCATAGCTACTGTTCTGTACAGCCTAACGTGGTCGGTAGTGCAAGGTATTTATCGACGACTTTTATGTTGCAGCTACCGACCAGCTAGTTAGTGAGGTGTGACCCATTGCAGTGTACTATTCCTCTGAGTTATTGGTGCTATGTGCAATATTATTTTGTGTTTATTGTTAGTGCTTGATTGCAGTCGAGTGATGGCTGTCGAAGAGAACCTGTTCGTGTTCACAGCCATTTTTATTGATGCATCACATCTCGTGTTCAAATCAAACGTTCTTACGTGGAAACGAGCATATTTTAAAGCCGACTTGTTCGTTTATTTCTGCATGGCTTAGGCATTTTAGTATTTTTGTTTCAGGAAGATGACAGCTATCAGCTATCGTTCAATACTGGCGACATAAGATTAGACGTATTTTTCTTCTATGAAGAGTCTGATCATATATGGAATGGTGGCACACAAGCAAAATCTGGAAGAAAATTTAAGTAAGAGTCAGCCACAATCTTCTACTTGAACTTGGGAATGAAGATGTTTGGCCCCCTATTTTGCCTCATAGGAACTTGGGGTATATCGCCCAAGCAATGTAAAGTACGCGACAAAGTAAAGTAAGCAAAGCTTAGAGCAGTTGATTTAACTGCCTTACTTATAGTTGCACATTGGCAGAAGAGCATTGTCGGCTCTCACCTCACGTGCATAGAGCATTGGAGAATGGTCTGCTACAGTGACTATATGACCGGGCTCGTGAAGTGCAAGCACCTTACCACTGGGCTTAGACCCGGTGGCAAAGCAAAGATCAGTTGATTCAGTAGCCTTGCTTGTACAGGCAGAATAGCCTTGAGTGGCTGTCACCCTGCTTACAGTAGGCAAATCTTTATTCCAGTAAGTTCACCACTATAAAGTGGTGAACTTACTGGAAAGTTTCGTACTGCTAATTCAGAGCGGCTGCACTTCTTACTTCTGAAGTCATGACTATACTGAGAGTGGACTAATG
The DNA here is from genome assembly GCA_009760855.2 of Cristatella mucedo. Lineage (NCBI taxonomy): Eukaryota > Metazoa > Bryozoa > Phylactolaemata > Cristatellidae > Cristatella > Cristatella mucedo. The sequence goes on along the minus strand of WPIO01000010.1, from coordinate 7,951,081 downwards.
AGTTTAGGTGTGTATATTTTCTGGTTCAAGATGATAGTGGAATACTTGCCCTACACACAGCATACATAGAGGTCTGCATGTAGCTCGGACAAACTAAGCCTGGAAATAGCCTCCAAAGAAAGTTTATGTGCTTCTGATGTCAGAAAATTCATGATGCGGTGATTAAACGATGCCACCGTGGCTGGTCGAATGGTGACATCAAATATTGGATAGGAGGCGAAAGAAATGCTAATTCCATCGATTCTCACTGTCCACCAGCTGATCCCATAAGTATGTGCATAATCAGCTTGTCGCTCATCTGGTCAGCCAGTCTTTGGAAAGCTGGGGATTCCAGGTTTCATTTCTGTCAATCATTAAGCACACGGAGTTGAAGGCAATGGTTTAATACCCTGCTCCACGAAGCATCAACGTAAAGACAGCCTCTGACAAGGCTCGAATTTCGTATGAAGGTGTGTTTTCTCTGTATACCACATAGGACAGCCTAGGTCTAAGCCCCAGCAGTAAGCAGTAAGTGCTTGCACTTCATGACATGGATCATGGGTTCCAATCGTGCAGTGTTCTATTCTTTACTCCATGATCAGTCAGTGTATAAGCTGATCTTCTGCCGCTGTAAATAGGGCTGCTAAATCGGCTACTATCCCGCCCTTTTTTTATTCTACGTATATACTATGAGCTGGAAGGATCGTGCAGCTTGCATTAAAGTATAAAGATGGCAGACCTGCCGTTTGCCTCACATTTTCGTAACCAGTACCTGTTAGTCGTAAGAGTTGGTGTCTGGACACTGCCAAACAGAAATGTGCACTCAAGCCAATTATAGTACTAAATGAACAGGTGTGTAGCATTAACTCATGGCGGTTTAGTAGAACTGGTGCTGGGGTAGAGATACTGTTATCATTGGCTTCACGGTCTCAAACGTTACTTCCCTGCAGCTTTAGCCTGTCAGTAGCAGTCATTTATATGTTGTGCCTTGTACAAGTTCTATGCAACCGTTGCAGAATATGTGAAGTACCTGCTTTAGCAATTCCGATTGGTGAATACATATGCAACACATTTATTCTCTTCCAGGTATGTATTTCCGAAGTTTACTCTCTGCTGGACTGAGTTCCTTGAGATGAAGGTACGAGTACCCTGTCAAACCGAGGCATACGTTGAAGCAAATTATGGTAAGAACTGGTTTGATCCTGTGAAAGAGTGGGACTGGAAGAAATCACCATCTAATGTTCGTGAAGTTGGTCGTTGGCCCAAAGATGAGATGGACATCGTTGTGCAACTCTTCAATGAGAAAGGAAAACGTATATTCATCGAGTGGACTGATAACACAAGCGTAGACACTAATCAGACCTGAATTGGCACTGTTTATACGATCATTGGTCTAACTTTGTAAGACCAGTCGGCAGCTGTGGTCCGGTATGTCGCACAAACCGAAAACGACGTCATGCAGCCGGCCTCTCCATCTGGCTATGTACCAACTTTTGAAGGTTGGTAGCCTTTTGTGCATTCCTTCTTAAAAACATTTCAGATCTTTTGACCATGACAAGTAAAATCTAAGCAATCCTACGCACAGCTTTAATAATGATACATTTGTATAGCGCCCTCAGAGATCTCTTTCTGGTCACTTTGGCGCGACAATGACTAGTCCTTACTTCAGCTGCCCTGAAACTTCAGCATGCAAGTTCAAAAGTGTGACTTCATTTAACTATTGGAGACAAGTTTGAGAATGTATGATTTAATATAACAAATGGTGAAAGGTGCACTTATTTGCCATGCTTTAACTTTCATCCAACGTCATTTGGAGATTGCAGCTGGATAATTTGCTTGACTGACTTCACTCGAATTGGTTAATCTACTTGCTATTATGTGCCTCACGTTCATGAATCAGCTGTCCTTCCGGAAGTTAGGGATTGGTCGCCTGTTAAGTTACTCTTTTTCCTGAGCACATTTGAATAGTCCATGGAGACAAGCATGCGACCCATTGTTTTACAGCTGTTTATGGTCCATCCTGGCATGCGGATCAAAAAATCTTTCATTTCGACCCTTTAAAATCCTTACCGATAACTGGTTGTGCTACCACAGTAGATGTTCAGATACAGTTGTGAAGCTTGTGAGCGTGGAAAGATATCCATAGACCGTGTGCATTTAGTTGTAAGCTATTCGATACAGCAGTCTTCGACTGCCTTTACTGAAAGAAAGGAGCAAGCGATTAGCATTGACATACTCAGGGTTAAATCAGGGGACTTTAACTTGACCTTGCCACTGGGAGCTACTCACATTATGGGTGAGACTGATCAGGCTCGGCCCAATTTTTCGTATCGGTCCCTGGGGTCAAGAGCTCATTTGCCCCCTTTCTTATACGGATGCCTTGAGAATGCTCGTGAGGTAGGGGATGGATTATATTGCATAATTACATGGATAGGAATGTAGACTGATATTCAATGGTCATAAGGCACCTAGAATGCTTCTTTGCTGCTGCTTGGATGCATGGTTTTTTGGGAAACAATTATATTAATCAAGGTATGGTGGTTGCTCTTCACGACCTCGGGGTCCCGACGTCGTTGGTTCGAATCCTGCCGTGGGCGATTCTTTATTGCCACTGCAGGCGGTCGTGGTAGCCTTTTAGGCTCTTTTGCTGCTTTACGAAAAGAGGCTGTTAAATCAGCTAGTATTATTTTTAATCCATGCCATATGGGCTGCAATGATGGCCACCTGCGTATGGTTCAGCTAAAGTGATGTAGCACCTTCCAGCCATTGTTATCTGCAATTGAAGTGAAAGTGAATACCGGAATCTTAATCAGTGACATGTCGGGCATTGACAATCTAGTTTTGGAAGGGCAGCATCCATCTCTGGATTTTAAATCAAAGCAACAAATCAACAGGCACTATCTTACCCCACAGCAATTGCAGAGCAGCTAGTGATTACTGCTTCGTTTTTATCGAGGTGCTGAGCCTAAGTGCTGCTCTTGCATCGGATTCGCTTGTGTAGGAGCAGCCTCCATTAGCCGGGTCAGTCGCTGGCAATTCTTAGTATCGTGAAAGATATTAAATATGGCTTTCAAAGCTGAGTTTACAAGTATAATAGGGTTATGCCTTTCAAGAAACCTTGCCAAGGTTCTCGGATGAAGCACTCGTATGTCAACTAGGAAACAAATTTATGGTAGACAAGCAGGTAAGTAAATAAATAAATAAAATTCTTAACGAGAACCTAGTTTCTTTTCAGTTGCTACACATATGCCACGGGGCAGCAGTGTAACTCGGAGCCGAGCTGCCTGTCGACCGGTCCAGCAAGTGGTGCGGCAGGCCTGAAATCTGCTCGGGGGGAGGGACTGACCTGCTGGCGGTGGGTGTGACTTACTAACCGCTGTCCATGGTCGATTGAGCACAGTATACGTATGACTATCATCCCCAAGTAGGGAAGGCTAATGAAAAATCGTAAGCACTTTCTCCGGCCTGCACCTGCAATTCTGCCGATTACCCTTGAAGTTGAGGCTTTCAAGTAACTTCACATAAGAAGTGGTTGCAAAGGAATTTAGAAAGCTCACGATTCCAGACCAAGCACAAAATTACCGGAGTTGGGTTGGAATTGGAAGCTTTCCACGCTCGTTCATTTAGCTGGGTGCTACTGATCACTGTGGCCACCACAACTTTGGGCCACTGCCAAAAAATAATTATAATATATATTATATATATATATATTATTATATATAATATATTATAATAATGTGAATATGTACTACTGTTTGACCAAGCTCCAAGTGAGTGTGTTGATGTAGATAGCCTGTGGCCAGGTCTTCGCTACGTTCCTCAGTCACAATATAATAGAATTAATCAAGAATACACAGTGTAAGCAAAGCGAAGCGTCGTTTCAGCCCTTACAGTGGGAGAGAAGCAGCTGAGCAGCCGATGGTTGGCCTATCGTGACGTCTTTGACTCCTGAGGAGAAAAGTAGGCTCGTCGATCAGCCATTAGTAAGCACGGTTACTCGGACCAGCTATCGATGCCCAAGTGAGGGAAAAGCTGGGCACGACGGCCGGGTTTTCAGACCGTGATTTCTTGACCGAGCAGCTTTATTTTTTATTTAATGAGAACGTAGCAGTCAAGTTGAAGTAAATGTGCCCGAAGCAGTTGTTAACCTTCAATTTCTTCGGTGGGCACAGCTTGACATGCAAGACGTGAAAGCGAATGTATCTGCAAACACAGCGATTGGATGGTCTCCAATCGCTGTCTTCAAATTAATGCTGCTGCCAATTTAGTAATAATGTGGGCTTAATAGTGTGATGCTAGTTAAAGCAGGTCGACGCTCTCGTACCATCGAAGAACCTGTTATAATAATAATAATAATAGTAATGCACTTGATAAAGCGCCCTCGGAGAACTCAATCTCTTTCTAGGCGCTTTACATTTGCTGCAAAGTGAAATGCAATTGAATGGTAAGTAAAATCATGCTTGAAAAACAAACAAAATGAATAATATGGTTAGGGGCTACATGCACAGGGTCAGCATGCAAATGTCGTTAGTGGCAGCATGCACAGTGTCAGCACGCATAAGCACATCAAGGACGAATCACAGGGACCCACTAAATGCTGTCCTAAATAGGTGTTTTTAAGTTCTTTTTAAATGTGGTCAGGTCAGGGGATGTTCTGACGCAGATCGGGACGGAGTTCCAGGCTTTGGGAGCATACGAATTAAATGCACGGTCACCAAAAGATTTGAGGTTTGTACGAGGTATTGGTAAACTGTTAGATTCCGAAAAGTGGGTGGTACGATGCTTGACCTGGTGGGGGAGTAGATCTGAGAGATAGGCTGGAGCCAAAGAATGAAGTGACCTAAAAGTGAGCGGCAAAACCTTGAAGTCGATGCGTTGCTTTACTGGTAGCCAGTGCAGGTCGGCGAGAAGTGGGGTGATGTGGCAACGGCGACGCTCACGACAGAAAAGCCTAACTGCAGAGTTTTTCGCCAGCTGTATACGCCAGATTGCACATACCAGTAGGCCAGCAATCAGTGAGTTACAGAAGTCAAGACTGGGTGTCACAAGTGCATGGACCAACTTAGACGTGGTATCCTTATCTAAACAAGCCCGAATGTTAGCAATGTTATGTAGCTGAAAGTAGGCAGACTTGGTTGTGGAGATGAATGGCATCAATCAGTTGTTCTACGAATCAATGGATCACAATTATTAATGACTTTCTTAACTAGTACTTTCCACTAGAATAAATAGTAGCACACCTACAGGCGCTTTAAACCCATCCTATTCCCCAACCAGGCTAGGCATCGTACCATCGCTTTTCTGTCTCAGATCATTCAGCTACGCTTCGAACAAACTTGAAATCCTTGGGTGAGCGCGCCTTTAGTTCGTATGATTCAGAACCCTGGAACTCACTCTCGACTGACATTACGACATCCTCTGATTAGATAAGCTTTAAAAAGAAGCTAAAACGCACCTGTTTCTCACAGCATTTGCTAGGTCCTTGTAACTTGTCTTTGGTGCTTGGGCGTGCTGACACTATACATGTGTACTTGCATGTTCAAACTGAGCACGTTACTAGTAACAATATGATCAAACTTCCTTTACAGCATATGTAAAATGCCTAGAAAGATATGATGTTCTGTGATGGCGCTATACAAATATTGTATCATTAATAATAGTAGTTATTATTATAGGCTGGGGCAAGAGAATGTGAAGGAACATATAAGTGAGTGACAGAAGCTTGAAGTGGATATGTTTAATGGGTGCATATGCAGGTTGGTGAGAAGTGGCATAAAGAAGTATCTGTGACGTTCACGACGGACAAGCCTAGCCGCAGAGTTCTGCACCAGCTGTAAGAGCATTTTCGCATGGACCAAAAGACTTTTGAGTAGTTGTTTACAGACATCGACGTGGGGTATCACAAAAGATTGGCCAACTTGTTTGTATTATCCCTGTCTAAGCAGGCCCGAATTGTTTAGCGTTACGCAGCTGAACGAATGCACATTCGACTTCGAGGCTGATTCGGTCGTCTTGTGAAAAGACAGTTTGGAACAGGACACTCTAATTTCGTGAAGGCCAATAGGAGGTATGACTAACTCATTTTGAGTAATGGGTTTTTAAATCTCGAAATAACAATAGGTTTGCCCATAATAAGCTGAAATGGAGCTGAATCTGTGGGCTTTGTGGCTATTTTTTTACTGCTGCAATGTCATTTCTGGTGTCTATTAAAAATCTACTGTGGATGAAAATCCCTTAAACAGCACATCAATATTTGCTCTTATAGGCAACCAGTTATATCGATATTAATGTATGTTCCTCCAAGCAAGTGGCTGCTCCGGCATTCATTTGCTGATTATTCTATCGAAAAGTCTCCAAACACAAGTGACTTCTAATGGACTCTGCACGGAGCATACAATATGCATCGCTAAGAGAAGGCTCAGAGCAATGAAGTTACCGAAGCGCATGTAAATACGCTCTAACGGTTTGGTGACGGCTACTCCTATTTAGACGGAACCAGTTGTAGAATTTGCTTGTTTTTATTGCCTAAGATATAACAGTTATAACAAGTTATAACAGTTGCAAATCGGACAAGTCTTGACCTATTGCTCAACGGAAGAAAAGCCCAATTGAAGCGGTTGTCAGTCCTTTGTAGCCCGGGCTTCGTGCTAGCGAGTTGTCTTCCTGGCTTCTAGCCAGTTAGTTGTACTTAAAGCTAAAACTGAGTTGCACTCCATGACTTGTTCTGCATACATGGCGCCTCTCTGTTGCTGAGAAATAGACTGGTATAAATTAAATATGTGGACTATTTATATTAAGTTATGTATGCTCTCGTTTGCTGCCGTGCTCTGCTATAGTTGGCGTACATGCTCGTATCGGGCTGCTACTCCGTAGTCGCTAGGTGCTGGGAGGTGCCAGTTTCAACAGTGTTCGTCACTCATCTCAAAGGACTAGCATCATTTCCTCCGAAACTGTCTCTTCAGCAAAGAACGTTACTTTAGGAGCCGCTACCGCAAGTTCGTGACAGCATGATCTAGCTCCCACGCCTCCACCGGCGTCCCCAAGATTTTAAAAAGATAGACGAACTGTGATCTTTCCCTCGCCGGTCGAACTTAGAGGGCTGAAGGGCGTGCGGGGCAGCAAGCCATTCTCTACGGCCCTCCCGTGAGGCCCAAGGAGGCTGCAGTCTCTTTCCAACATTTCTGTGTCGTAACGTTGCCTACGTAGCAGAGGTCATAAATCGGGTGCACTAAGTAATAATCTCGGTAGTGTTTCAATGAAATTTTGAAAAAATCAATCGTGTTTTCCTTTGCAGCAAATGTAAAGCGCCTAGAAATAGATTGAGTTCTCTGCGGGCCCTTTATCAAGTGTATTATTATTATTATTGTTACTAAAGCTCACGTAAATATTTAGCTTCTCACAAACCTGCATGCCACACACTGTTAGAAGTTCAACTGTGTACTAATTTACTCAACAAAGTGACTATCGCAATGTGATTCGAATCGCTAGTCGTTTGAACGCTACTCAAAAAGCCTGGATTGGATTCTGAGATGCTAACATGTTATTGAGCAGTATCTTCTTTCTTTATGGAGAATCGAGAAAAATCACTCGTTATACAGCTTGTGGATTACTGAAAAGAGCCATTTTTAAAAAAAAATCAGCCTGAACTCAAGTGGCACACATCATTCCACTGAAACTGTTGGGTCAGCTATTCTCTTTGTGTGACCAATGACATCCCAAGTAGCAACGGTGAGGATAATGCCTCCTTTTCTTCGGCGCTGTTTGACCCCTTAGTAACTTTTTCTTCCATCGTCGGTCCCCATCGGAGCTCGCTCGATGCCACCGCTGCTGTCAGCAGTGTGCCGCTCTCGCCTCTCTGTCTCCAAGGGAGTTGGCTGCTCATTGTCCAGAGCAGCATCCTCCCTTGGCATTGCATCACCTTCGTCGAAAAGAGCGTTTTCAGCTGCTAAACGCTGAGCGAGTTACTAAATCTTACAAGCGGTAATAGTTAGATCCTGGATCATGACTATAACCAACGAAGATATATCGCTTAGATTAGTAGCTAATTTAGTCCTGAACTGATCTGGCACACGGACGCAGGTGCCAAACCGCGGAACTCTCGCGAAATTGGACGTGTCCGCTTTTTCTCGAGTTCAGGTCGTGCGTGGTGTTTTATCAGACACTGCCTTGTGCGTCCAACGATTTTAAGTTACTCAGCAGATGCAATTGCCTCTCTCAGTCCGCGAATGAGCTATGCCTGCAACCTTTAGGCTATCAGTCAGCTTAGTGCAGATGTACTCACCACCATTGCCGGCGCGAATCGCTTTAATTTGCTTATAACACTGGTTTCAACGGCTGTTCTATACTCCTTCCTTGAGTAGGGCTGACAACTCACTCTTCTGCCGAATGAAGTCGACACGAATATGTCTACTTTTGCTATCAATAAAACTGATAAAATATTGATAGCCATGTCTGGAAATAGTCTCTGTATTAGGCCTATACCGCCAGTAAGCGGTAGGCTTGTTATTACTTCTTCTCATCGGGATCGGCATGGCCTGCTATTTTCCTTAAGCGCTGCTGGCACTTCGGAAACCGAGGTACTCCTGCTCAAGCGAGAAGTCCAGTCCAGAAACCATGGAATTTCTTTTTAGTGTCTTCAGGCTGTCCGCAGCAATGAGGGCTCCTAAGCAGACGCATTATGAGCGGAAAACAATCGCTTTTGAGGTGCGTATATCGAATGGAAAAGACTGCTGCTACCAGCTACTGTCGCTTCGTTTGAGCCTGAACAGAAATACACGCCTGCGATGCGATGCGATCAAATTTAGCCTGCTAGCTCTTTTTCAGTGGCAACGCCTCAGCGAGAACAGGCTTTGACTATCATCTCGAGAATTGGATACACGATCAATAATAGATTTTTAACATCGCGTTTGGGTGTATTCCATTAAGTTTCAAAAACCTAGACTCTGCATCGACAGAGAAAGTCTGGCAGAGTTATGTCTCCTCATTAGTAAATCCACGGTCTCGCATCAGCAGATTTAAATATTGGTTTAGGATACGAGCTTGGAGACATTGACTTAAGGTCCGGGCATGCTTACATGTGTATGCAGCTGTGCGGCTTTAGTCGTAGATATACCAGCGATTGGCTGGTATTGGGCACGTTATTTTGCAAATAGGGCTAACTCTTCGATAGCAATATCCCATTAGCAACTTAAGCCGAAGCTGCAATTCCTCGGATTTTAGGGCGCTGAATTCATTTCCATAAATTTTTAGGCTATCAAATTATCGTCTCACCTTAGACAGCTCCATACTAAGAATTCTTCACTAGTAATCTTAGAGATACTCTCGGATGATAGGATACTGCCAGATCGTGAGAAAAGCGTCACGAGAGGACCTGCTTAAAATTTTTTTCCCGAGTTAATAACTTACAACTAATCTTGGGAACGTTAAGGGATAGATTTAATAGTAATAAATATGAAATATTTGTATAACGTTCCAAAATCCCTAAATTTCTGTGTAGGCATTTTATATATACGGGAGAATTAGCGCGTCGTTATCGAGAAATAAGCTGGTTTGATTAGCAAAGTGCGCCGCCCAACTACTAGACGGATAATTCTCCTAGCAATTAACTTTCTATCCGTGTTAATAGCGTGGCTAGACGAATCTTCTGCCTAAAGGATCGTTTGAGCGTACCTTCTAGTTTATTCAGTGCGAATGCACGACTTCTATCGACGCCGCACATTCGGCGCTGGTCCAACGTTGAAGCACGACACGTCTCTCCTCGTGGCTTTTGGGTTTGCTTTTCTTGTTTTGGTTATAATTTAAACTTTCTTGTTGTTATTTTTGTGCGGGCAGTCGCACACAGATCAAGACGGCTCAGGCAGTTGCCGTTTATAGCGGAAACCCGGAACCGGGCCGCAAGGCCAGCACGCTATCTTGGAAGTATCTCCTGCAAGTGGGTCCGCTGTTCCCGCCTCAGCAGCTTCCGCCGGACTAATGCTGTCGCGCGGTACAGAGCCAGTTGTAGGACATCCCCCCCCTCCGGTGGACCCTAGGACATCCCCCCCCCGGACATTTCCCCGGGATAGGACATTTCCCCCCATGTTGACGAATGTATAACTAAGAATATAAATTTAAATATATATATATATATATATATACACGATTAAATGAAGTTCACGCTTTATTAAAATAAAATCAACTCAGTATAATTAGAGGAATGGATGGATTGGAAGGATGGTTTCTAATGGAGCGAGCGGCGGCGGCGGCGGCGGTTGCTGCGGCCGTGGCAGCGGCGAGCTATACAGTTTGGTCCCGCGAAAGTTAGGTCCCGCTCGACGCCGCTAGGGAAATGTTCGTACCAGCCAAAGCGGGCGCGCGCTACGGCGTGCCGCGCGTTCCTGAAAATGAGCGCTAAACCTCAGAGGTCTACCGTGTATAACTCGACCTCAGGAGATCTAAATAAAAAAATACTAGTTGATTTAACGGCCTCTTTTGTATAGCGACAGAAGAGCCTTTACGGCTATCACCACCACTTGCAGTGGCGATAAAGGGTCGCCCACTGCAGGATTCGAATCCACGACCTCGGGACCGAGGTCGTGGATACCTCGGGACCGAGGTCGTGCAAAGCAACCACCTTACCCAATGCGCCATCACGGCTCACCATAGTTATGCCCTGATACGCACTAATTAAAGCGCAGAATGCGAGCAAGGGCGGATTTAGGCAGCGGAAGCGAAGCCCCCTAAACATTAAACTCTAAACTCTAAATAATAAACCCTAAACACTAAAACCTAAAAACCCTAAACACTAAAAACCTAAACCATATACCAGGGAGGGGAAATGTCCTACCCCAAGGGGAAATTGTCTCGGGGGGGGGGGAATTTCATACCCCGTAGGCCCAACACTTGTTTAACGACGGTGGCATTGTGAGAACTTTCGGCGCCGGGGGGGGGGGGGGGCAACGCTACAAATGGCGCACCCTCCGCTTGTCAAAAATTTCTGAAAAATAGCTCCACCACAGAAGATATGCAAAAAAGACACGCTAGCAGGCATATCGAGTCGAGACCATTTTATTAAGTGTAGTCAAGGGTACAAGGCAGCTATCACTGCTTTAACTTTGGTGAATGTTCTTGGCCTTGAACGTGGCGAACGGGTCTGTTACAGTTTCAAAGTCAATATTGTCTATTGTTTCTCAATGCTTAACGAAGCCAAAAAATTAAGAGAGTCGATCTCATCCCAGCGATGCTCTCAGATGAGACTGGATTATTTTCCGCTTGCTAAAGGAACGTTCGCAGCTGGCGACTGATACAGCTATGGTGAGAAGAACTTGCAAGGGAAACTCTCAAATTAGGAAACACATCTCCGTAAGTGACATTAAAAGACATGAGTTCTAGATGGGTCTTTAGTGCCGAGTCGTGAAGTGTGGCGAGGAGCATTTCACAGTCACACATTTCGTTGTACAGCTCTGTTTCACCAATCATCAAGATTTACAATGCTGTCCAGTCCATCAGTGATAGCTTTCACAACCTCTACTCTTGCACTCCACCTTGTTGCAGAGTCACGTTTGGCAGTGATGGCAAAGACTGTCTTCAGGTCTTTTAACCTCCAAGTTAATCTTGAAAAGAATAATTAGGCTCTCTCTATTGCTCCAAAAGAGGTTATTACAGTAGAATCTTGACTTGCAGCATGAACTCCGGCCAGGTTCAAACTGTCGTTATCGCATTTTGTAAACCTTCTCATTTCTGGAGAACATTTTTTTTGGCTTCCTGAAAAGTGGCCAGACATGACTGCTGAGTTGGTGCAGCACTGCAACCCGCAATCTCGCACGTACATATTGTCAGATTTGAGTTTGTCCAAAGTGAGACCCTCAATTGCTGCAGTATCTTTGGCACAGATTTGAAGAAATCCCAGGAAAGACTGTTTGATGACTTTTGTGTTGGCAAAATCAAAATAGAAATATCTATTGACCGCAGATTACTGCTCGCGATGTGCCAAATTAGGAGTTGAGTCGAAGAGAATTCCACAGAATGTGTGTTCGCCGTATGCCAAATGTGTGGCTCGTCTTTTAATGTGGATGCAAGTATTGTAAAGAACTCATTTTGGGTTCGAAGAGACAGATAGTAAACTGATTTTGGATTCTTTTTGGCGTGTTCCAGGTGTGATTGCAGAAGAAGATCCTACTGAGCTAGAAGAGGAAGGTGTCACGAGAAGTTTCCAATGTTTTTCTCACCAGCCAGGCCAAGACTCTTGGTGACCACGAAACGCCAAGTTTTGAGAAACCGAGAGCTGCATGCAGCTGTGAGCACTCTTTAGAACTTCTTGTTGTCGCTATTTTCCGATAAGATTTGTGCTTCAACAGCACTGCCCATTCCACATCCTTTGAGAAGTCTTTTCTCTCTTTCTTTCATGTGGTGAAAGGCAGACGGTGAGAAGAGCTGTTTTCATGGATTATTAGTTTTTCAGGTTTCGCCCACTGGCTAAAGCCATTTACCAATTCAAGTGACCATCAGGAATTTTGGATAGACATATGTAAGAGCAAACAACAGAAGCAATGTCGACCGTTCTGATAGAGAATAGACCAACCAGGTCCTGCAAACTTCATGCCCATCATTAGCAAGTTGCCTCTTGAACCAGGCTGCTCATGGCTCGAACGCATTTTCCAGAAAATATACCTTCTTTGTTCTGAAACAGGCTTTATCCTCGTAGTAACACAATCGAATGGTTAGTGGTAGCATTCTCCACAAACAGCAAGAATTACGTGATTAAGGGTGACATGCACAGGATCAGCATGCAAGTGTGGTTAGTGGCAGCATGCAACAGTGTCAGCAGGCATAAACACATAAAGGAAAAATCACAGGCACCCACTAGGTGCTGTGATAAATAGATGCGTTTTAGTTTATTTTTAAGTGTGGACAAGTCAGGAGATGTCGTGACGCAGGTCGGGAGTGAATTTCCAGGCCTTGGGAGATTATGTAATAAAGGCACGGTCTCCAAAGGATTTGAGGTTTGTACGAGGTATACTTAAGCAGTTAGATTCCGAAAAGCGGGTGGTACGATGCTTAGCCTGCTGGGGCGGTAGATCTGATATGTGGTACGTTGCTGGACTTGCTTGCTTCTTTCTTTTTCCCAAGTTTTTGTTTTCTGTGCTGGGCACCACCTGCCTTTTTTTCCTCTCATCTGACAATAAACTGGGGTGACCAGACATGTACACGAGTACACAATAACCGTAGTGACAATGCAGTTTGCGGAGACTGGTCTCAAGTAACACAGGTCTTGATACCGTTGACTCCGTCTCCGGCGGGAGTTTGAGCATTAGGGGAACTTGACAAAAAGACATGGTAAGATTGGAGATGCCGAAGTCGTTTACATACAGGCGCCAGGAGACTCAATGCGCAGTGTCTCAAAGTAGGATACAATCTAAAATAAACGCATACTAATAACTTGTTTCAAACTCACTATTTTAACGATGAACAGTCCGAGTGAGCGGCAGACAATATCCTGTCAATAAAATTTCGTGGAGCGGAGGACCTCTGGTGTGTGAACAGCTGGCACAGCCAGCTAAGCCTAGTTTAGTCTAGGTCTGTTGTAAACTTGGTTAACAATCTCAGCCAGCAATAATCCAGTCAATTGAAACAAGGACTTGCTGGAAATCAAGATTGGTATTCTCAAAGGAAAAAGTTTTTTTAAATTATCCATTTTGCTTTTGGCGCCCCTTGACCTTGGCGCCGCTCGGGGACATCTGTCCCTCTGCCCACCCCTTGGTATGCCGCTGTTCAACGACTCGAATTCAGGGCAGAAAGAGCATGGGTACTGTAAACCTCTCGAAGCCATCTCATGCAATTAGCTACTCTTTTCTTACCCAGCGAGTAGTGTCGAAATAAATAAAGGGCGGCATCCACCTGGAGCAGCGCTTTTCCAACGTGAAACGATGGCAAGCTAAATCAACCAGGTTACGACAGTTGAAAGAGATTCTTAGCGGTTCTTGATTTATAATCATTAGAAATTGGCTGTCTTAGCCTATTGCTTAAACTTAATAAAAATGTGATCTGAAGTGATTTCAGCTTAACTGTGCGTCTTGCTTCCTAGTGGTGAGTGGCTGCCTTTGACTGTGGATTGTACAGTTACATGTTAATGACAAGGTGCTTGTTATTTAAGGCGTGGGGGTTCTTGACTGCTGCCGCGTTCTGCTCTCGTCGGCATACCTTTCTAATAAGACTTTGGATCGTACCACTCGCACCCTTATGATTCAAGTAGTTAAGCTTTCCGTCTAACCCAATCCTAATCCATTGCAGACGATGCCTTCAGTTCGTATGCTCCGGCTCCAGAACTCATTACGGACTGGCGTTACGACCCTAATCTGCTTCGCGGTACTTGCTCCGTTGGCGTTAATTTTTATCTGTGTGCTTGTGCGTGATGAAATTTCGCATGTTATCGCAAACTATTTAATATGCCTTTCCCCACGTATTTGAAGTGCCCAGAAAGAGATTTCGTTCTCTTGGGGCGCCAAAGACTGTTTTCTTAATACAATGCGTGCATCAGCACGGCTTCCGCTACTCGTAGCTGCGCTTCGAGACGCCAGCTTCACAAGTATTTGGTTATGCGTCAGTGAGGCATCGCACCTCTTTCGGGCGATGTACTTCTTCTGTGGTCTAGACTTTAGTTCCGATCCCGCATTGGCAGTAGTATCGCATCCGAAAGTGTTGCCATGATTAACAACGCCCACCGAGCCTCTCCTCAAGGGACTCCACAAGCAAAAAGCGTCTGGCGAGCCCATGAACTACCGATATATAAGTCAATATAAACGATTAATCCGCATGGGTCTGAGCAGTCCGTCCTGTGCGAGTCGCTTGATGCGGCACTTTTAGATCGCTCGCTAACAAGCGGCTCTTAAGCTATCTTATTGCTGCTAAAATTATTTCTAAGCTGCAGCTTCCTTAAAAGGGTATCGAGCTTGTGGCTTGATTTTACTGCATTAGCTTTAAAGTGCGAAGCATCACAGCAAATAATTGCGCGGCGTCTACACACCCTTAAACGTTCCATCGCAGATTGACGTCACGGATTGGGACACCGCACAGCGATACTAAACCTTACGGGGTACCTGTACACGTTCGGTGTATTCCCCAACCTCGGTGGCATAGCTGGCCGAGACTGATGCGGCGGCGGACGCAGAAGCTCGTACTACTGGCTGAGGAGGTAGGGCACGCACGCAGTAGACTGGAGCCCGAGTCTGTCGATGACACAAAAAGGCAATGCATATATTCAAACAGGGCCTTGACTAGGTCGGAGGATGATTAATTAAACCACCGTCGCCATGGACCCGAACGTAACCAATGTCCACCAAACGGGGCCGCCGGTGCGAGCGGTCCTTTCAATTAATGCGCCTCCATATAAAGAGAGCTCTCTTGTCTCTTCGCGGGGATAGTTCATAGACTCAGGGTAAGCGTCGTAGTTCTGTCTAATTAAGGACATTTGATTTTATGTGTTTATATTATTTAAAATTATGTCATGACAATTGTTCTGCAGTCTCACAAATACTTTTATTCTGCTCGTGCAAGCATTGGATTGTCATTTTTTCTCCGTTGAAAGACCGGAGTTATGGCGGCGTGGCAGCCTGAAGAGAACGGGCTCCGTCAGATCATTCAGCTTCTGAAGGAGTCACAGTCGCCCAACACAACTATACAGAGAGCAGTCCAAAATGTATCCTTTCTGTTTCATTTGTTGCTTACCTTGTGTGCTCGGCAGCGCGCCGCTTGAGTGGCGCCAAACGCACATGTTTAGCTTGTGGGCACCGCTAAGTGTGAGGAAGCGCCAACATCTAACCTGTAAGTCGCATTGAGTTTATGGCGGCTTGGATTCTAATATCAGAAGTGCCTCTGCGCTTGATAGTGAAGCAACCGGCGTCTTTTGGGCTGCTGCTCATATTTGCTGCCTGTGGCGAGCACCGCAGGTTTATGTTGAGGCTAGCAACCGAGTGGACAGGGTTGATATATTCTCAGTAGAGCACCTGCATTCTCTTCATGTTTATGCGCATAGCATTTCATTTGTTAGCAGAGAAGCCATGTTTGTTCTTTAACACTATGGCTGGTGAAGTCGATAATGGCCAGCCCAATAATCTGTAGGTGGATTCGCGGGTTTTCCCCTTGTAGATGCCAAGCAGGGCAATGCTCGTTGTACAAGACTCTTTTCTTATTTCAGTGAGGTGTGTCGTAGCTAAAGCGCGGGAATTTTGAGCCACCGCTTGCATTCGGGACACTAATCTTGTAAGTCGTATCTGTTTTTTGAAGTGAACGTACTTCCGGCCGAGCTTTATTCTTACGGAAGTGATCAGGCGCGAACCTCATGTGCCCAATATGGATGCAGACGCAAAGGTTTTTCTAAGCGTATCACCGCTGTGGGCGCTTTCAGCATTCGCAGTGTTAGTGCTGACAGAGTCGGCAGTGCAGTCGGCTCCCTCGGGTCACTGCCTTCGAGTAGCCTGCAAGCAGGTTCGGTTCACCAACTGCCACCAGTCTCCTACCTACGGCCTGCTAGCGCGGTCAGCGCCCAAGTACACCACCAACCGTCTGCGGCTCATTGGGCCGCTGTGCGTCTCAATGAGCAATGCACGTTCCAACGTCAGTTAAGGAAAGTGTTTTACTAGCAACAAAGAGGCATAATGTCGGAGCTGCTCTGCTGCAATGCACCCACCCTTTGCTCGGGTGGCTCGTCAGCCGTTTCAGTCGCTCGCCGCCTATACGTGGCAGACGACACACTTCGTTTCTGAAGCTTGCACTCCGAGGTGCACGGTCGCCTCCGGGTTAAGCAGCGACAGTTGGGCTGAGCCGGGATCTGTATGATGCTGCATAAGTTTGTCTTTACCGGTGCCTGCTTTCCGTTGCAAACCTGCGTGTTACGCTCACTGCTGTGCCCTTGTTAAGCCCTGACTAGCGTGCGGTTAGAAACTCGAAGAGCTGAATCGATTTCCCGACTTCAACAACTATTTAATATTCGTCCTGACCAAGCTCGTCACCGAAGGTATTGACTCAAGCTCTAGCTGTCGCTTGTCTTCATCACGTTCGTTCGCACATGCAACAGTAGCAGCTGCTGCAATTGTGGTTGCCACTAAGTTAGACGGTATGCAGAAGAGGTCGCGATTTTGGTGCTCTTCATTTAGTGCCATCCACTGGCAGCTGCAAGTTTGCGAGTCGCCAGGAGCCTGTCGTATGCTCTAACTCGTCCAAGTCTCTATGCCTACTGCTACTGCCGACCATTGAATTCGTTTCACACTAGGAAAATGAGTGTTCTTTTTGAGACCCCTTTTTCGGCTGACGTTTTTATTGTAGTCGGCCTCGAAAGTGTTCAAATTGCCACAGGCAAATAAGAGCTGCAATGTTTCGCACAAGCATACTTGTGTGTGCTCGCGTGAGTGCATGTCCGAGCCTCATCCTACCTGCATGTTGGCATGTGCTGTTGTAGGACTTGAGCTATTGCACCAACCATTGCATGTGTTCATCATTGCTTGGCGTCTGTGAACCAATGCGGCTGGCCTTGTTTGCAGATGAACCCACGAGGTCACTCAGCGGCCTCATACTTAAGAACAATGTGCGTGCACACTTTC
Organism: Cristatella mucedo; assembly: GCA_009760855.2. Taxonomy (NCBI): domain Eukaryota; kingdom Metazoa; phylum Bryozoa; class Phylactolaemata; family Cristatellidae; genus Cristatella; species Cristatella mucedo. Next base: position 7,933,529 of record WPIO01000010.1, on the reverse strand, counting down.
ACAAGTTCCCTAAGGACGTTGCCAGTTTTATCAAGCAGGAGTGCCTGCGCAGCATTGGCGACCCTTCGCCTCTGATTCGTGCCACCATAGGTATACTCATAACAACAATTACCGCTCGGGAAGGCCTGGGCAGCTGGCAGGAGCTTTTGCCTCATCTCTGCGAATACCTGGACTCGGAGAACTACACGGTCTGCGAGGTTAGATCGTTGCTTCAATGCAGCCGACAAAGTGTTACGTTGTGCTGCAAACTTGTGCGGTGTGGCAGGAACTGCCTTCCGTGGATTATTGCTGCCTTTTCCCACTCCTCTTACATGATGTCTGATGCTCACATTTCCACGTGCATTCTCTCCCCTCTTTTATCCTCACCTATCCTCTCTCTCACTTGTGTGCTGTTTTCTGGTTTATGAATGGTTTTATGCAAGTGGCACGAGTCTTTCAAGTATGCCACTGTTACTGGATCGGTGAAGGCTTTTTAAGAGGCATGTCTCTCAAGACAACCCTGTAGGCCTGTCATTTAAGAGTGCTGGCTGTTCTTGGTTGAAATGAAGGCAAATATGCCTTACTGCCTCGACATTTCCGGCATGCCTCGTTTAGAACTGTCACGTGGTAGTGCTGGCCATTCTTGGTTGAAATTAGGACGAATATACCATACTATGTCGATATCGGCACGTTCTTGAGTGCTGCTCACGTTATTCGACTCGGCACTCGGTGCAGCGCTTTGTAGGGAGTTAAGATTGGTTCAAAAGATGCCTATGACAAGTAGCTAACTTGACGAAGGGCTAATATGAAAATTCTGCAGGATGCTGACCTATTCGTGTGGTTCTAGACTCAGAAAAACATGCATGTATATGTAGAAACCGCATGGAAAACAGCTGCATTATATGTGCAACTGGCCTAAAGCAAAATTAATACGGAAGAAGTCGAAAAGATGCATGGACGAAATGTTTTTTGCCTGCGATGCTTCTTTAGAGCAGTGCGAGTGGATGGCATTGGCTGCTTACCTTTCAACCACCTCGGGCTTTCTGTAGAAGTGAGGACCTTTTTAAAACCAAAAAATAATGGGTGAACTTGATGTGCGCATCTGTATTTGAGCATGCATATGTATGCCCCGGGCATAGGGAGTTGATAGTTGCTGTGCAGTACGTTCAGCTGAAAGTGTGGCAGCTGGTGCTGGCCAAGGAAATGCACTAGTCAAACTCTCTGCAGCCCCTCTGAGGCTTGACTGCACTTCTTGAACTTGACCCTTTGTGCTTGTGATGCCGTCGACTTGTCATTGGCTGTGCAGCATGGAATACGTAAGCCATTTTGAAGTGCGTCTAGGATACTTGCATTTGTGGTTAGCCAAATCTGCTGTTAGCCATTTTTGACCATGTGTGCCACGCTTGAATGTGGCGGTTCGCTGGCGCCCCTGTCAAAGATTTGCGTCACTTTGCAGGGAGCATTCGGTGCTCTCCAAAAGATCTGCGAAGACTCCCCAGAGCAGCTGGATAGCGATGCAGAGAACAGACCGCTCAACGTGCTCATCCCCAAGTTTTTGCAGTATTTTAGACACACAAGCCCCAAGATCAGGTATGGCCGGCTGCCCTGGTGCCCACCATCGGTCACACAGCATGGCTCACTTTTTGTCTCCCAGTAATCAAGATATTCGGTCGTGCTTTCTTTGCATCACATGTAAAGTGCCTAGAAAGGGATTGAGTTCTCTGAGGGTGCTATATCGAATGTATTATTATTATTATTTGCCTTAGCTTGACTTTGTTCGTCTTACCAATGTTATGTCACTGTTGATGATTGGTGTGTATTAGGACTGGCAGGGCAGCATTATGCGAAGCCTTGGATTTGTGCTGCCAGCAGTTGTTGAATGAAGCGAAAAACAATCGGTGTGACAATGATGCCATTAGCCCTTTCAGTGCTCCCGAGTGCAGCCCTTAACTGCTTTTAGTTACTCGCCTGCCTTTCCTTCACCACCACTTGAGTAGTGGTTACTTCTAGTTCTTGTCATAATTGAGCCTATGCCTGTTGACCCTAGGTTTACTCTTTCGTGTAGGCTGAGCAGTCAATTGTGCTTTGCCACTGTTGCTGCTGTTTCGTTGCCTCATGCTCGTAAAACTATTGTCTAAATCAAGTCAGTATTTCTTTATCTACCGATGCTAACTTCAAGGCACTATTAAGTGCATGATTACTAGTTTACGGGATCACTAAGCGTGCTTTTGACTTATAGTGTCACTTCTGTCGTTGCTGCTGTGTTTGCAAACCGTGCAAGCATGCGGACTTAGAGGCGAGCTGCAGATATTTGCGTAGCTCCCAAAGGAGCCTCTGTGGTAATTAAGGAGATGCTGATGATCCGTGAGCACGTGCTGCAGTTAGGAGTGATTTCAGGTTGTTGAGAATTTCCCTGTTCCTGAGATCTGCTTGGTCGCCCAGCTGCAATCGTAAGCCTTGCTTCTTCGGTGGTTGTGCCAAGCTTGTAGCCAGCTGTCAGAATGCTTGCATGCCCTGACACCCGTGCCGGCTGAACGATCCGCCGAGAGACTGGCCCTTCTAAAAGCCTAAGCATGGGCACAGCCTGCCAGCTTTCTCGGGAAGGGGTGCCTGAGCATTACACCCTGTCAAGCAGTAGCAGCCCTTCACCCCCGTGATTCGTCCCGATATGACTTGAGTGTGTGGACCTAGCTGGAAGCTTGTGCCGCTTCGAGCAGCACAAGGTTCCAGCTGCGTTCGGCTCTCATGGCATACAGGTGGGGCGGTTGCGTACTCAAAGTTAAAGGTTCGCTGATTCAACAGCCTCATTTATGGAGCAGCAGAAGAGCCTTATCGGCGTCACTGCTGTGCCATTGGACAATGAAGGATTGCCACTTCAGGACTCGAACCTACGACATGGGTTGTGAAGAGCAAGCATCTTGCCCTGTACTGATACTAAGGGTATTCTGGCTGCCAAAAGTGTGTGGTGGCAGTCACCTGCACTTGCATAAGCTGCTGCCACTTCCTAATGCCCATTGAAGAACCAGCAGAGCCGAAATCTCAAGAGCCCAGAAGGTCTTTGCCGTTCGCATGCCTTGTGCCCTTTGTCCTTCGGCTGCGCATGGGCGCTCGAGGTAGTCACGTGTCGAAGTCAGTCTCTACCCTAGGAGTGCAGCTACTTTTGGAGGGAGGCAGACAGGCACGTTTTTGATAATGAGGTTTGGCCAGTGAGGCCTGTTCCACCAAGCCTAGCTTGGCAATCGGTTTGTTCGAACTCGCAAGCATTCTCTTCCGGTTGGTCTGCATAAGATGTCCTGAAGCGGCCCTTTTTATGTGCAGTGCATGAGTTTAGCCAACGAGTGGAGTTGATAAGGTCGGATTCCAGTTTGAGAACTGACTAACTCCTGTAGCCATCTTGTTTCAATAGCCAGAACAGCACTCTCTGGCTGGCTGTCACCACCAGCCACCTACACAGAGCTGTTTCGATATCCTTCTGCCCACTGCACTGCATGGCTGCCAGGCTCTCTTTTGGCTGCTTGACTGAGAAAACGTGCAACTGCTTTCCCCAACCAATCGAAGGCTTGCAGCTGCTTGGCATTCAACCTGCATTTGCCTAAGCTCAGGTGAAATGGATGCACAGTGGAAATGTTGGCAGCTCGGACGTGTTTTAACCACCTTTAACAACCTTCCTTCCCGTTTGTTCGAGCTTGCCCCGGTTCCCCCCAATCCAGCCGTCGGTGCGAATGTAAAGCCATCTGCAGGAAATTGATTTCCTCTGCCTCGTTCGCCGGCCTGAGCTCGGCAAACAGTCTCACTAATGAAAATATGCTCTCGAAGCTTGGCCAGTATAAAAAGGACCCACAGTGCCCCCACTCAGGTGTGTATGTGAGGAGCCTTTTCAAAGATAATCCTACAAGTCTCCTTGCTACGTCATGAAGTAAGAAGAAATCTGGGCAGCCTGCTTGATATGGTCACTGCCCGCTGCAGAATATGTGGCTTTAACTTAGCGCTAAGTGATGGAGTTTTTCACAAACATTCTTGGGCAGAACATATCGGGTTCTTTGCATCGAACTCTGAATAACATGTTCAAACAGCCCGACAGTGTGGGCACAAACAAGTTTCAGCCTGCACTGAGAAGCCGCACTTACTAGCACTATGAACTATGATAAGCCGTGACGGCACACTGGGTAAGGCGGTTGCTTTTGACGACCGAGGTCGTGGGTTTGAATAATAATAATAATAATAATGTACTTGATAAAGCGCCCTCAGAGAACTTAATCTCTTTCTAGGCGCTTTACATTTGCTGCAAAGGGAAATGCAATTTAATGGTAAGTAAAATCATGCTTGAAAAACAAACAAAATGAATAACATGGTTAGGGGTGACATGCGCAGGTTCAGCATGCAACCTGCTGTGGGCGATTTTTATTGCCGCTGCAAGCGGTGGTGATAGCATTAAAGGCTCTTCTGTCACTATACAAAAGAGGCTTTTATGAACGAGTGAAGTCCTAAATTCTCGGGCACCCAAACGGTTTTTTGTGGAAGTTACAACATTTTAAAGAGGATTTCTCACCAGTTTTCGAATGAATTTAAGGCTACCTATCTATACAGGCAAACACACACATGGAAAGCAGGCAACAACCTGCCGGGGATGAAAGCAAAAGCAGTCTGTTCATTACGATTAATCAGTTGGTATGCTTTCTTTTCAGCATATGGGAAGTACCTAGAAAGATATTTAGTTTTCTTCAAGTGCTCTGCTGCATTATTATCATTATTATTATATTCTGTCTTGGTGATTATAGGGATAACTTCAGGGTCAAAGTAGTAGGTAGGATACCTTCAGCGAGTTCAGACTGCTGAGCCTCCGAGGAAAATGCTATGTGAACAGGAAAGTGGCTTCTGAAACTAACTAAATCTTTGAGTGTGGTATGAGACAGAGCCAGGAAAGTGAAGAGTTATGGCATCAGCAGTACACTTGTGTCGCCCAGGCACAGACAAGGGTGGGGGATAGTTGACTCGTGACTAAGATGGCACTGTAGGAAGGGGACGTGTTAGATTTTTGTATAGTCCATTGGAGACGCAATGGGTACCTAAGCATATCATACTACTGGTGCTAGAGCTTAGCAGAGTGACATTTGTTATACTGCCACGTCTCCGGAAAGTGTTCTTCACTCATTACAAACTGCATCACATCATGTCTTGCTACACTTCTTGTTAATAGCCGTAGTTATTGTGTTACTGGATTTTAGTCCTCAACAATTTTCATCTGTCGAATGTCCAGATAATTTCATGCTGAGTATGTGTTTTCCTCTTGCAATGCTGCCTATCGGCAGCTATGACATAATGGGGATGGAATGTCCTTTGCAAGCAGCAAGCAAACCAGGGCTTTCTGCCCGAATTAACAGTCATTCTACATCTTTGCTTTGTGCCCATATACCTATATCGTGTTCTAGACGCACCATCGATTTTTTGCGACTAGTCTTCAAGAGAACGGATAATTGGCTTATGCACTAAACCTTGGTCGTATTGTGGTGATGCTACCACCCGACTGTCTTTTTGTTGCTGCTAGCATAGCCCCAGGTGGGGAAAGGATTGAGCTTGTGAGATGTTATGCTATGCAAGCTCGAGTTTTACTATTCACCATTGATTCTACACAGGCATTGCACTAATAAGATCAAGTCATGGAACTTCAGTCTGACTTTAAGAGGCCTGGTCGCTATTGATGCACTGGAAGTACGTACCAGTGGTCGTGCCCCCCCCCCTTCTGACCAAGCTGAAGGTAGGGCGAAGTAGCATGATGAGCTGTTGAGCAGTAATGATCCGTATTACGGCAGAATCACGATACTGATTAGGCGAAAGCTTCCGAGTAGTCCTATTAGATGATCATCAGAGAATGCACTTAATTCCCATTCACTGAGCTGTCTGTCTAGCTTGTTTTCCTTGTGGCCTCGCCAGGGCGGAATGCCGACAGGAGCCGTTGGAGCTGCAGCCCAGCCTTCTGAGATCAAACTTACGTCCCCTTGACCCACAGCTGCTGTGCATGCATGGAGCAGAGTTGTTTTTGCTACGACGCAAGGCCCACGGACGATCGGGAGATGCAACTGCCGGCAAACGCGCCTGCAATGCAAAATAGCATTGGCAAACATAGCCCTTGCAACCCCGACCCACCGACTCTTGGTCTCCCGGAGGCACCCGTATTAGCATAATGGATGTTGATTTTTATGTGTGCAGCACTTGGGAAAATGCTGGAGACTGAAACGTTGGTACAGCGCTCATTTTCGGCTATGCTCATTTACATGCCATGCTTAAGCAGCCACGAGCTGCCCCCCCCCCACCGTCGTCAGGTCAGCCTGGCTGGAAATGGTTCACCTCGGCTGTGGCAAAGTAGGATTTGGGAATTTGGGATATCTAGTTTCCTCAGTGTGTATGCATTTCTCGGAATTTTTTTGGCTTTATATACACAGCCAGCTGAAGCTGGCTTGGTCGAATTAGCTCGTGGTCTTCTCGGCGAGGCTCGATTGTACTACCAGATACCACGGGTGTTCTAAACCTTTTTTGCATGTTTCAGTTTCACTGTTTTCGTTTGTCGATTGGTCTGGGCCTGAACGGGCTGTGCTTTTGTTTTGCGCTAGACGCGACCTGAAGGCCATGCACAGGTGTTCGATTGTGTTTTTGAAGGTCTCACGCTATAGCCTGCGTCAACCAGTTCATAATGAGCCGGACGCCGGCACTCATGGTTCACATCGATGCCTTCATAGAGGTGAGTAGAGCAATTGCCTCCATACTCTCCTGTCAACTCCGTGCCCTTCGAGATGTACGTGCCCTTCGAGATGTACGTGCCCTTCGAGATGTACGTGCCCTTCGAGATGTACGTGCCCTTCGAGATGTACGTGCCCTTCGAGATGTACGTGCCCTTCGAGATGTACGTGCCCTTCGAGACGAACCTGCCCTTCGAGATGTACGTGCCCTTCGAGATGTACGTGCCCTTCGAGATGTACGTGCCCTGCCCCCTTCGAGATGTACGTGCCCTTCGAGATGTACGTGCCCTTCGAGATGTACGTGCCCTTCGAGATGTACGTGCCCTTCGAGATGTACGTGCCCCTTCGAGATGTACGTGCCCTTCGAGATGTATTCGAGATGTACGTGCCCTTCGAGATGTACGTGCCCTTTCGAGATGTACGTGCCCTTCGAGATGTACGTGCCCTTCGAGATGTACGTGCCCTTCGAGATGTACGTGCCCTTCGAGATGTACGTGCCCTTCGAGATGTACGTGCCCTTCGAGATCACGGGCACCCTGCTATGACTGGAGTACCAATTGTCTCGGCATCCTAACTCGGGGCAGCTGCAAAAGTCTTGCCACGATGCTACCGGCCTTGCTGCTTGCTGGCCTGCTTGTTTTTGGGCCTCCATTTGTGCTAGTTGGTTAGCTGGTTAGTGACCTGAGCTCCGAATCATGTTCGCCATACGACAGGCCGACTTGCACCAACAGCCTACCCTTGGCACCGAATGAATGCATAGGCTCTGACAAAACGGCACACCATTTTTGGTGTCTGCCTCCTTGTTATATGCTCACATCTTGTACGGCTGGTGTGCGTGCGTGCGCCCACCGGGTTGGTTTGCGTGTACAGGCTCTCTAGGTTTCACCGTGTCGCAATTTTTTATTTATCGTGCTTGGCATTTATCTCCCCCATTACTCGAGTGGTCATTTTCAATCGCTATAGAACATATTCTTTTTGGCGGAAGACGAAGATGCCGACGTGAGAAAAAACGTTTGCCGTGCACTGGTGATGCTGGTCGAGGTCAGGATGGATAGGCTAATGCCTCATATCAGCAATATCATACAGGTTTGTATAGCTTGTACATGCTTACACAAGCAGTGTACTTTAGAATGAGTAATTGTGCTGCAGGTTTCCACACTGCTTAGGTGAAGCACGAACTGGGTAATCCAGTTAGAACTATTGCAAGCTATTTGTTTGCAACTGCAACTTCATACTATGCCAACTCCATCATTGTGCAGGGGGAGCCAACGTTGTTTGACCGACCCCCTCAGGTGTAGCTTGCCAAGACTTTACCGGCATGGAATCTCTCTCGTTTCTCCTCCTCATCCTCCTCTCTGTCTCTTTCTCCTCTCGTCTGTCTGTCCTATCCTTAAATTCTTAAAGAGGCATCGTTATCGTGACCTGGTTGTTTGTTTGGTGACCATGTCGAAGATCTGCAGCAAATGGAGATGATTTTGTCTGCAGCATAGTAACCTTCCCCATCACTTCAGTGAACCCAAGATATGGGGAGCTGCCTTCTTACATTTTTGACTGCATACTTGCCTCGACAGCCTCTCACGTCTTTCAGGCTTACTTGCAGTTGTGAGTTGCACGGGGCAGTATATTGGTACTGGACTAACCTTGGTGATGTGCCTTGATGTTTGTATTTCAGGCGTCTGCATTGGTAGCCCTCCAGATCGGTGCGGGCTTTAGAAAATGAGTTCAATTTAGTGGTCCACAAATTTGAATTTCTTGATTTCTTGATTGCATTGCAATCTTGGTATTAGAAGATCTATTTTGGTGGTAGCAATCACTTTTTGGCATTTTGACAAGTTTATTGCTTGTATTACGGACCTGAAAGCAAATTTCAGCAGCTGTAGCATTTGAAGTCCTCATTATTACCTTCTTAGTATGCACACAGGGAAGTCGGCTTCGGGTTGAGAGCAATTAGTCATATTCCCTATGACTTACCGACTGCGTTGTCAGTCTGTTTATTATTCGCCAGCGGCGAAATATGCTTGGTAAGGAACGGAAGTGTATTTATGATGCATCCTTGCCGTTCCATTCCCTTTTTTGTCGCTGTTGTAGATGAAGCCCAAGTTTATTGGTGTAGCTGTTGTGTTTGTGCGTTCGTCTTTAGTACATGTTGCTACGAACCCAAGACTCGGATGAAGGTGTGGCTCTGGAGGCGTGCGAGTTCTGGTTATCGCTTGCGGAGCAGCCCGTCTGTCGAGATGTGCTTGCTCCACATATGGATCGGCTGGTGCCGGTCTTGATTCAAGGGATGAAGTATTCGGAGATAGACATAATGCTGCTCAGGGTGAGTACTGCCACGACATTGCAGTTCGTGCCTTTGCACATTCGTAACAGATAGGCAGTATATTGTATGGCATAATTAGTCTTGCATTTGCTCTGCTTTTTGTGACATTGTATAGTGCATGATGAGAATTGTGCAGGTTTTCTGCTCTGTGTATTTATCAGGCCAATGCTGTTTTATTGGCTTGAAACACTTTCGTAGGGTGTGTTGTGTGGCTGGTTTTTGATGCTCAATCAAAACTGCGCATGTTTGTGAATGTGATTTAGCTGCCTCCTAGTGGCAAGGCAATAGCCAAAATGGGCTATTCTGTTGATGCACGAACATCTTATTTCTTAAAGATCAGTTATGTAAATTTGAACGTTTGTATGTATGGCAGGAAGACCTCGATTGCTGTATTCAATGCATCACTTGTGCACTGTTCTAATGGCTGGCTGCTTGTGGGGATAGTAGAGTGAATTCATTGTGGTGCATGAGTAATGAATGGGTGCATGACTAATCTATGAGCATATAGGCTAAGCCGAGGTTTGTGCAGGCAGCTTGCAGACACTACACATTTGATTGTTGCTTTTCGTGTCCACTTTATGTTGATTGTTGCTTTTCGTGTCCACTTCATGTCCCCCCTCAGCCTATCTATGAATGGGGATACATTTGTTGCTCGTGCATACCGTGCTTGTTTGACACTCTCTTTGACCTCTTTGATTTACTCACGCTATTGATTCATTGCAAGTGTGCATAGTTTAATCTGTGTTATACTTGAGTCGACGAAGTCGATCATAGTTTGTATATTTGGTGGAAAATGCAGCAACTCGCCTTGTTGGTCGTGCACACCAGCAGTGCTGCATCGCCCCACTTCTCATTGCCCTGCTCTGGCTCCCCATCAAAGAGCGCATCCGTGCAAGGTCGTGCCACTTGCTTATAGTCCTTCATTCTCTTGCTCCGGCAGAATTATCTGAAATACCTACCTCCACGTCACATCGTAGTGCAAGCGAATGTAGGACATTCCCCCCTGGACATTTCTTCCCGGACATCCCCCCGTGGTGGACCCAAGGACGGTCCCTCCGGGGTGGGACATTTCCCCATGTTGATAAATGTATAACTAAGAAGACATATATGTATAAATACATAATCAAATGAAACCCTAAACCCTACCCCTGTGTGAAATGTTCTACCCCAGGGGAAATGTCCCGGGGAATGTCCGTCCCCCCCCCCCCCCCCACATGCTCCTCTGACTCGAGTCGTTGAGCTGTGCCTCTAATCAACCTCTTATCTTTTGGAGACTGTGTCCTCAATTGGTATTCTTGCAAAGTCTAGAACTCACAACCTGATGATATCAAGTCATCCTTGGACTCGATGGCACTTGTAAGGGAGCTGAAAATCCCACCCGTTCGTCCCAATAAGTGCACCATCCGCGTGAATTGTCCTTTTTATGCTTAAAGGTGCTAACAATGTACATGCTATTACTAATCAGTTGACATGTCTTCTTTCTAGCATGTGTAAATTGCATGCAAAGACATTAGTCCACTTAGGTGGCCTAGTGTGTTAATATTTGTGTAGTTATATTCTGTACTGGTTTTCAGGGAGACGTGGAAGAAGATGACCACATTGCTGATCGAGATTCTGATATAAAGCCGAGATTTCATCGTGCAAGATCACATACCCAAAAGCATGCGGAAGGTGACCAGGAGGAGGAAGACTCGGATGATGATGGGGGAGATGACGATGATTCTCTGTCTGACTGGAATTTGCGTAAGCATGCAGAGCTTTTTTTTGTTGCATGTTTTAACTCGGTTGTCTCTCGGTCACATGTCTGCAATATTGAATATACCCTTGGATAGAGACATACTTGCAAATGAATATTTTTGCCAGATAGAACCAGCATACCGTTGAGGTTATCGTTTTCTCTATAGGCAAGTGCTCGGCTGCTGGTCTCGATGTACTTGCCAACGTCTTCCGAGATGATCTGCTGCCGATCCTTCTTCCGATCTTAAAGGACCGGGGGATGCTATTTCATCATGAATGGGCAGTTAAAGAGAGTGGCATTCTTGTTCTTGGAGCCATTGCAGAAGGTACGTGTGATGTCGTTTTCAACAGATGGTAAGGGCTGTGAACATTTCGTGTATTTGAGATTCATTTAGTTACCATGCACCACAGGGGCTTCTGCTGCACTAGGTTATTAGGTGCATATTCGTAGCTCGACTCTTTCATTCACACCCCCTATCTTAATTTCCTTACCACCCATGCAGAACAGCCTATTCTGCGTGCATTGCATTGACAACATTGGCAAACAAATTCAAGCATAGGTGTGCTGTGTAAAACCATACTTGTCTTAAATTATCATATCCTCTACCCCATATTTGAATAATTATTGAGTAGTAACTGTCGTTTATTAAATGATTGATGATGCTATTAGTGTGCACGACACTGACAGAAGCTGAGCTTCGCCATCACTTAGCCGCAACACATCTCCCGAATTTTGCTCATGGCTTTAGACAGCCAGAGTGATGGCAATCGCCTTGACATTGGTTTGCTCTGTTCTTTTACTGCTGTAAAATAGCATTTCTTAGTCTGCATGGCGTGTAATGTAATGTAATGTAATGTATCTCCGTCTGTAACTCCACAAAGTCATAAAGGCTATGTGGGTGTTACGCAGGAGAGTTTTGTATAGTGCACTCACAGCCTAAGCGGCTTTCGGTACGCATTCGGTAGCCAACAGACTTCGTCTCACCCAACAAAGAAAAAATGGGAAGCATAGCAGACTCAGGAGAGCAGTTGAGGTAGTGAGTAACGTGGAAGTAGCAGCCCAGGACCGCTGAAAAGGATGAGCCATAGTCGGCAGCAGGAGAGTAGTTGTCGTTGCATAAGAATTGTGGAAGCGAGTTCCACAGCCTAGGACCTGCAGAGCTAAAGCTTCTGTCACCAACGGTCTTTAAGCAGAGGAATGGAACAGCTAATTTATTGTCCACACAAGACCTGAGGGCGCGAAGAGGCTGAAACGGATGGAGCAGTTCAGCTAGGTACGAAGGAGCCAAGCCGTTGCCGACCTTGTGGGTCAGCGTAAGAACTGCCAACCGTTGTGAAGTTATCATGTTCCTTAGGCCTACCAGAGTCGTCCTTGTGTGGGCAGCAAGCCATTATGCATGACAAAGCTGCATCGGGCTGTAACTTAATGGCTTGGTGATCCATTTTAAGTTTCTCAAGGACCTCCGGCTGGTCAGGGCCAACTCGTGCAAGGTTTATTGCTCAAGTCTAGTTGAAACTTGTGGGGTATGTCAAACTTGCCAAAGCTGACAAGCCAGAAGTAGCCTGTTAGTTACCGGTAGGCAGAACAGTGCTCAAAAAGTGTGTGCTGTAATTTGAAACTTGACATTTGACCAGCTGTACAAAGACTAAATGCCTCCCGGTTGGTCGTAGCAAGCAGCACAGTTAGTGTATGCCGTCATTAGTTAGGATTTAAGTCGTTTGTCAGTAACAGTAGATTCACTACCACTGGCAGGACCAAGCTGCATTGCCGCGTGATTCTACTACTAGCCTAGATGTTCTCACTTGTCCTTGCAAGATACTTTTGACATCGGGATGTACATTCGACCATCCAAAAAATTGCTTGGTCTCAAAAATAGCATTTGGTAGAGCGACAGACTTGGTGGTTCCTGTTGATGCGCCTCGTTGTTGCACCCGGCTAGTTGGTTCTTACATGTGAGAAACTAATAAGGTTTGGACGGAGTTCAAAACACTTTCATGAGCGATGGGATTATCACTTGGTGCCAGTGTCGTCCTAGTGCTTGTGTGCTTTATCTGCAGCTTGAGCAGTGGAAAATTTGACTCGATGCCACCGATCGTCCGTACTAGTGGCTAGTGCACTTTTTTGGTTGTTTTTTGCCAGTTGCTTTGTGATTTGTAGTGGCTTGTTTTGGCTTGGCAACACGATTTGATCTCGTCGACTGTATTGTTGTTATCTTAAACTGGGGTCTCCTGTTCGTGGTCTGTGAGCTATTTGCATTGACAGGCATTTTGATTTAATGTCATTGTGCTAAGCACATCATTGCTCGACCTTTCAGGTTGCATGAATGGTATGATACCTCATCTGCCAGATCTCATTCCGTACTTGATTTCGTGCCTGTCTGATAAAAAGGCTCTCGTACGGTCGATAACCTGCTGGACCTTGAGTCGTTATGCACACTGGGTTGTTGGACAGAGCCACGATGTTTACCTTAAGCCTCTCATGACCGAGGTAAGCGACATCATTTGCTGCATCGGCGATCTGCTGTTTTGCCTCTTGTACCGAATCGTAAGATACCCTTATTCAGGGAACGGTAGTGTAACGTGTTAAGTTCGGTGATTGCATGCGTGCTGTAATCATTGTTGGGCATTTCACCTGAGTGACCTGAAAACCGAGCCTGTGCTGAAGTTCTTTGCATGCTCTCAAGTGCAAGCGTTTGACTGCGAGCTCGACGTAGGAGCATCGTCGGGTAGCTGTGTCAAAGAGCGCAGCACTCGGTACCCTGCCAGCGACCGCCAGCACAGTGCAGAACTTGACCAAAAGCATGCATGCTATTTTCTTCTCACTGCCAGTGTTGCTGCCTAGCTCGCACTTGTCGCTTGCTCACTTTTTTCTGCTGTTTACTTGCGAGGCAAACTTGTTTGCTTTCTCACCTGTTGCATTGCTAATGATTGTGACAGCTTACACTGTTCCAATGCTTGCATTATAGTTGCTGAAGAGGATCCTTGATGGAAACAAACGCGTCCAGGAAGCTGCCTGCTCGGCGTTTGCGACGCTTGAGGAGGAAGCCTGTACGGATCTAGTGCCATATCTGTCTTACATTCTCGACACACTAGTTTTTGCGTTCAGCAAATATCAGGTAAACTGACAGCTGTAAATAATTTTGAAGGGACCTCGGTTATATGGTTCCAAATGAGAGAGTTTCATTGTATTTTGCAGCATAAGAACTTGCTAATACTTTACGATGCCATCGGCACTTTAGCGGACTCGGTTGGCCATCACCTAAACAAGCCGGTAAGGAGTTAAGCTGACCGTGCTCGATGCTATTTAGCTGTGCAATTTCTCAATGTGCATGCTCTTAAAATATGCAAGTTTTCCCAGCCATTGGCTACCCGTGGCGACCTGGAGGTGGTACGAAAAAAGATACCCGAATTGTCCTGAGTGTACAGAGATATGCTTGCCAGCCCACTTGGAGGATTAGCTTTCTAGTTTCAGAGCGACACTAGTAAGTCGCTGAGATATGCGTTTGTTTCAAGCAATACAGAAAATTAAAAAAGTACTGCAATATGTATGGATGACAGGTACTGGTGAGCGTGGAGGTTACTGGCTGGGAGGGGGTAGCTTGCTTCTGGTGATGTTAGGCATCAAGCAGATGGTATTGCTTGGTTATTTGAGGAGTCAGATATCTTAAGTTTGGAAGATCTTGGCTGGTAGTGCCTTTTGGTGGACAGCTACAAATCCACAAGCAGCCTGTCCTCCACTCCCCTGGAGCATGGGCACACACCCGTTCTTGGGCCATACAGTTCCTTTAGTTCCTCCCACGATTGTTTCAACGTGGCTACATCAGTGTTCAGCCCACCTTGAAAAGAAAAATTGGCTTCAGGCTTGCTGTCATGCATTCTGCATTTCAGTTGGTCTTCTTTGTTTGGGGGTCTGTGTCATTCTGCTACGAAATGTACTGGGTCCTATTCAACGCTGCGTTTCTCTTCCCCTACTCGTTCGTGTCTACTGGCTGTAACCACCGCTATCTGAATAGCTGCGCGTGTTTTTTTGTGCATGCTGTGGAGGGCTTGCCCAAGCCCATGGTGGAGCTACCTCTGGACGCCTGAGCCAGCACATGCCTTCGGCTCCTTTTAAAATGCATGTTCCTACCACCAAAATCTTGCATCTAGCTGCTGTAAGCTGGCTCGTAACAGACTGGTAGAATTTGCTGCTTGCATGCACTTGCAGTCGCTACTCGAGCGCAGCCAAGGTTTCGCGGGAGCTGCGGTTTGTCACCGTCGTGAGGTTGTGCTTCTCTTTTTGTGCGTCTAGGAATATATACAAGTGCTCATGCCTCCACTTATCCAGAAATGGAATGTTCTCAAGGACGAGGACAAAGATCTGTTTCCTTTGCTTGAGGTAAGTCGACTGACACTCATTGTTTCTTCCTGCCACGGCTCTCCGTCTGCAATTGCACGAATAGCACACTCGCGGTCTAAGCAGGTTTCGATATGCATCTGTTAGCCAACAGGCCTATTCTCACTCGTTGCTGACTCAGGAACACAGTCGAAGGGCATTAGTATAAAAGTAGTAGCGTGTGACATAACAGCTGGAAGGATGTGCCCGTGTCAGCAGCAGCAGAGAAGTATCGCCAGAATAGTGTAGGCCCTTGGGGCCAACGGTTTTGTCACCAGCAGTCTTTAAATGAAAGATCTGCCGTGCAGCTAATTCATTGACCCGAAAGGAGAGGACCTGACACTTCTGGGAAACTGAGCTTGGCGCACTGAGCTAAAGGCACAGCTGGCTGCTGTGCTTGTGCGCTAGCACACAGTCTCTCTCTCTCTTCCAGTGCTTGTCCAGCGTGGCCACTGCCCTGCAGTCGGGCTTCCTGCCCTACGCCGAGCCGGTCTACAGGCGCTGCATATCGCTCGTGGAGCAGACACTTCATCAGAATTACGTAAGCGCCGAGGCGCCATTTCGTTTTTGCTTCGTTCGAGTGAGAGCGTCTGTCGCAGCCATCGGTGCCCCAGCCGATCGTGCCTGCCTGCTCATTTCGCACCTCTTTGTCGTCCAGGCCAGCTTGGCGCAGCCAGAGCAGTTCGAAGCGCCAGACAAGGATTTTATGATTGTTGCACTGGACCTCCTGAGCGGACTGGCAGAAGGCTTGGAAGGAAATATCGAAGGTCTCGTCGCCAACAGCAGCGTGATGACGTTGATCTACCAGTGCATGCAGGTGCTACTCTCTTGCTCTGCGTGCTGGTGGGGCTTGCTTCCGTTGCTGCCATCTAGTAGCCGTGAGGACAGCTGTTGGATGGCAGCTCTTGTTGGACCGTCATGCATGCCTCAGTTTGTGAGAGCCGGGCTTCTTCTTTGTGGCACCACGTGTTGTCGCTGACTCTAATGCTCTACATCGGCCTGCATTTTCAGTCGGGTCTGTGGGATTATGAGGCGACTGGCAGTACCTTAAGCCTCACGGGGGGGGGGGGGGATTCCCTCTGTTCTTCCTCTGCCTCCTCTTTCGCTCCTTCTCCGGTCATGATGCTGTGGCCCCCTGGTGGTGGTAGGAGCCTGCTGTGTGTTAGTAACAAGAAGTGACCGTTGCTCTCTTTCTTCCACTTTCGTGGTCTATCTAATTCATGCATGACCGCCAAAGTGCCTTTATGTATTTGGCCGTTTGCCAGGCATACATTATTTGGGCTTGATGGGACAAGGGAGGCATCTGTTAGTGATATTTGCACTCACGGTCCAAGACAAGCATGCCTCTGGCAATTTTCTGCAAATCATGTTCAGGTCGCTGCGTTTTTCTGAGTGCTCTTTAACCACTCTTATTTGCTTGAGCTAGGCATAGCAGAAGTGGGTAGTGGAGCTGAATTTGATGGGGACTACACTGTCCATATTGGCTAAGCTAAGAATTGTGAGAGGTAATATACTGTCCGGAACCGTTGGAGCAAATGTGCATGCCTCTAGCTTTTTGAGTGCTAAAAACATTAATTGCAAGTTTTCTTTGCACCATATAGCTTAGAGCCCATCTGGTTGCTTCAAGTTTTACCTAGTGATCCTTACTATGATCTAGCCGATAGCCTCTCTAGCTTCTTTGTCAGCATCAGCAAGATCAGAGGGGTCAAGCCCCACGGTAACATCTCCACGGGACTCTCCTCCCCCAATAGCACCGCCACTGAACTCCTTGCAGCACCTCAAGGTCTACATTCAAGTTGTCACTAGTGACTTCAACTTGCAATCTATCTCCCAGTCATAAGAAAACTACTGGCCCTCTAGACTCTGTGCCTACGATTCTACTTCTGCAATGCTTAGATATGATGCTGTTCAGCATAGCTAACATAGTAAATGTGTCCTTAGCCTCAATTATTATCCCTGCCCCTTTTAAAAGGCTTTTGTTAAACCATGCATTAAGAAATCAAGACGACCACGAGAGCTCGAGCAACTTCTGCCCAGACCATACTGGGGTTCTTATCACAGAATCTGGAATGAGCAGTGGCAGACCAGATAAACTCATACCGTAATCTCAAACCAAGCAAGTAAATTGCTGTAAGGTTTTAGAGCTGATTATTACATAGAGCCAGTATTGCTATGGGTGTATAATGGTGGTCTCGGGAATTCAGGCTTAGGTAGAGTCTGCTTGTTTGCTTTGTTAGATCTCTCGGCATGTTTTGATACCGCCATTCATGCCTTCCTGCACCTAAAACTCTCTGAACTCTCTTGCTGTGTATGTTGTTGATATTCGCTCTTGGAAGGGAACACACTTTCATAAATTGAATGCCTATAAAACCAACTTACTAGTTTCGGCAAAACTTGTGTTACTCCGAAATTGGGAAACTTGTCCAGCAAAATGGGCTCGGCCAGCATATCTCCTGTAGCATCTGCACTTATTCTGGATGTCAAGTAACTTTGCACAAATTATGGCCTGCTAGACAGGAAACCACATCCTAGTTGGCCCGTGCATTTCTGGCATCCCAGCTCAACTTCTGTAACTCACTATTTGCAGGTCTACCGGCCTGTTTAATACAGCACTTACAGTTGGTGCAAAACTCAGTAGTTAGGTTTGCCTGGTATATCGCAAATGCCACATTACATCACTTCTCACCGACATGCTCTGGCTCCCCATCAAACAGTGACCTCAAGGTTTTATCACTCGTAGGCTGCTTCATTCTCTGGCACACGCCTGCATATCATAATTACTTCCTCCCAATCAAGTGAGGGATAGTACCACCTTCTTTTCTGACTCGGGTTGTTTAGCTGTGCCTCGATCTGGCTTCAAATTCTTTGGAGATATGGCTTTTAGTTCATATGTTCCTAAAGCATGGAACTAACTCTCGGCTGACGTCACGACATCCCGTGACTTGACATTTAAAAAGAAGCTAACAATGCACCTGTTCCTGTCAGCATTTGCTGGGCCCGTGTGAGTTGTCATTTTTGTGCCTATGCATGCGGACACTGGGCAAGTTATCACTAACCATGTTGACATGCTTCGTTGGCAGTTATTTAAAGTGCCTGGAAAGAGATTTAGTTCTCTGAGAGTGCTATGCAAATGTCGTATCATTATTTGTTTTTGTTTAGAGAGAATCTATATGAGTATGCTTTGAATGAGCCAATATTGATGATGCCATTGGTAACCAAAGCTAATAATAGATTGGTCTTTTGCTGTTTTTGGGATGGTTGCCAACAGTTCTTGCATTATTTTATTGAAAGAGTGAACTGTAGTTGCTCCCACTTTTTTGAAGTCCCGTGTTCTTATAACACCTTCTCACGAAGATGCATTTGCTGTTTTTAGGATCCTATGCCGGAAGTACGCCAGAGCTCCTTTGCACTCTTAGGCGACCTGACCAAAGCTTGCTTTCAACACGTCAAGCCTGTGATCAGTACGTACAATGCGATGCATCATCTTTGCAGATAATTAATCATTGAGCCAGATTATTTATTCATAGCAGTTGCTATGGGCAACATATATTCGTTGGAAACATGTCTTAAAATGCTATTCCATATCCAGTGTTTTCACTTGCTTAAGGGGGAAATGCAAAAAAATACATATACAATTGGTCAGACAATCAAATATTTGTTTAGGGTACCTTTCAAAAGACAAACGTATTAGAAATGGTATTGAAAGTTTTGACGACTTTCGTTTAAAAGAAAAACTGTAAATGCAAACTATGTCTAACCCGGATGTGAACCGAAAGCAACTATCTTCAAATAAAAATACCGATCTCTTATCACATGCAAGAGATACATGTGTGAAGCTTGTTTAGGTGAATTCTCGTGACTTGTATAGAGCTTCATTTTCAGTGTAGGTCGATGCTTTGTACATTTCATAACTTGGCTAATACTGCACGTATAAGGCTGAAATTTGAAATGCAGTTTGGCTCTGCTTGTACAAAAAGATGCTAGAAAAATTTCTGATTTCGGTTTAATAAATTTTGCTGTACAAGTTTTACAGAAAATGAAGCTCCCAGACATTTGATAATGTGTACAGCAAACTTTATCCAACCGAAATCAGAAATGCTTTGATAATAATAATAATAATAATTTACTTGATAAAGCGCCCTCAGAGAACTTAATCTCTCTCTAGGCGCTTTACATTTGCTGTAAAGTGAAATGCAATTGAATGGTAAGTAAAATCATGCTTGAAAAACAAACGAAATGAATAATATGGTTAGGGGTGACATACACAGGGTCAGCATGCAAATGACCATGGTTTTCGATTGCATTGTGAGCCGATCAACACAAATTTCACCACTTATGCTCAACACAGCACAGAGGTCGAGCACAACCATTTCCACCACATACGAGAAATTCGCGCCAACAACTAAGCGCGAGCAGAGAAACGTAAGCTCGAAATTATACGACTACTTGATAGCAGTGCCTCAACGTCTTCTGTGTTGAGGCGGCTTAGGTTGTTATGTTGATTAAGTATGTTTACCTGCTTAATTATGCATGCACATGTGCCTGCTTGGTTCTGTTGCATGTGTGTCGTTTGGCTTGCACATTTCCTGTTTGCTGTGGCTTGAACTTAAAAACACACCTATTTAGGACAGCATTTAGTGGGTCCCTGTGATTCGTCCTTGATGTGCTTATGTGTGCTGACACTGTGCATGCTGCCACTAAACACATTTGCATGCTGACCCTGTGCATGTCACCCCTAACCATGTTATTCATTTTGTTTGTTTTTCAAGCATGATTTTACTTACCATTCAATTGCATTTCACTTTACAGCAAATGTAAAGCGCCTAGAAAGAGATTGAGTTCTCCTAGGGCACTTTATCAAGTGCAGTATTTTTAATATTATTATTATTAGATATGCTGAACATGATGCACGCCTGTCTTGCAAAAACGATCTTTCGTTTGTTACACTAGCGCACCTCCCCCATGCTACCCCTATACCAGTTCTTCTTTCCGTGCATTTTGGAGCCGCAGCAGTACGGCTTGTCATTGCGTTGTGTGGCCTCGTCTCTCCTCCATTTGTGTGCCCAGACTGTGGGCATAGCGCTGGTTGCCTGCGTTTATGACGTCATACAAAGGCATATTTATTCTTTGTGTGAGCATGACCAACAACCCATCTACGATTCTTCTACGTTCTGTTGGCCCACTTGCTCGGTTGCTGGTGCAGGTGGGGTCCTTCGTGGTCGCAATTCGCAAGAATACTGCTCGAGTCACCGGTTTGCTCGCGTAACCAGCATGCAGTTCATCTACCGGATACGCTGCCTAGCGACCGTTTTCCGCTGAAGTTTGGTTGCCGACGGCAGGCATTTTTCGATTCGGGTGGGGATCTCCACTTGCCGACTGCGTGCAGTGCATTGCAGTCGCCGATGGAGCTCAGTGCTGTTTAGGGAGCCGCGGTCGCTTCGTGCTGTTCTGGCTCATCTGCCAATGCTCGAAGCTTGCTGTGCTGCGGCTTCTCCTCTGCAAGCTTTTTGTTCTCTTTGCAGGCAAGATCATGCCGATATTGGCTAGCAACCTGAATCCAGAGTTCATCTCAGTATGTAACAATGCCACCTGGGCCATCGGTGAAATCGCCATCCAAATGGGTGAGCAAGCAGTTATAGCATTTTCAATGCCTATGCTTCTTGCTGCAGTGCCGTGCAGCCGGGGTGCACTTTGTCTTTTGTAAGACCTTTCTGTTTTTGCTTGTATGCTACCCCCTAAATTTATTGGGCAGGCAGCGGCTGTTTGTATGTGCAGGACAGACAGCGGCTGCATCAGTTATGATGCGCAGGCCCGCTCCCTACTCAGCATCGCTTCCTAGCGTTTTCTTGTAGCCCTCACCGTCATGTGAGTGGAGTGCTTTGATTCCTTCTCCATTCACGCTGGATGTTGGTGTAGCCGCATGTCTTAGCCCAGGGGTAAGGTATTCGCTACTCGCGATCCAGGTCGTGGGTTCAAGCCCTGCAGTGGACGATCCTTAGTTGCTCACGGCAAGCAGCAGTGATAGCCATTAAGGCTCAACTGCCCCTATATAAATAAAGATGTTGTTGAACACATTTTTTCAGCACTTTTGTTGTAGCATCATAATGGTTATATATATATATATATATATATATATATTTTTGTTTTGGTGGCAAGCCTGCTACTTCGGCATGGTTGTCCAATTCTTGGTGCAGTAGATATTCATCTTATGCATTAAGTGCCCGACTGCTTTCTGTTGATGCGCAAGTTTTGCCTGACTGAGTGATGAGGTCATATATAATAATAAGTCTTTTGTATAGCCCCTAAAGACAATCTAGCCTCTATATAGGCGCTTGCAGCTGGCTGTATGAGAAGAATAACCAAGAGATCGCTACAAGCAAGTTATCATGCCTAGATAAGCATTCAAAAGCGCTCAAGACATTCAAGGTTGCTGGTTGGTAGAGCCCCTGGTTAGTCAAATGCACTGACTCGTGCACAGGTAAGCATGCAAATCGCACGTACAAATATTTTAATTGGGCTGCAGGGGAAGCTGAGCCAAGCAGACATGTCTTTAGGTGCATCTTTAATGATGCAAAGTCATTAATTCAGCGGGTGACAGCAGCCGTAAGCGAGTTCCAGGCTTTCGTGCTTACGAACTGAAGACCAAATGGCCAACAAATTTCTATTTAGTGCATGGAACAGGGAGAAGACTGCGAGTAGAGGAGTGGGTGGTGCAAGCGCTCATACTGGAAGAGCACGGAGCTGGGAATAGATCGTGCGATCATGCGAGTGAAGGGCCCTGTAGGCCAGAGAGGGAAACTTTTCAAGTCGATGCGACAGGATGCACGTGTGCCAGTAGTGTATGCATTTTGCTATTTCAATGTCAGCAGCTATCCATAGGATATTTGCCATTCTCTGGTTGCCACGCGCAAAGCACTTAAGTTGTTACTCAGATTGCAATTTTGGGGGAATAATGTCTAACCGAGTCAACTGGGCGGCTTGTGTATCTGGGGAGATGCTTTAGGACGTGTTGTTGTTGGGCCTTTCTCTTTTAAAGTTTCACCCTCGTGTCGTAGCCTTGTCGGGTTAGAGTTTCTCCATTCGTAATGCTTGTACTCCGCCCACCTCGGACCTTCGCTCGAGGCCCTATTTTCCACCACGGAGCCGCAGTGCCTTGACTTGGGTGTGCTCTACTTGCCGGTCTGACGGAACCTGCTTTCTATGTCTTAATGGTTGATTTACAGTCAGTTAACAGTGCTGCGCTTGAGATTTGGGCGCGTCTTGACTTGCTCCACTTGAGCACAAGTGCACCTTTCAACATCTGAGGGAGTTGGATCGTGGGCTTCACAAGCGTATGTTGTGTAGCATAGCCGGAAGTAAGAACTGTATGCTTGATAATCGCAGTGGCTCTCGGTGCCACGTAATCCTCGGGCGTTAGACGATCACTTAGACACAGTCCTCTTGCTTCAGATTTTCGAAACGATTCGTTGCGTTCTTTCACTCTCTGCTGTCTGGGGCTGTGCCTGAGGCATGCTTGCTTGATCTGCTCTCTCTCTCTCTCTCTCTCTCTCTCTCTCTCTCTCTCTCTCTCTCTCTCTCTCTCTCTCTCTCTCTCTCTCTCTCTCTCTCTCTCTCTCTCTCTCTCTCTCTCTCTCTCTCTCTCTCTCTCTCTCTCTCAGCTGCGGCTATCAGATAGGAATGCAGGCTTGAGGCAAATGTGCGCTGCGGCCATTTGCGGTTAGTGCCGAGTGCAGCCGTTGCTCCCATGTGGAAGCCGGGCTCGCGGGCTTTGCTAGGGGCATGGGGCTGCAGAGTGGAACTGGCATAGAGACTTTGCGGTCAGTGGCAAGCGGCTGCGTGTACTGTCAGCAAGATCCGCCGGCGCTCCCATGTCTGTACGGCAGCACGGCACACTAAGTAACTTCGGCCACCCTTTTAGTCAATAGGACCTTTTTTAGCCTATTGGTACTCAACAAGCCGTGAACTATCGGTCGCAGAATCTTTTAAACGAGCATTTTAGCCGTGCATACCCGCGTGCCCGTAAACTCGAGGCACTTTATCTCGGCAGCTGCTGCGCTGTCCGTGTGCACGAGTACAAACAGCCGAAGCTAGATCTGTGGGCAGCGATCGGCACTTCCACTCACTGCTGCCTAGTTGCTGGCCACCGAGCTCCGTGCTGGCTGCTCGCTTCAGGTCAAGACATGCAGCCGTATTGTGCCATGGTGCTGCCACCTCTTATCGACATCATAAACCGTTCTAACACACCCAAGACTTTGCTGGAGAACACCGGTATCGTGAAGCGCTTTTTTGGCCGCTGTGCTTTTGCTGAGTGAGGCCTGATGTTCAGGTAGTGCTACTAGGTTATTGATTACTTTAAGCGATAGTGGTAATAGTGCTGCTCTTTACCTTGCCAGCAGCACGGGCTTAGCAATGATAGTTTTTGGGCTGAGCGTGAGCATTTTCATATTGGGCTTGGGGCATACCCCCAAGGCATAATGGTCTATGCATATATGGTATGGCATATATGGTTAAGGCATATGATCTCTTTTGCCCGCCACCGTGATAGTCTTTACTCCCTTAGATAGTCTTGATGGTGTAGTTTCTCTGATAGCTTTTAGTTACACCCGTCATCGTGCGTCTTTTGCAGCAGCTGCTGCTGCTATTGTCCTGCTGGCTCGTTCTCCCTCCTTCCTAATGCTAGTTTGGTGTAGATGTCTTATCCGGAATGTGGAAAGCTGCCACTTGCATCATCTAGTGCATGCTGGTACTAATGCTTGCACACACCACTTTTTTTTGTGCCCGAGACAAACACGATTGTATACGTCTAGTCGACTGTTGTGCGCCGTCTGCTGGTTGCCGTGTGTATTGTGTGTAATTTCTGCTTTTATCTTCTCTTCCTAGCCATTACTATTGGGCGCCTTGGCTTAGTGTGCGCTTCAGAGGTGGCACCCAGATTACAGAACTTTATCCGACAGTGGTGTGTACTCATTTTTTATCACATTCGTTTTGGTGTGTCTTGCATGTTGTCTGCCCTGCTGGCCGGCCTTATTTGTGCGTTACTGTGCTGGCATTGTGCCGTTCTGCCTGCTGTGGATAGCTCTGCAGTGGTTCCTCTCCCCCTTACTCGAATGTTTTGGATTCCCCCCCCCCTGTATATTAGCGGCGCTTTTGCCACATGCAGCTTGTCGATGTCGATCGATTCGCAGTAACGTCGGTGTCGGTGAGCAGTAACACAACTTGTGTGAGGCTTGTTTCAGCTGCAGTCCTTTAATGGAAGTCGCTTGTGCGGTTTGGCTTTTTGGAAAATGGACTGCAGCACTCCTGTCTCCTTAGCATGCTCTTGTCCCCTTAGCATGCTCTGTGCTCTTACCACGGGTGAAAATTGGCTACCCGTGTCGTTTATATGGGTTGTCAGTGGTGTAATGAACCTTTTCGTTCGTGCCAAGGTGTACTTCTCTGAGAAACATACGGGATAATGAAGAGAAAGACTCGGCCTTTCGAGGCATCTGCCACATGATCAGCCTGAATCCTGGTGGTGTGGTGCAAGATTTCATCTTCTTCTGTGATGCGGTCGCCTCGTGGGTCAACCCCAAGCAGGATCTCAAAGACATGTTTATCAAGGTGTGTCTTTGCTCGTTGTATTCCGAGCTGATCTTGGGAACAGATCCCTTGTTTATTGCTCTAATGCTGCTAATAATGTTCACTCTGTCTCTCTATTGCAGATCTTGCATGGCTTTAAGAGCCAGGTCGGAGATGAGAATTGGAAGAGGTTCTCTGATCAGTTTCCTCTGCCACTACGAGAACGGCTGGCTTACCATTATGCTGTGTGACTTGCATGAGTTGACTTGACAGTGAGTATCAAGTAGTCTGTGCTTTGGGTGTTGCTCAGGCTCTGATACGCTGTTAGAGGTTTAATCTGACTTCTTTTTCTTTCTTTTTTTATAGGGGTGCTGCAGCAAACGATACCTAAGATGTCTCAGTGAGGGAGTTACGC
The DNA here is from genome assembly GCA_009760855.2 of Cristatella mucedo. Taxonomy (NCBI): domain Eukaryota; kingdom Metazoa; phylum Bryozoa; class Phylactolaemata; family Cristatellidae; genus Cristatella; species Cristatella mucedo. The sequence continues at coordinate 7,908,411 of WPIO01000010.1, read as the reverse complement.
TATTTCGCCCCGGGGTGTTGCTCACATCGGGTCAGGCCCTTGTGAGTGGGAAGGGGGGAGGTCCCTGCATGCTGCATCTGTCCGGGAGGGTGGGGATCCTATCAGGGAGGGAGGGTGCCACTCGGGCTGGGTGGAGGGACAGCGTGACTTACGTTTGAAGGACAGTTCGGGTGTGTCAACAATGAGGTCTGTCAGTGAACGTTCCTGTACTGAAGATGGTCCATCAATACCAGTGGTCACGGACAAGTATCTCTTTCTCGAAATGACCAATAGCTAGCCGACAGACGAGCTGTCGGATAATTGGCTGGTCTGCCAGACCTCGTGTACCATCATGTTGAAGGTTGGCAGCGTACAACTGGCATTCTAGGAAGGAGAAAAATGCCCGTCGGGCATGTTTTTAGCTATAGTGATATTGAAGCATGATTGGTTGCATGGTTGATTGCTTCGGCAGCTTGTCTTATGAGTTGCCATTTCCTCTGAGCTCCTACGTTGTCAGCTGGGCAGGAGCCGGCCTTGTTAAAGCTGTGAGCCATGTCAACAAAGTGAACTGTGCATGCTTTTATATGTTGCCATTGGCACGATTCTATGTAAGCGCCGTAGACTGCTACCGATATGGTGCCCCAAATATTTGCCTGTCAGACTTGATAATTTATTAACATCATAAAATGGAGTCCACCAAGGTCGTCGACCACGTGCCAATGGACTTTGTGCTGCTGTCATGTAGCTAGCTCTATTCTCAAACTGACTGCATCGCACTGCAGTGGATTTTATGAGATTGTGCATTTTAGAATAACTACGAAGTCTTTGCACCAACTTCATTTGCCTCTCATCAAGTTTCCTTAGCTGCTAAAACAATGTCGTTCACGAATTCGATGGCATATCGGACTGCACAGATTTGAACACATCTTAAACTCGTGCTGCTCTACCCGGAACTAGTAATCGTAGATCAGAGTTAAGTGACCATCGCCATAGTAACTGGATCGAGAAGTCTATGAGCCATGCTTATATACATACCCACGTGAGTCGAAGCTGCCTCATTTCCAAGGAATGACCTCGTCAATATGCTTTATGGATTGAGTTTTCGACCTAAGTAGGATAGGGGTCTACCATTCTCGTATTATGGGAATTTCTACGACAGTCTCGGATCATTTAAGTCTGTACATCGAGATCCCATACACTTTTCCTGATAGAAGAACACTTTTTTGTATGCCAAAGAATGCTGAAGCTAAGAAAGCTTCTAAAAGCTCCATAATAAGACAACATAAGCTTGGTTTATCGAAGAAACAAAAGTTCGAGCATTTTAGAAAGCATATTGCAGCAAACGTTCAAAGCTATGACCTCAATTGGTGCTTAGAAAAACCACACGGCTGTGCGACCCATTTTGATATTTCGCCTGGGAATTGAACGAATGTATTATCATTATAGAGTTGTATTGACCTCATTTGGTGGCTAAGCAAGTTGCCTATTTTGCAAGACTCATTCCTACGGTAATAGGTTACCAGCTTCTGCCACTGGCAGCACAGTTCATATGTACTTTGTTGGGTGTCCATTGATTGACCAACTAATAATAATAATAATGCATTTGATAAAGCGACCTCTGAGAACTCAATCTCTCTAGGCGCTTTACAATTGCTGCAAAGGAAAACGCAATTGAATGGTGAGTAATATGCTTGATAAACAAAATGAATTAATAGTGACCTATTTGCCTAAAGGATTTGCATGCATGAAATGACGGAATATTTATTTGTGAATTGTCGAAATGACTTTGTGGGGACCGACAAGGTGCCTGTTGCTGCAAGATAGTAAGTGTAGGCGGCACAGCAAGTAAGGCACGGTAAATGGAGAAGAAGTAAGGTAAAAACTCAATTTGTGGAGACAATATCGGCCATTTGTGGGAGAGGAACCACCTAGCTGACTCACATGCTTAACCAAACTCAGGATTTTCATTCGTAGCGTTTGCTAGCTCAGCTAAGCAATTGTTGTCCACTGAGGGAGAAGTAGCTTGGGTGCTTGTGAACAGTTGACAGTAATTGACGTTGCAGAGGTGTATGTAGAGTATATGCAGAGGTATAGCATCAGATTAGTGTCCAACCGACTTATCGAGAGCTGAATGCATATGTGGGGGGACATTTGTGCTGCTTACAAAGTTGAATTCATCATTGTGGTGAAGGAGAGAGTTTTAGGCAGCGATATTACATCCAAATCAGTCCGTGCATTTGTGACATCCCGCGTCGACTTCTGTAACTCACGGCTTGCAGGTGTCCCTGAATGTGCTGTCAGGTGCTTACAGTTATTGCAAAACTGCAGCTACGTTCGTATTTCGTGAGCTTTGCCACATCCCACCACTTCTCGCCAACCTGTACTGACTCCCAATCAAGCATCGCATCGACTTTACATTTCTGTAAATTACTTTTAGGTCCCTTCATTCACTAGCTCTAGCCTACTTACCAGAACTATCCCCACCAGGCGAAGAATTGTACTCTGCTCTGATGCGAATCGTACCCATACGTCATACGAACCTCGAAACTATTGTACACCGAGTCAATGCTCCCAACAGTGCCTATGCTCTGAAAGCCTTGAACTCACAACCGACGTATGTCACAGCTTCTGACATGACATTAATACGCTCATGTTAGTTGCAATATTTGGAAAAATCGTCCAATGCCAAGGCAGCTTGGTTCAAACCTCTAGTAGAAGGCTTTCTAAGCGTTTGTTGGCCTAATCCTTAAGATATCTCCATTCACTGGAGAAACTGAAATAACTAAAATCTTCAATTACGATCATGCCTTTATTATTCGTTGCGGGCTAAGGACGCTGTTATAAATCGACTGACTCGTGGATTGGATAACTCCAAGAAACGTTCTCCTGGGTCTGGAGGCCTTCTAAATTTGCAACCACAACTTCGACCTTTCGCTTAACTTCTCTTACAAAAACCATCTGCGAATGTGATTACACCGTTTCCAAAATCAGAAAGGACATTAGATATTTCTCCACACTGTGCCTTTTAACTAATAATAAAAGTAATGTATTTATTTGTATTTCGTCCTCAGAGAACTCAAGGTCTTTCCATAGTAGAATGTGGTAGAATGCTCAATGACAATAAGGATAACATGATTACTGGTGAAGTTATACGTAATAGCTCAAAATGTCCGTTCACACCAAAAAATCCTCAAACGGTCTTCCATAGCATACGCTCAATGGGCATTATAATAATGCACTTGATAAAGCGCCCTCAGAGAACTCAAATCTCTTTCTAGGCGCTTTACATTCCATTAAGAGCTGTAATCAGCAGGTCTGTTCATATGTCGCAAGAACTTTCGTCATCTGATTGCACGCGTCAGGCAATTGATTTACGTGTGTAAGAAAATCTCACTAAAAGATTTACTTCATATCTTAGCTTATGGAAAACTGTAAAAAGCTGCCTCGAGCTTTAGTGTGACGATTGTACGCTATAAATGGTGTTATCTCCGGACGGTGCATTCTTCTCGTGGGAACGAAGAATTTTGGTGTGATATGCGTCTTCTTTTTTTTAAGTCGCTGTAGGCGTGCATAGGGTGGCCAGATAAACAGATAAATCTACTTGCTGCTCGCGCATGCGGTTCGTCTGACTGGGACGCATGGTCGTGCATGCACACAGGGATAGCAGGAACTCATAACTTCCAAGTAACAAACAGAAAAAAAGCGAACAAGATACCCTCTAAGAAGTAATTTGAGTAAACAAAATAAAATGATGTAAGTAAAGCTAAGAAGTAGTATAGAGCGACCCGATGCTGTTTGTTGGGGCGTCATTAGACGCGCTGTAAGAATCGCAGACACGAGTCTAAGCAAAGATCTACGAGCTAGTCGTGTTTAATGGTCCGACTAATTTTCTAGCGTCTAAATTGTCGTGACTTATGTGCATGTGCGTGAGTGGTCGCACACGCCAGAAGACCCCGCGGCTGCTTAATGCAAACCGCACGAAGCCCAGGCCGGAAGTAGTGGCGTGGTGGCTGACCCTATCCGCGGAGAGTATATATAATTCATTTGTACAGCGCCCCAAGAGAACCTAATCTCTATTCAGGCGCTTCACATATGCCTCCGGGCTCGAGCCCACGACCTCAGCCAGACCTTGGTCGGGGGCGAGCACCTTAACCGCTGGACCAAACCGGTGCGAGCGTCAATGAATCTATTCCCCGGCAAAGGTCTGCCGGAAGAGGCAGTGCCGAGATGTGTCAAGCCGACCCAACGCCATCTTTTCCCATAAGAAGCCGACCGAGTATCGGTTGTGTTGTGTCCGCCTGGCTTATGAGTAGCCTTATTTTCAAAGGCTCTGCAGATTTGATCAGTGCAATGGTCGCCGCCGCCTGTGTATCGACAGTTAAACACAGATATGTTGCATCCATCTAATATTGACGGCACCGCCAGTACCTGCCGTGTCGATGCTTCGGATGACGAAGTGATTGCTTCCGTACATTTTCCCATCGTCTCAGAAGTCGTCACCACTAGTGCAATAGCAATCAGACAAAGTGACTGCACCTGCCAATACCATGAGAAGCACCGGCTCCTGTTTTGCAGATATTTCAGACTACAAAGTTGTGTCCTGGCTCAGCACAACGTCGAAGCTTCTGCAGACGTGGCCTTTACCTGTATCTCCACCGCATATACGGCAGAGATCAGACAGAGCATCCGAAGCAGCTGAAAGAATCCTCCTAGTGCAACAAATCCACTAGTGCAACAAGTTTCTGTAGCGGAAGGTCCAACGGTTTTGGCAGGGATAGATCCATACTAATAATTTAATAGTGCTGAACCTGGAGGATGCTAAGGAGCATAGTTTTTCGTTAGGATTCCTCCAGCATATTTTTTATTTCGCTTATCTTTTGAATGACTTGTATGTATATCTACATTACTCTGGGTAAATTTTGCTCCCCATGCTCCCCTGCAAGCATCAAAACTCGTACCAGATGGTGCAGCACTCCACGTTGTGTGTTGTCTCTATTAATTTCTCATCACGATTGCTACGTTTGAGCATGTGAGCAATCCCACACACCGGAAGACCGTAAAAAAACTCTGCAGTTTATTCCAAATTGCATGAAGCCACGCGGAAACTAGCAGTCATGCTGGCCAACCCTAACCCTGGAAAGTTCGAAAGTCAATGCACGGGCTAAGTACTCAGCGACAGATCTCTGCCGGAAGAGGACAGTGCCAAAGTACAGATACCATATCCAACAAGCTGTAAAGATCATGCGGAGTAACTTAGACATGAACGTGACAGAGCTGCTTGGAAGAATGAATAAGCTCTGCTTAAACTTGGATATACAAAGGATAAGTACTCGCACAGTTGTGGACTGGCCTTGCTTTCATTAGATAGCAATTTTTGAGGCAAGTCAGAGTCGTTCTTCTATCGGTGCCACAGAGATCATTCATGTTACAGCCATTTTAGCTGTATTAAGAAATTAAAGTATGTGGTATGTAACTAAACCGCCGCCACATTTTAAAAAGCGACACATACCCCAAGAACACATAGTAGAATTAGAAAAGATGCGTGTTATCTTCATCGATTGCAGGAACATACAAGCAACAGTGGAGGCAAAAGTCATTCCAGCTCACCTATTTTGACATTTAACGTTTGGAAGCGGTACTTTAATGCCTTCATGTGCTTATAAACCGAGCACATATGTATTCATGATTCATCCTAATTGAGATATAGAAATAGAATGTTCCATGAATTTAATCATGTAGATTTTTCACCACCATTAATATACGCTCGATTTCGTAGAAATTCCATGATATAACTTTGCCATCTTATGCAATGCGTTATATGTGACCACCAAAGACTTCCACTTTCCATCGTACATAGCAAAAACCTAGTCATAACTGTAGCCTCTGGAAGCAAGGTTTGACCTGGAATAACTGATGTCGTAATGTAGATGTTGACAGGTCTCTGGAGCCTCTACAAGCACTATTTGCAAGCTTTTATAAACGAGGCCTTATGGTTCGGTCACTTAGAGATTTAAAAAAATGCATCTAGATTAGTTTCTGTGTGCCAATGAGGCTTGTCGCTGTGCGGATCTATGCGGATCTATGTATAATCGAGATCCACAATAGCAGTGCTCACAGAAAAGTACTAATTTTTTTTTAAATAACACTGGTGGCAGTTTTTGTTATTCTCCAAATGTACATCACGCATAATGATTTATGGTGTATTTTATTTTGCGTTGGTCTGTCACGTTTGTCAGATTTTGTTTATCAAAGATCGGGTGCACTTTAACATTACACCTTATCTATCACGATATTGACTTTCATTAGGTTCACTTGTTGCAGTCACTTAATGCCATAAATTGTTTTTTATTTTTTTGTAGAACAGTTAGCTATTTTGTTGGTTGAAATAGTCGTTTGAATCAACGGATATTAATGATTTACAATGCCAAGGGAGTGTAGGAGTTATCCGCATATATTCTGCTACATCTGCGGGAGATTCTCGACAAAGAGCAGTGGCTACCGATTACTGACGTGAATGGACAAAGATCATCCAAGGTACCTCTGAAATATGGGGTACCTCAGGGCTCCGTGCTAGGTCTGGTTCTTTTCACGGTTTATACTCTGCCTCTTGCTGATGTGATTGCCAAGCACAATCTAGGCTTTCACTTCTATGCGGATGACACTCAGTTGTACCTTTGCTTTGATTCCTCCCAGCCTTCGAGCACCTCGAATTCTCTCAAATACTTGCAGCATGTATTCGTGACATCCGCACATGGATGGCAACACATTTTCTAAAACTAAACGATGATAAACTAACTTAGTAGTTATAGGCAAACCCAGTGGGATTCAGAAATTGGAAAGACTTAGGCTCAAAATGGGCTCTGCCAGCATATCTCCTGTTAAATCAGCTCGAAATTCGTGTCATGTTTCAAAGCGACCTCTCGTTAGACGACCACACCAGCTCCACAGTCATATCTGCCTACTTTAAGCTACATAACATTGCTAAAATTCGGGCTTGTTTAGATAAGGATACCACGTCTAAGTTGGTGCATGCATTCGTGACATCCCGTCTCGACTTCTGCAACTCACTGCTTACTGGCCTACCAGCATGTGCAATCAGGCGATTGCAGCTGGTGCAAAACTCTGCAGCTAGGCTTGTCTGTCGTGAGCGTCGCAGTAGCCACATCACACCACTTATCGCCAACCTGCACTGGCTTTCAGTCAAGCAACGCATCGAATTCAAGATTTTGTAACTCACTTTTAGGTCCCTTTATTTTTTGCTCCTACGTACCTGTCATATATACTGTCTCACCAGGCTAAGCCTCGTACCACTTGCTTTTCGGAATCTAACTTTTTACCGCTACCTCGTACAAACCTCAAATCCTTTGGAGACCGTGCATTTAGTTCGTATGCTCCCAAAGGCTGGAACTCCTTCCCGACTTGCGTCAGAACATCCTCTGACTTGACCACATTTAAAAAGAACTTAAAAACACACCTATTTAGGACAGCATTTAGTGGGTCCCTTTGATGCGTCCTTCATGTGCTTATCTTATGCATGCTGCCACTAACCACATTTGCATGTCAATCCTAACCACGTTGTTCAAGTTGCTTATCAAGCATGATATTACTCACGATTCAATCGCGTTTCCCTTTGCAGCAAATGTAAAACGCCTAGAAAGAGATTGAGTTCTCTGGGGCGCTTTATCAAGTGCATTATTATTATTACTAAATTAATGAAACAGTGCTATTACGCCTAATTCATATGCAAACTGGGAGATCAAGATAAGACACGGGCACCACATATGGTGTGCAAGCCCTGTGTAAACAGTTTGATACAATGGTTTAAGGGTCAAAGCAAATGCATGCCATTTGGAATACCAATGATTTGGAGAGAAAAAAACTGACCATGTTTCATATTGTTCTTTCCGCATAGCTAAACTACTGGGCTTCAGCCAGAAGAAAAAGATTAAAATTTAAATATCCAAATCTATCGTCAGCGATGCGACCTATGCATCACAGTGATGAGGTGGGAGTTCCTAGTCAATTCCAGCAACGTCGAAGGTATACTTAACCAAATAAAAAAGTGCTATGATTCAACTAAGTGGAGACTCTTCATTGATTTATAGGGCCGCAGTTTAAAGGGAGTTTAACTTCACACTGGAAATAAAATTTCCCCTTTGCCGGTTGCAAATCCTGTACAGAAGAAAGAGATTTACGAAAACTTGCAAATACTTCTCGAGAAAATCCCATATGATCAGCATCAGTAGCAGATTCGGCGATTTAGAGGTCATTGCCCTTCTGCTTGGACTTCAACGTGGCTACACAAAACTATCCATGCTTTTTATGTCTGTGGGATAGTCGTGCTGATACTCTTAACTACTGTAAGAAAGATTGGCTGGAGAGAGATCACATTTTGTGCCTGTGAGTGACAACATCTGAGAGCCTCCTCTTGTCGACAGCAAGAAAACACTACTTCCTCCCTTGCACATCCAGTTTGGACTAATGAAAAATTATGTTAAGGCTTGGAACCAAGACGGTTATACCTCTAAGTACTTACAAGAAAAAGCGAGGCAAAGATACAAGTTGTTGGTCTACAGGTCAGAGAATTGTTCAAAGACACACAGTTTACATAAAAAAATGACTGGGTTAGAGCTGTAGGCATGGAGTGAATTTAAGTCTGCGGTAGAGAACTTTCTCGGCAATAACAAGTATGGAATCGTTGAGAACATGATTCACCGCTTCGTGGCCCGTTGGCAGCAGAATGAGTGTTAAGATACATTTACGAACTCTTACCATGACAATTTTTCATAAAATTTAGGAGCATTCAGCGAGGAAAAGGGTGAGGAGTTCCATCGGGACATACGTGCTGCTTTGACCCAGTGGTTATGGTGCTCGCCCCGACCAAGGTTTGGCTGAGTTCGTGGGCTCGAGCCCCGTGGCATAAATGTGAAGCGCCTGAATAGAGATTAAGTTCTTTTGGGGCGCAATACAAAGGTATCATATATTGAGGCCGCTGGAATGGTAACGTTATGGCCAATTACTGTTGCAGCCTGGAGCGCCGCAACCCAGCTGCTGAGGTTAGCAGAGAGTCGAGAGGAAGAGGCAGTTTAAAAGCATTTGCCTAAATAAAGGAAAAGTTATGCTTAAATTGTACATAACCTAGATGATGTTATCATTAAACGTGGCAATCAAACGTATTAAATATTGTAAAAACTTTATGTATTGCATGTACAAGGATTGTAAAACAAAAATGCAAATGGTTAAAAACACTGACGTGCTGGGTTAAAACGAGTTACAGATTCTTAAGTAGCATGCCAAAATTTACTTGGATCGCCTATTAGATTGAGAACAACTGGTAAAAAGTTTCATTTGCAGGCCAGTACAATCAATAGACAGCCGGCTAATTGATAGATTACCAAATTGGTCAATCTGCCACGCGGTGCCTACCATCACGTCGAGGAGAAGCATGCCTGTCAATCATGTTTTAGCTTTAGGAATATCTGAGGAGCGGTAACTTTGCCGCGGCAGCTCGTTGAAACTAGTGCCATCTCAGCTGAGCGGGAGCCATAATCTGAGTGCAAAACCTGCGAGCTGCGGCAATGAAATGCACGGTACATACTTTGATGTTTGACCCATAGCACTAGTTTGTGTATTCAAGGTGAACCGACAATTTATTTTAACATCATTAAAAGGACTATGCTAAGGTCTTAGACTGCATGCATCATGGAATGTGCCGCTACAGTGATGAAACTAGATGGATGTTCAGACTTGGCCTGGAATGGCACGACGGTGAGTGATTGCAATTACTCTAGTTTTCGAGTTTTCGGGTAACTTGATGTACACAAGTCGTAACGTCGTCTGCTTTTCGTCTCTCATTCAATAGTCCTAGCTAATTTCAAGTTCATCAATCATGACTTAAATGATGTGCCAAATTAAGCAGCACAAATTAGAGCACACGAACACGTTAAACACGTGTTGCCCAGCCGGAACTCCTAACAGGAGATCAAAGTATGTAACCATTGCTATACTAACGAGAACGAGCAGTCCACAAGCAGTGCTCTTATACGTATGCATACGACTAGAAGCTGCTCGATTTCTCGAGATGTTGGAGTCACTTTTTGATATTGCATCGAATTTTTTCAGCGTAGCAAAAGATGGACTCTTCCGCTCTTGAATGTTCATTATTGGGGTGTCCACTTCGATCGTCTCAATCTTTGGGTCCACTTCGACCTTATTCTCTTCCCCTGAAAGAGGAAAATGCTACCAATGTAATAATTGTTACAGTAGTTCGCTTGTATAGCATCCATAGAGAACTTAAAAACATCTGTCCAGGCGCTTTACAACTCGATGCTGCAAGAGAATCAGTACCCAAGGATTAGTGATACTCATGCTATAAAGCATGCAAAAGCAGAAAAATTTCATGCTTAGGACAGTAAGTGGCAGAAAGCATGAAGACAATAATGGACACCGATTAGTAAGACCTGTGGCTAGTAACATGCACTAAGCATGGACAGGTGCAGACGATGTTTCAATGCCGGAATGTGGAAATGCGCAGTTTCAAATTCTCTTTAAACATCCGGTTAGTCATAATAGGTTTTGTTTCAACGTGGTCTGTTCTTAATGTGTCAATTACCATGCGAAATAACTTCTAGGGTCAATTTTGGTTCCTTGCAGTCTGTTTAGACTGTTAGTTTTTATGAATTTTCATACGCGGCACTATGGCGAGCGAGTACACTTCAGCCGTCCAGCACTCAAAAAGCTTGCTTGCTTAATCCGAAGCAGGAAATGGCAGCTATCTGAATCGAAATCGTGCTTGATTTGATGCAGCTTGTACTTGCTGAGCCAGGCTACTTTGTCTGTGGTAACCTTTATAATAACAGCCTCTCAAGTTTGGCTTACAGCATAGCAGATCTCTTCTCTGACGGGCTCCTGCTCCAATTTACCTCACAGTCACGACTAGTAGTAGATTACGTTTTTGGAGTATTTAGCGCTTACTGTAAATAAATTAAGGTGATGGCTTCGCGGCACATTGTGACATCAATATTTGAAGTACGATAACCTAATTTCAGTCATTCTAATTGATTTACTCTAAAATGCTTGGAATTGTCCAGGTTTACAGTACTAGGAAATATCTCGCTAACCACCCCGAAACCTAAGTAGAGCTTCCAACTACATGGACACATTCCACTTTAATACGAAGAAACAGAAGTAATTTTTCTTATTTTTAATGATGTACCAAATGCTCATGCTAGTGGATGTTACCATAATGCTTTTGAGGTCAGCTAAACCATTAAACGCAACTGTTATGCCGAGCTGGTTTGGTACAGTGGTTAAGGTGCTCGCCCCGACCAAGGTCTGGCTGAGGTTATAGGCTCGAGCCCCGAGGCATATGTGAAGCGCCTGAGTAGAGATTAGGTTCTCTTAGGGCGCTATACAAATGAATTATCTATTTTTTAAACTGCTGCAATGAGTCAATGCAAAGCAGTATAAAGTATCAGGAAAAACATCATGGTAGAAAGAGCTGCAAATGCCTATAGTTTTATAACTTTTCGCTAAAATGCCACAATTGTTTTTATCGTACTCTTGGAAACGTGATAGTGAGCCCACTTCAACACGACTGATCACGATATCCTACTTGAATGATCGAGGTCAACGATTTGTCTGGCTTACGTGTCACTAGTGTGGTCCAATCGTACTTGTTCGGTAGCATTCAATTCGTACCATGTGGTGGTCACATTAAGCAGACCAGTCGCACGTGGAGCTCTGCAAGGGTCCGTTCCTGGTTCTTTGCTATTTCTCCATTTATGCCGAATCTTTGGGAAAAGAGATTCAAGCCGATGGAATCGGCTAGAACGTCTACGCTGACGACACCCAGTTGTATCTGTCAGCTAAACCACCGGAATCGTCTGCAGCGACTGACAAACTTAATGCTTGCCTTGCAGACGATCCTGAACTTCAGCCAATCTAATTAAAATAAACGACGATAATATCTAACTCCTATTTACATCCCTCCAAGCGTGCAGCCGGACTAGGAGGCTTACCTCTTCTAATAGGTGAAGCTGCTGTGCGAACGTCATTATTTGCTCAGAATTTAGTTGCTCTCGTTGACAGCTGCTTACATTTTGAAAGCTGTATTAGGAAGACTGCCTCCACTGCTAGCCATCACGTTCGATCCCTGTATAAAATTGGGGACTGCCTACCGCGGTGACTTACACAATATCTAACTAGCTCCATGGTCCTGTTTAGGATGCACTACTGCAATTCCGTTTTCGCTGGGATACCGAAAAAAGCCACCAAGTATGTGCAGCTCGCGACGAATTCGGCTGCAAGGCTAGCCAAAACAATCTCAGAGCGTCAGCCACGTATCGCCTTCACTGACTGAGCTGTGGTGGGTCGTGGTTGATCAACGAATACAGAGCAAAATTCTTACGCTGACCCACAAGGCTCCCACCGTGGCTTGGCTCCTTGAACTGGTGCACCAGTTTCAGCTTCTCGTTTGCCAAGCTCCTGTTTTGAAAACTAATTAAATGCTCTATTCCTAGGCTATGAGACCATCGGAGACAGAAACTATTCCTCTGCAGGTCCTAGACTGTGGAAATCACTTCCGCAATTCGAATGGAAATACACATACTCTATTGCTGCCGATTGTGGCACATATTTTCTAGCAGACCTAAGCTGCTATTTCCATGCTACTCACATCCTTGAATGCCCTCTTGACTCTTCTATGGTTTTGAATTCTTATTGTTACGTGATATGAATGATATGAAGTTTGTTTGCTACTGTATAGGTAACGAAAATCGTTTAGGCTTTATGTATGATATAGAAAACTTTCCTGTGCAACACCACTTATTCTTTGTGGCTTTGTTGAGTTACTGTCAGAGACAATACATTTTTACCGAATTAATAAAACCCCCATTATTAATTCGCTTTGAATTCGTCATTTCTCTAGCAGGTCATACTATCTCTGTAACCAAGTATGTGCACGTGCTATTTATTGAATGTAACGACACCTATTAGTATTTGAACGTTCGATAAGCTAGCTTATAACTGCCACAACAAATCGGTGTTAATGAAGCCGAGAGTTTTCTTTTTGGTAACTGGTTAGGAACTATTCTCTTAGGTCGTGTGTATAGCGCCCTAAGATGACTTAATTTCTATCCAGGCGCTTTAATGCTCTTTGCAAGAGAACCAGTACCCAAGAATTAGTGACATGCACGGTATTGAGCATGCAAAAGCAAACAAGTATGATGCTTAGGCCAATAGGTTAAAGACATGCATTTGGCCTCCCTGTCCGCCGGTTGGTAAGACCTTTGGCTATTAAAATGAACTGAATCATGGGTACTCATTCAAAGCTCACAGGAAAAAGCGGAAAAGTTCGCCGGCGCGAAAGAAAAGATTACTGAAACAGAAGATAGTCTTTAGATGAGACTTTAAAGATGCATCATCATTGCAGGTAGTGGCCGTAGCCGAGAGCGAGATCAAGACTTTCGATGCACACGAGCTGTAGGCTCGATCGCCACGCGATTTCATTGTGGCGCGAGGAATGGTGAGATGACCGGATATTGAGGATCGAGTGGTGCGAGAGCACGTGACTGGAAGAGAAAGGAGGTCGCTTAGGTAAGCTGGTGCAAGCTAGTAAAGTGACCTGTAATCCAAACTGAGTCACTGAAATTAACTAGATGCTTGAGAGGGAGCCAGTGAAGCTTAGACAGAAATAGTGCGATGCAGCAGCTACGCCTTTAACGACAGACCAGGCGAGCAGCCAAGTTTTGCACCAGTTGCAGAAGATTGAGTGAACAGGTCGGTAGTCCTGCTCTTCTCAGTGTAACTAATGACATCACATATAGCAACTATGACGGGAATGTCACTACTCTGGCCCTACTAAATCCATCAGCTGCGTTTGACACTATCGATCGCTATATCCTACTTGAACGATTGAGAAAAACGATCGGTCTGGCAGACGAGGCAATGGTGTGATTCAAATCGTACTTGTCCTATCGCTTTCAATCCGAGACTTGTAGGAGCCAGGTATCATTCAACTGATCAGACACACGTGCAGTCCCACAAGGGTCCGTCCTCGGTCTTTAGCTGTTCTCTATTTATACTGAACCTCTGGAAAAAGTGATTCGGGCTCATGGAATTGGCTATCACTTTTATGCAGACGGTACTCAGCTGTATTTGTCGTTTGAACTTTCGGGATCTGCTGCAGTGACTGATAAACTGGATGTTTGCCTTGCAGACATTCGATCATGGATGTCGGCAAATTTCCTTAAACATAACGATAATGAAATGAAACTTCTACTCATACGACACCCCAAATATGTGCCTGGACTAGAAGACTTTATTCTTCTAATAGGCTGTGCTCTTGTGCGACCGTTACCGTGTGCTCGCAATTTAGGTGTTGTCTCTGACAGCTGCCTAAATTTTGAAGTTTTTATTAGGAAGACTACCTCCACAGCTAGCCATTACGTCCGATCCCTATCTAAGGTGAGGGAATTTCTACTACGGTGGCTTGCACACAATCTAACTAGGTCCCCAGTTCTGTCTCTGCTAGATTATTGCAATTCCATATTGGCTGGGCGACTGAAAAAGCCATTAAGCCTTTGCAGCACGTGATGAATTTTGCTGCAAGGCTAGTCAAATTATCCCAGGGGTTTGACTATGCGTCTCCTTTGCAGAAAAAAAAAATCCTAGCTGATTAAACAGCCTCTTTTTGTATAGCGACAGAAGAGCCTTTACGGCTATCACCACCGCTTGCAGTGGCGATAAAGAATCGCCCACCGCAGGAATCGAACCCACAACCTCGGGACCGAGGTCGTGAAAGCAACCGCCTTACCTAGTGTGCCATCACAGCTCACCCAGAGGAGGCTTTGATAGCTTCCGGTTGGTCAACGGATACGGAGTTAAGTTCTATCGCTGATTCACAAGGCTCGCCAGGGCTGGGCTCCTCCATACCGAGCTGAACTGCTGCCCCAGTCTCATCCAGCTCGTGCCCTCAGGTCCTCTACGCACAATACATTCGCTGTTTCATTTTTACGCTTTAAGACCATTAGTGACAGATTCTTTTGCACTGCAGATCCTGGACTGTGAAACTCACTTCCATAATTCTTATGCAACGACATCTTCTCTCCTGCTACTGACAATGGCAATCCTTTCAAGCCGTTCTGAGCTGCTACTTACATGCTACTCACTACCTCCAATGCTCTCCTGACTCAGCTAGTTCTCACTTTCTCTTTGTTACATGAGATGAAGTTTGTTGACTACCGAATGCGGACCGAAAGCCGCTTAGGCTTTGAGTGTGCAATAGAATGATAAAGAATTGAGAACACATATAGAATTGAGTGTTCAACATAATAATATTCTCCTTCGCAACGCCCATAGCCTTTGTGGCTTTGTGGAGTTACAGACGGAGATACATTAAATTACATGTTTAGATAATAGTAATAATCTAAGTAGCTGCATCTTTCAAAGTTGCTTCACTTGCCACCTCAGCTGAGCACGACTACAACGCCATGTTGTTACACTTGCTCTCCACGCGGTATATCTTGTTGACCAGACTTGAATAAATAGCTTGCTGCAGCTGTACATGTTGCAGCTCTTTTGAATGCTTCGATGGATGCTACTTGGACGGAGGAAAGCTGTGTTCACATGCCAGGGTACTCTATTCAAGGGCCCAAGCAAATTTCTCTGTACAATGGCAGAAGTTTATGCATTTACTGATACACCGAGAGTAAAGGCTTATTGCCTATTCACACGCACTTTCAATCCTCGAGACTTTTAAGGCCCTTGCAACGGAGCTGGCTCCACACAACTGCAGCTCACGCTAACTGCAGGACGTTGAACGCCACGCAATCTCATGTTATGGCTGTTTGAGCGTTCAAAGCCCGAAGCCAGTAATAATAAGAAATAACGAAAATATATCTGTATAGCGCCATTTGAGAACTTAGTCTATTTCTAGGCACTACATTCGCTGTATATGAAGCCTGATCAAGTGGTTAATGGTAAAATGCACTACGTCAACAAGCATAACATGATAAGAGGTGACATGCACAGTGTGAAGATGTAAACACAGTGGCAGCATGCACAGTGTCAGCATGCATAAGTACATAAAGGACGATTCACAAGGACCCACTAAATACTGCGATAAATAGGTGTGCTAGAACTGGCACATATGAAGCATTTAACGTAATAAATAAATTGCTTATCTTGGGCAGTCTCATTGGGTACCATCTGGACTCGGCGTACTTTGCTGTTTCTTCTTAAAGTAGAGGATCATAAGAATCTATGCCTAAATGAGCAGTTTTTGAAGTTTTTCTTACTGCCTCAGGACACTGAACGCTTATGATGTAGAGTGAACTGTGATATTAGTTAATAATGATTTTCAAAAGCCTGGTAGTTCTGGTCTAGTAGCAATAACAACCGGGCTGATGCAATCTTATCAGAAGTCATATAAACAGCTGACATAATTTCCATGCAAATTATAGTTGAACTTCTGATAGTCTCATTTTCATGCACTCATAATAAAAGACATAAAAATAGACATTTCTTTACACACACACATGCCGATCGCAGACCGTGATGACTGACATGACTAGTTCTCTGTGGGAATAACCTCACTAAAAACACAGACAATCTTACAGGGAGGTTTGACTGTAACTCTAAATCTATGCACCCGAAGAAGAAAGTAGACAGGCCTAGAGTTGATTCGGGACGCTTTCACCAACAAAGACGAGGACTAGCGTACTCTCATTCACTCGGAGGTCGTCTTGCAATTTCGCCTTCCAAAAAATTAAGTTCCTATCGCACGTATCGCGCCTATTTTATCACAGCGGGCTGATACTTGAAAACAATCTATTCGGAGAGCCTCCGACACCACGAGCGCAGTTTTGCGGATTGCCTACCGGTAGCTACAACATCATGGCGGACTATTTACAGCTATGTGATTTATTCATGTAGCGTTTGATGTGTGGCTACACGCATTGGCCAACACTTACGTAATCGCTGCGTTCCCGCGTGATGGCTAAGAGACGGCGCATCGACGGTGCTCTGCTGCTTGGTGTTCGCTGCCGGTGAAGCTGCTACCTCGTTCTCAAAGACATCATCGTCGCTTTCTAAGTCGATAACTAAGCTGTTCCTCTGCTCCTCACTGTCCTCCTGGGAATTTCGTTCTTTGATAGTCGAAATAAGTGGCCGTCGTGAGACGAATCTGTTGCTTTTCAATTTCACGACCTCTAAATCATCAAAACATATCATCAGCGTCTCGGCGTATTGTAAAGTAAAGGTAAAGGCTGATCCAACAGCTTCGTTCGCATGGCGTCAGAATGAGAGCCTCGGCGGCGGCGGCTGTCCTTCATCCCGCCCGTGCAGCACGGAATCAAGGATCGTCTGCTCTGCAGGAGGACTCAGACCCACGACGTGCCGGGTCGCAGCGTGCGAGAGAGCACCTTGGCCCTAGGCTAAGACGCAGGGGAAATAGTTGCCTAAAACGCAAGGCACTACCTAAGGGAGGGAGGGAGAGAGGGAAGGAGGGAGGGAGATGCCGATATCCTCCTTTTCTCGGTCGCTCGACGAGGAGCAGGAGCTCTCTCTGCAGAAGGCAGCGGTCTCCCGAAGATCCCTCGATCCCAGCCGAGTCGGTTAAATTCGCATGAAGCAAAATGCCTCTGCACAGGCGTCACTCGCACACACACAAAAAAAAGTAGTGCTCCGAGCGCTCCCCGCGCCGTCAGGCATCCGGCATTCGCCAATACCCGACTAGGCAAGTCATCAACCGCCCATTTGCACACCGCTACGGTTCTCACACGCAATTATGCGCTTGCGGAGAAGCGAACGCCAACGGCTACGCCGCAGCGAACGCTATCCTCCATTGCGCGGGGGGGGGGGGGGGGGGGTCGTGGTGGAGGGATGCGGGCGAGAGTAGCGCTTCCGCCAATGCTGGGCGGAAGCGCGGAGAGCGTCGACAGCTGGCGCGCAAAAGGCGAGAGCGTGGCGACTACGGGCCGCCGCCGGGCTGAGCAGCCGCTTGTCCAACCCCTGGAAGAGGGACGGAAGGCGCTCGTCCGTACCGGCGCCGTGAGCGAAGACTGGAATTCGTTGCGGGGGGGGGCCATAAAGGAGACGGAGCATGCGCCTCGCCCGACCCCCGGCCGGTCGTTGCTGACCGTGCGCTCCTCCCCCCTCCGCAGCCGCCTCCGCCCGCCGGAAAGAGCCTCTCGAGGCGGGCAGGAGGAGGCACTCGCGAAACCTGAACGTCGCGCCGGCCTAATGGCCGCACGACGTTGCGCCACATTTCCAGAACCTCGGTCTGCTTCCCTAAAACGGGCCGCACGGAGAGCTCATCCCCAAAAAGTCGCGCAGGTGTGCGAGCGTCCGCGAGAGTGCGCCGCCGACGTTCGCCTCTCTCGACGCGCCCGTGGCGTGCGCGACCGCTGAGAACGGCACGCGGCCCGAGACGGTGTTGCCCGGGCGGCGGCGGCGGCGACCTGCGTCGCTCGGACGCCGGCCCTTGCGGTACGGGCCGACCTTGCGACCAGCGACCAACCGTCGGGAGGCCGGCCCACACGCGCGCGCCGCTGGCCGACCGGAGCAGCGCCGGCAACTCGTGGCGGCGGCGGCGGCCGTCATTCCGCGTCCGCGTGATGAATGGCGCTCTTGGGCAGGAGGGGAGGGGTCGGCGGCGCCATCCGGTCCTCCCTGCTCGAAATGGAGGGCGCTCAACAATAGAGGGCGCGCTCGCCCGCCGACAACTCACCTTTAACGGACAGGTAGCCGACGGTGGACGCGTCGCCGCGCGACAACTCACCTTTAACGGACAGGTAGCCGACGGTGGACGCGTCGCCGGCGGCGCTCTCCGCGCGGCAACGGTAGACGCCCTCGTGCCTTTTGGCGACGTTGCGGATTACCAGCGTGTGTCGGCTCTCCTTTTCCTCGAAGACGAACAGGTACGCCTGCCCCTCCTGAATCTCCTTATCGTCCCGGAACCAGCGGACGCGAGGCGCGGGCGTACCCACCACCTCGCATGACAGCCGCGCGGTGTAACCCGCGTCCGCTTCGACCGTCTGAAGCCGCTTGATAAACTCGGGCGGAGCTGCAAATCAGAGCGGCGGTGGCGGCGGCGGCGGCCATGGCGCTGAGCGGCGGCCATGGCGCCGTGCGCAGCCGGCGAGCGGAGGCGCGCGCGAGCGAGCGGCTCTGGCACTCGGCAAGCCTGTTCAAGGCCTGGCCCGGCGCGACGGACGGCCGGGCGCGCGGCTGCGGCGAAGGTCAGCGCGCATGGCCGGCTGCGCGGCGGCGCTTCCCAGGTGAGAGCTATTACAGGTCGAGCCGTCGTCGGCGATGTCTCCTCCCATGGCGATCTCGTCTGCGCCAGAGCTCCGTGCTCGCGACCAGAAGCGGCTAAGCGAAAAACCGCCGGGCGAGGCATTTCGCACGCGAGCGCGCCGGGTGGGTGGGTGGGTGGGGGGCGGGGAGCCGGAGCCGCGATCGCTCGGGCTCCGGCACCTAATGGCATTTCTATATATGGGCACTTGAAGGGCGGCGCGAACTAGACGGCGCGAGCGCTGCGCTCCATGGCCCGCCGCCGCTGTCAAAGCGGCGGCCCTCTCGCGTCCCGGCTCGGCGGAGCTCGCGAGGCCCCGCGAGCAATAGGGCACGCCCACCAAATGTCGGATAAGTCCAGCGCGAGCTTGCGACTGCACCGAGATGGCGTCTGCGCGTGCGCTCGCGACCCGGCGAGCGCCGCAATAGGCTGTGAGCGGTGAGTCCCGCCGCGCGTCGTTATCGGCTCGTCCGCCGCCGCTTCCGCCGAGTATATGCGCGCCGCCGTCCCCCTCGACCGCCGCTGCGATCTAGCGGTCCGGCAACCGCCGCAGGCTTCGGCGGGGGGGGGGGCGGCGGCAGTGGCGCCCAGCGTGGCCGGAGCGGCGCCGCCGAATGAATTTCAATAGAGATACCCGTTTCATAGCGAGTAGCGGTTTGTACAGCGCCGAATCCATCGAGTGAAGGGGTGGGGTGTGGAGGACTGGGCGTTGCCGCGATGCCGCGCTGCACTGAGATGAACGAAGCTGGCCCGCTTACTTCACTTGCGTCGCCCGGCAGCAGACAGGCGGCTGAGTAATTGTGGCATTGGGAGAGCAGCTCGCTAATCAACACTTTGGCCTTTCGTCTGCAATTCGCTGGGCGCTGAGCAGTACGTCTACTGGCATAACGCCGAGGCAACGGATAAATGGAAAGGGCGGCGGAAGTCTGCAGATGATGGCTGGGACAAAGTAACCCTTCATGTAACGCGACAAACGCTGATCGAGGACCTACCGGCTGCTGCGGGCCTTGAGCTGCGAACGCTCAGCTTGGCATAGCCCTGCCGCGGGCTGCTTCTAGGCAGCATAGTAGCCAGCAGTAAGCGTGGCTCCAGGACGTCGAGATGTCGGGCCGATCGAGGAATCGAGTTCTCGGGGCGCAGCTGCGAGCCACTCGTGAGAGCTGATCGAACGAAAGCTCCCAAACATGGTTGACGACTGGTTACAGCTGCATCTGACCTGCACGCGTCTGCACGGACGCCTCGCGTAAGCCTCGATGCACCGAGTCGCTCGCGTTGCTGGACGACGTCGCTTTTGCGAAAAATTAGCGATAGGTTAGTTATAGCAAGGCAAAATGTGCTGCATGCACGTGATCGGCGAGTCGTATTACTGACCGGCGTTCTGCTTCGACGATGGCGAAAGTGTTGACGATGACAGCCGACAGTGAATTGATGAGGTTTAAAATCCGTGCCGGAGAGCTAACAGTTGGAAGCGTGTGACCGTTCGGGAAAAGCGCCGGAGAGAAATCTTAAATGTCAAGAGTCGGAGCGAGTTTTAGTCATAGCCAGTGTAAAGCAAAGTATTTTTTCGGCTCTTAAGACTTGAAAATTAAGCGGTATTCTAACCGCTCAATTGCCAAACGACTCATTGGAAATCGTGCAATACTTTCATTAGGCAAATCGCTCGAAGATAAGAGAGAGCGGACGTTGAATTTTCCGTGTAAAAAATCGAAGTAACGAAATTGACGACTTTACATCGCAAGCTACTTGCATTGCCAACTAGGCTTCAGGCTGTCTGCGTTAGCTCACGGTGCGTAGTGATCTCAAATATTTCATGTACACGCAAGGACAGCGTGGGCAAGCTCCCACCTCGGCCGACGAGCCACAGTCAGACCAAGGGGTGCATGCAAATACGGTCGAGCTTGCCCACAAGCATCGCACATTGGACAGGCCAAAAGTGGCTCGGCGTGGGCCGCTGACGCTCACATACTTAAGAAGTACTTTCACAGGCCGCGACTGGCCAAACGTGACGTTTGTGAACGTTTCTGCTGGGTTATCCTTAATTCTTTCTGACGCGCAGCTGAAGCAGTTGACGTGAATCGTTATCGAGCGAGCGAACAGCCGAACAACGACTCGCCGATATTCATAGGTGGAGGTCACGTGACCGAGAAAGCCCTTTGCTGCATTGGCCTCTCTACTGAGATCAACAGCTCTAAAAGCTCTAAAATATAACGTCAGGGACAACGTTAATCTTTTGCAAGAGCAAGGCTATTGCTAGGATATTGGCTTGGGGACATTAACTCGATATTGAAGGGCGTGACACAAAGTCTACGCCTTCAGTTTAAGTGTTAATTTAACTAGTAAAACATTCTGGTTTAGCTTTAAGCCAAAGTGCGCCGCTTCGAAGTAATTATTTTCACACTAACAAAGACGCCTTTACCTAAACGTTTTGAACCCAAGCCGTGCGCCACTCTGCAGGACCTTTTTAGACCTATAGCAAATGGGTTAATTCTTTGGTCTAAAAAAAATTACCCTTCATCTTAGAAAGGAAACTCTGCAATTTGGAAACTCACACTGAACGTGCGCGCCAATGGCGCCGCACTAGTATCCTTTCGAGCAGCTGACTTCTCTTTGCCCTGCAAATGTAATGGGCCTAGAAAGAGATTTTTCAAATGTATTACCAAGGTTATTATTATTAGCCCCAAAATGAAAAAGGGTTGACCCGTCCGGATGAACACCTTAAGTCCAATGAATTACACACACGCGCACGCGCGCGCGCACACACGCGCACACACGCGCACACACGCGCACACACGCGCACACACGCGCACACACGCGCACACACGCGCACACACGCGCACACACGCGCACACACGCGCACACACGCGCACACACGCACACACACGCACACACACGCACACACACGCACACACATGTATATATATATCTACTCATTTAAGCGAGAAAATTCGTCACACCGAAAGATGGCGCACTTGCGTCAAGCGGCAAGATGGCTCCGCGTTGTCTTCCATGACGGAATTATAATAATAATAATGCACTTGGAACTACTACGACTCAGCGAAGCGAGTCCACAGGCCAATAAATAAATTAATAAATATATATATATATATATATATATATCCACATGCCAAGATGGTGCAGTGCACGATGACCCTCTAGATTCGCTCCCTAAGTCTGCTAGCTCGTCAGGGTTTTAAGGGGGAAGTGGGGAGGCTAGAAACCTTAGTAGTATTAGTAGTATTGCTCATTCGGTCCCGCTGTCGTCATGTGCTCGAGCAACCAGGAATGACGTAGCTGATTGCTGCCATCCTTAGAAGACTTGCTTTGGTTACTACCTGCAAGTCATTGCTTGTTAGCAGCCTAAAGAGTTGATTTAAAAATGTAAGTTCTTAAGTAACTATACATTTTTATAGCAAATTATTCTCTAGCAAATATTTTCCTTCAGTTGAAACAAATGGTCACGTATCCTAGACGTGGACTTGGATTCTGAGCACCAAAAGAAGTCAAGATTCATACATCTCATTTCGAGAGCCTGGAGTCGCGCACTTAATGAATGTCTCCTGTCCGGCAGGATTACGTATCCCGTACAAAATAGAAAGTCTCCATCTAAAGACAATCTTGAAGCGGTGAGCCGAAGGCGGTCATCCCAGACTGAGGCTCTCTAGCCCCCCCCCCGAAAGAATTTCTTCTCCATTTTTGAGAGGAGGAGGCATCGCGAAAAGCAAGCTGCCCAGAGGCAAGCTGCCCGGAGGCTTTTTCAAACTTTGGCCGCCAGAAGAAGAAATACCACTCCTCGATTTGAAGGGCCTAAAGCTGTTTGTTGCAGACGTGTAACTCGGCAGGTCTCTTAGATCAGTCTAATAAGAGCTGCGACGCAAACAATGTGATCGCATTAAAAAAAAGTAGTTATAGCTCCGCTTGAGAGTCAACCTTGAAAGAGTGTGCGGAATGCTATTTGGTACACATGCTTTAATCGCTCGCCTAAAGAAATCATCTTTGAAGAAACGCCTTGAATCTTTGCGTCTCTTGCGCGCTTCCCGACAAACCAGCTATGAACTGCTGCGAGAGCTTAGAAGCCCCTCGCGGGAAGTCTGAGGGCAACCGCGGAGAGGCTGCCAAGCTTCCAGGCGGAGGCGAAAGATGGCAGATTCTGCGAGGAGAGAGGGGCTTAAACAGCTGCTGCAGCACGGCCCATCCATCTTTATTCCCCTGTAGCTAGTCACTTCTTGGGGGGTGGGTGGGCGGCGAGAGGCGTTTTAGCTTTCTCAGCCACAATCTCTTCGCTCATGTGCGAGCCCCTTTGCAAAAATCGAGGGCCAGCCATCGCGGAAAGCGCGCAGAGGAACTGCTGGCAATAAAGAAGAGAGCTCACTCGCTTCGAGCGGTCACGAGTTTTGCTGCGAAAAAATGCGATTGCAGCGTAAGTGAATAGAGACGACTTGCCACACACATCTCATCCGGGGCCACCGTCTGCTAGGGCGCATCTGGCTGGATGCCAACTGCGCCTGCTGCGGACGACGTTCTCCTTGCAGTCGGCGAAGTGCCGACTGCAAGGAGTCACCGCACCGCACGGCACGAGCTGCGGCCCGGCGAGACGCGCTGCTGGACCTGCCGGGCTGCCGACGTCGTCTGCAGCAGCTCTAGCCGCTGGTTCGCGCGCTTCCGGTCGGAACGAGCTGAGCTGGTACGCTCCCTGCGGCAGGGAGCGTACCGAGCGCGGCCGAGTCGGCCTGTTTCGGCAGCGCAGCAGAGAGATTCTACCCTCAGCTTCCCGTCCGAACGTCTTTTGGCGCGGGACTCTGGTCACACTTCCTGCAGAGCTGGAACGTTTGCCGGCATGCTTCTCGCAGCCCCGACATGCGTATCCGCCCAGGACGCGCTAAATCAGCCAGGTTATGAAAGTCACGAGAAACTATTAGCAGTTATCGATTTATCATTATAAATCGGATAGTTCGTGCTCAATGGCTCAGGCCTTATATAAATATTTAAGCTACAGTGATGACTACTTGAGTTTAAATTCATCCCAATCGGTGGACACATGTGGTCATCTCGCACCGAAGCTCGATGCATTAAGGAAATGGAATTGTTGATTAGGTAATGCAACGTAATGTATCTCTGTTTGGAACTGTATAAATCCACCAGGACTAAGTGGGTGTTTCGCTGAAGAGTTTTCTGGAAAGAAAACCAAAAGCACATGGCGCAAACTAAAGAAATGAGCACCTTTATTGCTCATTCTTGGTAGTTTACTAGAAATAAATTAGGTAAGTCTAGGGGTATGGCAGGTATAGGGTTCGGCAGAAATTTTCATGCTGCTTTTTTAACCTCCACGGCGTATCCGCCCGAAAAAATCTTTTGTTCTTCCTCTATTTCTGTCATTTTCACAGTTTGCTGTGCCACCTTTTTATGATTGCAATGGGTATTTTTATTGCTGCCAGCATATTATACTACTTACACGTGGGTTGGCAGGTGTGCTAAGGATGGTGTTTTTTGTGTCTTACGCTCTACTGGTCTGCCAGCTCGGGCCTGAAATCACAAGCTTTATTCTCTTAAGTATTTCACGGAACGATTCTGCTGTTGGCATTCCTGTTTCTTCCATTCCGAGGCTCTGCAGCCTCAGTTTGGCGTACGTCTTCCCCGCAGGTGGTGCCACAATATTTCTACGCTTTTAATGCCATACTGAGACTCAACGGAATGGCAGATGAGTGCGAAGGCGCACGTTTCTCCTAAATGTGCAAGCAACACGTGTTTTGGCCCAGGAATGAGCTGATCACCTTTAACGACCAGGATCATGGGCTAGAGCCCTGCGGCATGTACTGAATATGTAAAGCGCCTGGATAGAGATCAAGTTTTCTTAAGGTGCTTTTGAAATATATGCATATACATACAGGTATATAAGTAAGACTCGCCCTACCATAACCGTAGTTTGCTGCAAGCTACATGAATGGATCCAGTGCCTAAGTGCCCCTCTCTCTCTCTCTCTCTCTTCTCTCTCTCACACACTCACTCACTCACTCACTCACTCACTCACTCACTCACTCACTCACTCACTCACTCACTCTCTCTCTCTCTCTCTCTCTCTCTCTCTCTCTCTCTCTCTCCATCTCTGCCAGCATTTCAAGATGTCGTTTGTTCGCACAGTTTGAGGAGATTCTTGGGGTGGCGGCGGTACCGCAGCCGGCGCCTTCTTTGGGCACCGTGCATGCGCGCACGTCGGAGCGTGCCTCGAAAGCAGACGAGGCACGAGTGCGAATGCATTCCACTTCGGCGAAGGAGGACTTATAGGACTGCACCAGCCACACAGGCTGCAGGGGCTTCAAGGTCAAGGATGCGTGAGGAGTTAGACCAGCCGGGCTTCGCACGAACCCTGAAGGGACATACGGGCCCGGCGGCGGCGGCTCTTTGTTCACTTTACACTAGCTCATGCTCTGCGCAAGGCCTGGTTCTCGGGCCCAGACACTCTCAACGGCCGTAAGAGAGCAGACAGACGATATGGCGAGCTACAAACTAGGCTCGGCACGGCAAAGGCCCGCGACGGTACTGAGCAAGCGGCCGCAGTATAGCTCGCTAATCCTTCGTTAGGAGAGTCTGGAGGGAGCGAGCGAGAGAGAGAGAGCGAGAGAGAGAGAGAGAGAGAGAGAGAGAGAGAGAGAGAGAGAGAGAGAGAGAGAGAGAGAGAATGTGCTCGCTCCCCGCCCGTAGACAGGCCAATTAAAAAGCCTATACATTTGTGCCAGCTCGACGATTGTGGTCGAGCGATTACCACTCTATGCTATGCATAATGAGTAGCTCACTGCCTGTGGATTCGGTTCGCTGAGTCATAGATCTCTATTACACGTCACTTCCGGAAGTACTGGTCGCCATCTTGCCGCGCGGTGGACCGAAGGACGGACTTCTCCGCTTTAATTAGTATAGATCCTCATTTTCTCGTAGCCTCCTCGGATGCAATGCCGCGTGAGAGGCGTTCGCTGAGAGGCTGCGCCAATACCTGCCCTCACTGTACATGACACGGAGACAGAGAAGCCGGTTCAAGCAACTGCAACCCCTACATTTTCCCAATGAACTCATATGGTACTCAATGGACTCATAAGAAATGCTAAATGGGCCGACAGTGCGAGTTCTGCATGCGAGCATAATGTCCTTGCTTACATTTTCTGGTTGGTCCTAAAACAATTTATCAAAGCTAGCTGTCTTTGTAGCGTTATGGAGTTACAGACGGCAATCCATAAATTTACCTCATGCAACAAGTAGAAAGTGGGGAGCATAGTTGAGCCAGTAGAGTCAAAGGAGTTGCGAAATCTGTTCAGCTACGGCTTTAGGTGTGCCACAGAAAAATATCCAGCGTAATTCTCAGTCTTTGTGGCTTTGCGGCATTGGGTAGGGGCACACGATACATTCACACATTCATACTCCGACGTCTGGTTTACCGTTCAAGCCAGCCACCAGTCGCGGTTTCAGCCTGCGATACTCTGGTAACTTAACAGCGGCTATGATTTCCAATGAGGACTCCCAAGGACACCGCATACAATTTCCAAAAAATGTTCACGTCTGCCCAACTGCACAGAAATTGTTTTTTTTTAAACATTCCGGCTTAGCAGCGCTTCGCATGTGGAATTTCGATCTACAAAAGCTAGTAATACATGGCTGGCGTCGAAGACTGTCAAAGCTTTCCCAACAGGTTCAAGTCTTGCTGGCAGCAGGATCTGCTGTTCCTCGATACAGTTTTGCTAATTCTCCAAAAGGGGGCGAAGCCCCAGAGAAGCAGTTCAGGGGCTCCCTCCTTCAGGGGGCTCCCTCCCCAAGTGTCATGGCCGGGACATATGAAAGCGAGCTACGCCTGTCGCGAGAGTGTCCGTACGAGATAATGAATTAATTCCCTCAATCAAAACGATTGTCCTCCGCCTCGACTCAGCCTGCTGCGCGAGTACAAGAGTCCGCAATTTCTAGCGGCGTTCGAGATGTCGGGCGACGACGACGAGCGAATCCAGACGCCGTAGCTACGGTCTAGGAGCGAGCAGCTCCTGTCCGCCATATCTACCCATCCTATCCGCCCTGACAGCACCTGCTACGGCAGCAGACGATAATCCGCTCACTCCGGCAATCCATTGTCAGCCAATTTGAGCTTGATTTTCTTCGAACCGGCTAAAGGTTTTCGCCACCGGGCGTCTCGCCTGTCTGATTAACTGTGATCGGCAAGCGGCAGAGTCAGGCTGGGGTGCTACGCACGAGAACGGCCTGCAGCCTTGCCTGACAACAGCAGACGGTGGCATGTCACAAAGCCGCAGTCGGCTTCGGCTGAGTAGGCGTGGTAGGGTGGTCTCCTACTCGTTAGCTACGTCGAGAGGGAGCAATTTTTCAAGGATCGTAATGAGTGCTTGCTCCGGACGCTTTCGTGTGACCACTTTTGTGCATGCCAAAGGCGATATGGCAGCTTTCCCGCATCGCAACGGCCTTCTCGTCGGCCTCTTTTAGGAGGCTTTAAGAGAGCTGTATAGCACTCACCTGGCGCCACCTAGTGGACTATCGGCGATCCTGGCTCGAGCTCAGCTCCAAACGGACGGCTTTAGGTCTGGGAAGAGCGCACATCGATCGAGCGGCTCTTGGCGCTCGGGTTGTGGCACGCCATGGCGATTGCAAGGGGCGATCACTTTTTGCGATCTGATTTTTTGCTGCAGTAAGTCGCCGCTCCAAAGATAGCCCCCGGGTCTTGACCCAGGGGCATGACGCTCGCCCTTCAAAACCAAGGTAGTGGGTTCGAGTCCTTCCGTGGGTGGTCCTTTATTGCTCACTGCAAGCGGTGGTGATTGCTCTAAAGGCTTATCTGCCGCTATGCAAATGAGGCTGCTGAATCGGCTCAAATTTAAGGCTGTTCTATGCGACCGGTCCGCACTAATATTCGCACCGGAAAGTAAGTAGGATCGGAGTGCCATCGTTTTCAAAAGACGAATTTATAATTAAGAAAGCTACATGTATGCAGACAAGTGCAACAGCTAACTGTTTTTGAAACTTGGTATTGCATATTGTCACTGCATTCACGCGGAGAAGTATTAGTATGTAAGCATTTTGATTTTAGATTTGCTTCTGGATACTAATTGTCATTTCACGACTGCCTATGCCTTAAAAGAAATAGAGAATGGATTTATTCGCCACAATCCTTGCTTTTGTGAACAGAAAAGGGACAAGTATGAAATGCACTCATTTCCCACAACGTTGCGAATAAAGCTCTGGCTGTAAGTTTGGACTTCAAAAGAAATCACATTGCTCTTAAATAGTGTATTTTTCGCAAGTTATCATACAAGTAAACCATTTTCTAATCAAACTCACAATCACATTTTCATAGAATCGTAAAAGATGTTCAATAACTGATGCTATGAATTGATAATCTAATCATTAAGTAATTAATAACCTTTATCATTGATTACTAGACGAAGACATCGATAATAAAAATAATAATAATGCACTTGATAAAGCGCCCTCAGATAACTCAATCTCTTTCTAGGCGCTTTACATTTGCTGCAAAGGGAAACGCGATTGAATGGTGAGTAATATCATGCTTGATAAACAACATGAATAACATGGTTAGGGGTGACATGCACAGGGTCAGCATGCAAATGTGGTTAGTGGCAGCATGCACAGTGTCAGCACGCATAAGCACATGAAGGACGCATCAAAGGGATCCACTAAATGCGGTTCTAAATAGGTGTGTTTTTAAGTTCTTTTTAAATGTGGTCAAGTCAGGGAATGTTCTGACGCAAGTCGGGAGTGAGTTCCAGGCTTTGGGAGCATACGAACTAAATGCACGGTCTCCAAAGGCTTTGAGGTTTGTCCGAGGTATTGGTAAACTTTTGGATTCCGAAAAGCGAGTGGTACGATGCTTGACCTGGTGGAGGAGTAGATCTGAGAGATAGGCTGGAGCCAAAGAATGAAGGGACCTAAAAGTGAGTGACAAGAACTTGAAGTCGATCCGTTGCTTGACAGGGAGCCAGTGCAGGTCGGCGAGAAGTGGTGCGATGTGGCAACTGCGACGCTCACGACAGACAAGCCTAGCTGCAGAGTTTTGCACAAGCTGTAATCGCCTAATTGCACATGCCAGTAGACCAGCAAGCAGTGAGTTACAGAAGTCAAGACGGGATGTCACAAATACATGGACCAACTTAGACGTGGTATCCTTATCTAAACAAGCCCGAATGTTAGCAATGTTAGCAATGCTAGCAATGTTATGTAGCTGAAAGTAGGCAGACTTGATTGTGGAGATGAAGGGTATCAATCAGTTGTTCTACGAATCAATGGATCACAATTATTAATGACTTTCCTAATTAGTACTTTCCACTAGAATAAATTGTAGCGTACATACAGGGGCTTTAAACCCGTCAATTTAGTTTAATTCCAGCTACTTAGAGCAGGGTTCGGCAACCTGCGGCTCGCGAGCCGCATGCGGCTCTTTCGATGTCAAGATGCTGCTCTCCCGTTCCATGCGCAAATATTAATAATATATTATTTTATTTTCAAAACTCATAACAAATATTATACTGCAAAGAATCTTTAAACAGGATAAAAACACTCAACAGAGAACAGTGAGAATAGGTGGAGTAGAGAGTATACGGACAGCTGACAGCCGCTTGGGCACCGGGCCCAGCCCCACAGCCGTGCTGTGGCTAGCCCCGAGGCGACGGCTCCATGCTTGCCACGGCCGAAGTGCCGACTGCCGCCGTAACTAGTCACTAGTACCACCCAGCCAGCAACCCAGCGGACGGTAGTGTTCAGTCTTCAGTAAGTCTTCCTCGGAGCGCGGTTCCATGTGTGTTAATTTAATCGCTTGCGAGAAACAACAATTTTTTCGTTATTTCAAGAAGAAGACGATTTAGAAGCGAATTATCTTCTCAAAGGTATGTAAGGGCAAGTGGTGTACCTTCGGACGACCTTACCTTCGGACAGTTTCGATTTAAGTAGGTTAGTAATGTGATATATACATGCAAAAATTCAAGAGAGTAGCATTTTTTAAATGTGGCAACACTGTTCTGTTTGTTTAGTTATTGGTGCACTGTGTCGTCAACGGTCGCAGTCAGAACTTTTTTTGATAACAAAGTAAATATTTTCATAGTTATACTGTACTGTATATTCTGTTTGTTTCATGTTGGTATGATACGTATTACATATGAATATGAACTATATGTGTTGAGCTTTCTAAATATATTTTCTGTTTTGAATATTCATAACCTCAAATTATTTTACACGTGAAAATTTCTGAAAATACCCTTTGTTGTACCTCCGGACATTCATGTTGCTGTAACTTCGAACGTCCAAAGGTACAATAACATTTTATTAATTTCGTATACCTATTTATTTTGTTACAGTGACGCGAAGTAAACATGGTATACAAAAAATACTTCTATGGATAATTTAAAAAAATAATTTTGTCCGGAGGTACACTACTTGTCTATACGCTTTAACATTTAACGGAGTTGACTTTTTTACATATAAGCAATTTACGAAATTAACTATTTAATTATTAACGCCGTTTTAGATAGCTGAATACAATTTTAAAATTTTTTATTTCAGCTCCGCCACCAGAATAGCATCTGATAAAAAGAAGAGAGGAACTGAAGAAGAAAATCGAGAAATTAATCAGGATTGGACGGAGTCGTTTGCGTTCATATGCAACGCAGATGGCCTTCCGACTTGTCTCATTTGCCAAGAAAAACTTGCACACAATAAGAAGTCAAATTTGGAGAGACACTTCACTACAAAACATACGCGATTCGGTGCTAAATATCCAACCGGTGACGCACAAAAAAAATCTGTTAAAGAGCTTCAAAAACAAAAACAACAGACGAGTTCTATGCTAAGTAGCTGGGCGCAATCTTCAAATAATGTAAATCTGGCAAGCTTCGCAATATCACTACAAATTGCAAAAAAAGGGAAACCATTCATAGTTGGTGAGTACGTCAAAGATTGTTTCATACGTGGAGCTGGAGAACTGTTTCGTGATTTCAAAAACAAAACCAAAATCGTGAAGAAAATCAAAGATTTGCCATTATCTGCTAAAACAGTACAAGATAGAACTTCTAAATTGTCTTTAAATGTAACACACATGCAAGTGGAAGACATTCAACTGGCTTCTGCTTTATCACTTGCTATGGATGAGTCTTGCGACATAAAAGACACGGCACAAGTTACCCTTTTCGTCAGGTATATGTCGTCCCAAGGTCCAAAAAAAGAACTGCTAGGATTGCTGCCGCTCTCCAAGGGCAAACTCGTGGAGAAGATATAGCAAATGCTGTGCAAAAATGCCTGGAAGACTATGATATCGATATAAATAAAATCGTTTCCGTAGCAACAGATGGAGCCAGAAGTATAACAGGAATACACAAAGGGGTAACAACGATTCTTCGGCAAAAAATAAACCACGAAATTTTAACGTTTCACTGCATAATTTATCAAAAGGCGCTTTGTGCCCAAACATTTCCGACCGAAATGTTTGAGGTCATTAACTTGGTTATTAAGATCATTAACAGCATTTTGGCAAAAGCACTCTACCATCGCCAGTTTAAGGAATTTCTTGAAGGAATAGAAAGCCAGTATCCTGACCTAATTCTGTACAATAAAGTGCGATGACTTTCCAGGGGTAACGTATTGAAACGTTTTGCTTTTTGCTTGAGTGAAATAAAAACATTCTTCAATAAAAAAGGCATTGTCCATCCCGAATTAAAAGAAGACAAATGGCTGAAAAAATTCAATTTCATGGTGAATTTTACAAAGAAACTAAATGAGCTAAATGTAAAATTGCAAGGAAAGAGAAACCCAGCCCGTGCCTTGCTTGAAGAAGTGGTTTGTTTCGAAAATAAGTTACTTCTTTTTGTCGAAGACATGGAGAGCGGTAAATTAATTCATTTCGAAAATCTGAAGCAATATCGCGCGAAACCAATGCAACTATTGACAGGAATTACTTCAGCATTACTATACACAAAATGGATGAATTCGCGGAGAGATTTGAGCAATTCAAAACAAACGCAAGTACTCTGGCGTTCATAGTAAATCCTCTCAACACAAATACAAATGAGATCAACATTGAGTCATTTGGAATTTATGCTGGTTCGCTTCAAATGCAATTGCTGGATTTGAAAACCAAACATTTGTGGAGTGGCAAGTTCAAAGAACTCAAGAGCAAGTTAGAAGAGTTGGAGGTCCAGAAAAGCATACACGTTACGCTGCACAAGTGGACCGCTCTAAAAGAAATGCCGAGAGTTGAGGCACTCATATTTGACGCACGGAATAGTCTTCCAGAATGCTACAGTGAGGTGAAGAAGTTGGCATTTGGAGTGCTGACGATCTTCGGGTCAACATATTCGTGCGAGCAAGCGTTCTCTTGCATGAATATAATAAAAAGTAAATTAAGGAGCTAGCTAATAAATAAAAATCTAGAGGCGTGCTTGAAACTGGAAACAACAAGTAATGAGCCAGATTTAACCAAACTTTCAAAAGGCATGCAAGGCCAATGCTCCCATTGATGTGACTATTGTAAATACCTATTATTCAATAATTATAGTCATATTATTTGACTACTAATTTTATTATTCTAGCAGAACTAGCTAAAATACTTTAATATGTTTTGTGCGAAACATTTGTTTGTTTTTAGATGAATAAATATTATTTCAAATTTAAAGCTATTTATTTTAAATCAAAAATCAAATTTATATATCTAATCCTAATCAAATACCACAATATTGAAATACAAATGTTAGTGGCTCTTTAAAAACTGCGAAATTTTCTAAATTGTAACTTTTGGCTCTTTCGTCTCAAAAGGTTGCCGACCCTTTACCCAGGCAGATGCATGCAGGGGTATGGGTATCTGCATTTTCCTGAGATGGCATCAAGAGGTTGCAAGCACCCAAAAGATTTATTTTGTTAAGTCTGCAGCTAATTTATCAAGAAAATGGCAAGAGAGTGCTCCGTGGAAGAATCAGCTACGATGTGCTGGGTGTAGGAGGCTATATTTTTGCACGCCTGTCGGGTATCAAGACCTTAATTAACCTCGAGAAATGTAGGAAAGATTCAGAAGTAAGCTGGAAAATCGTTGCTCAAATTTTGCTTTCTAACATGTCATCTAGTAATGGCAGAAATAGATTAATCATTCTTTTAGTAATTTCATTTATTTGCTAACATAATGTTACTTTGTTCTTTCATATGATGGTACAGAGAAAAACAGAGCTAAGGAGTATACTATTCCAAAAATGTGTCAGGAACCTATTTATCACTCAAGCAACTGCTACTACATAGAGTGTATATAGGACTCTTCCAAACGTATAACTAGTAAGAATGCATCTGCTATCACATATCCAGACTTTTCTTCACTAATCGCCCGGGTGTCATCGTCCCAGTTGCTAGGAGAAGCAGGTGCACTGGCTCCCACCAAGCAACTTATCGAATTCAAGATTTTGTCACTCACTTTTTGGTCCCTTCATTCTTTGCTTCCAGCCTACCTATCAGATCTGCTCCCCACCAGGTTAGGCATCGCATCACCCGCTTGGTGAGCCGTGATGGCTCACTAGGTGAGGCGGTTGCTTTTCACGACCTCGGTCCCAAGGTCGTGGGTTCGAATCTTGTGGTAGATGATCCTTTGTTGCTGCTGCAACTGGTGGTGATAGTCGTAAAGGCTATTGTCACTATAGAAAAGAGGCTTTTAAATCAGCTAATATTTATTTATTTATATATTTTCAGAATCTAATAGTTTACCCATACCTCGTACAAATCGCAAATTCTTTGGAGACTGTGCCTTTATTTCGTATGCCCCCAAGCCTGGAACTCACGCCCGACTTACGTCACGACATCTCCTGACTTGTCCACATTTAAAAAGAAACTAAAAACTTATTTACTTACGACAGCAGTTGGTGGGTCCCTATGATTTGTACTTTATGTTTTTATTAGTGCTGACACTGTGCATGCTGCTACTAACCATACTTGCATGCTGACCTTGTGCATGTCACCCCTAAACCATGTTATTCTTGTTGTTTATTGAGCATGCTATCACTAACTATTCGATCGTGCTTCCTTTGCAGTAATTGTTAAGTGCCTAGAAAGGGATTGAGTTCTCAAAGGGTGCTATATTAAGTGCATTATTAATTTTATTTTTATAAGGCAAGCTCATCTACGCTGATTGACTGAACTGCGAACTCAGCTACCCAAGACAGTATATCAAAAACATGACGAAACACCAGATTTGAGGGTTGAATCGTGATTTTTATCTCGAAAAACTACTCACTTGTAACGCTTTCAAGGTCACTTTTGTATATATTCAGTATAAACACACTGGCTTGTACGTAAGAAAAACTAAGGAAATATCAGTGTAGCATTACAAAGCGGCCCGAGTGTCCGCTGACCTAGGGGTAAGCCGAACCTAGCTGGTGAGCCCGGCCGACTGTCGGGAAAGGACTTCATACCGCAGCATTGTCGTCAAGTTCTCGAATCTTATCTTGAATCTCATTCTGTTTTTGACCTCGTCATAAGTAGTGCGTTCGCTCAGCCTTGACAGCACCCTAGCTCCCGAGCCTTTTCAGTCTCTTCCTGTGGTCGAGCTTTCCGTGTGCGATGTTTCTGCTCAGTTTCTGCAGCGTGGCTCCGAGTGGATTCCCTTGTCGCTTGTTTTTCTCGCAGTTATCTGCCGTAGGTAACATTCTATTCTTCTCTGCTTGCTTCTGTTTCTTCCCAATTCATTCGGTAGGAAACCACAGCTTTTTCGCATAGAATTATGGTCTGCACCCTTAAGAAATCACGGAGAACTTCAACTTGGCCTTGAAAGGCGGACCTGAATGTCCGCCGACCTAGCTGGTGAGCTGGCTCCCACCGACCGCCAAGCTTAGAGTTTTGTGTATAATAGATCAAAATCTGTAAAGGAGGAAAAGTAAAGCGTATTTAAAAAAAACTACATTCAATATAATGTTCTTACAAAACGAATGTAAGTCTATTTTTATGAAATTAATTCTTCAGGGCTGGGTAGTGAATCAGCATGGAGTTACGCATGCGGAACGTATAAACGTGCTGACAATTTTTTTAATTTATACTGATTATATAGTAAGCCTCTCCATGAAGAATCGCGGGCAGATTCTGTTTATGCACAGCCATCACTTACCAAAGGCAGGCGCAGCCATGTGTGCATGCTCATGTTCAACTATGAGAGTTTATGTTGGGGATACATATTAGCTAATTAACTCCCATTTTTGACATTTTGAAATGACACTCATCATTGCTGTACTGTCGTAGGATTAATATAAACATCAAGCAAAGCGCAAAATAATGAGCGTGACGTCTGCGACTGGACGGATCAATGAGCTAGCAAATTACAGGAGTTGATACTTAAATTTTCTAAAGAGCTTCGGAGAGATTGTAAATATAATTTAATAATACTAACCCAAGGTATGGGTAGTACATCACACACTGGGGGAGGGAGATAAGCTCCGAATAACCATATACACCCCAATATTAAGCAAGGATTTCTATTAAGTTAGCTATTCAGTTACTGAATCCCCTTTTCTTTCCCCGACGTCACATTGACATTGATTCCTTCTTAATTTATTAATGGTCATACAACAAGAGTACAGCCAAAATTAGTGTAAGAAAAGCGGTGATTAAAGGCGGGAGAATTTTCTGATTTGCATATGAAGTCATAGTTGAAATTGGACTTTCAAATGCTAGAACTTCACTGGACAACGAGCTTAAACAGGTTGCTCAAAGTATGGCCACGACATTCAAGCACCTTAGCTCTCTGCACTACAACTCATCCCCGCTGTCGCCCGAGCGCATCCGGCGCCAAATACCAGACGAATACCGATCAAGATCATGAAAGAAAAGAAGCTGAAAAGAAAAAAAGCGTTCTTGCCAGCAACGGCTGAGAGCCAGAGAGACGCAAAAAAGACTGCTAGGCGCTGGGCTGCAGAGGCTTGAAGAAAATGACGTCATCGCTAGCGACAACGTGCCGGCGAGACGTGGAGAAAAGCAGAAGCACGACGGATTCTGGAGTCGAATTTGTTTAGTCATTCTTGATGAGCTAAAAGTTCATATTGTGGACAAGCGTTTGTATGTAACCAGGCCGACCTAATTCGTATAAACTGGAATAACGCATTCAGTTTTTGGGAGCAAATCGATATATGCATATGCAGTCTACCGACTATGGCTTATCTTTGTCAGCGGCCCGATGGTGCTAATTCCATGCTACTCACTACCTCAACTGCTCTACTGACCCTGCTATGCTTCCCACTTTCTCTTTGTTGCGTGGGACGATGTCTGCTGGCTACCGAATGCGTACCGAAAGCCGCTTAGGCTGTGAGTGCGCTATGCAAAACTCTCCTGCGTAACACCCCGCATAGTCTTTATGACTTTGTGGAGTTACAGATAGAGATACACATGGCTTTGTGGAGTTACAGACGGAGATACATTACATAGTTGCTTCCGGCTGCATTGAATTTTTGTGAAGCTAGGCGGACCAATTCTTCTAGCTTGGTACTGTGCTAAGGTACGTTAAACCTTTGTTATGGTGATCATTTTTAGATGGCCATGTAAGCAGTTCAAGGTTTATTTCGAGTATCTTTATTCATTTTGCGTATAATTTTTCAAATTCTTTCGCAAGGATGCATGTGGAAGACCAGCGGTCTTGTCTCAGTGGGAGAGTTCAGAGAGTAGGTATCAACGGCCAGCTGTTATCCGGTTTAACCCCAGCTACAGTGTTAGCAGGCAGCGCAGAGAATTTGGCAGGGTTTTTGAAAAAAGCAGACAGATTTACGAAGCGGCAGAAATAGTTCATGGTATGCACCAGTTTATCCCGTTCCGTAAAACTCTGTCCTTTTAATTTTTGGTGGAAGGTTGTGGAGCTCTAGATATAACAATAATAATAATAATAGTAATAGTAATACATTTGATATAGCACCCTCAGATAACTCAATCTTTTTATAGACGCTTTACATTTGCTGCAAAGAAAGCACGATCGAATGGTTGGTGGTAGCATGCCCAATTAACAACAATAATAACATGGTTAGGGATGACATGCACAGAGTCAGCATGCAAGTATGGTTTGTGGCAACATGCACAGTGTCAGTACGCATAAGCATATAAAGGTTGAATCACAAGGATCCACTAAATGCTGTGATAAATAGATGCGTTTTTATAATTTCCTTTTAAACGTGATCAAGTCAGGGAATGTCGTGACGCAATTAGGAAGCGAGTTCCAGACTTCGGGAGCATACGAACTAAAGGCAGGGTCTTCAACGGATTTGACGTTTGTACGAGTAGTAATAGGTAAACGGTTAGATTCCGAAAAGCGGGTCTCGATAGACAACTTTCTGATACTGGTGAGGCACTGGATAGACCAGTCTTCACCTACCCTTCTCGACGGGTGATTCGCTAATAATAGTGGTCACAATATGGCATGTCCATATAGCTGC
The DNA here is from genome assembly GCA_009760855.2 of Cristatella mucedo. NCBI lineage: Eukaryota > Metazoa > Bryozoa > Phylactolaemata > Cristatellidae > Cristatella > Cristatella mucedo. Next base: position 7,870,710 of record WPIO01000010.1, on the reverse strand, counting down.
CCTGTGGGAAATCAATATATTTACAGGAGCTTTACAAAGCCAACATGTATCAGAAGGAGAGGAACATGCGGGTGCATGCCAGGGGAAGATCGGGGAAGTTATCCGAGCAGAAGTGAGTGACGAGACCTTGAAGTTGCTTCGTTTCTTAGCGGGATGCCGACGTATGTCATAGAGGAGTTCACGTGGCAGTTGCAATGCTCAAGAACGGAAAAGACACATCAAATTAAGCTTCAACAGTTTTGCTACATCTGTAAACGAGTTATTTCACATTCATGCACACGCACACGGCGGGAGCTGCTGAAGTCAAAGACGCGACGACAAAAAATGCATGGGCTAATTTGGCTGCGGTCTGTTTACTTACGCACGCCCGATTTGTTGTATCATTATTCAACTTCAAATAGGTATAATGGCAAAGATGCTAGCGAGAGATTAATAATTCAATAACCTAAGCAATCGAATTGATCAGCCGTAGGCACAGCACGAAAATATCTATTGATTCCGCAATAATATCTCGGTAAGAAAGAACATACCCAATGGTCCCCAAGCTATTAGCAGGATGCGGTCATCGATAATATACTTGTGCATTTCAGCATGCAAGTACTCGGCCAAAAGTCAGTGTACGCTTTCAGGGGGTGGAAACTGTAGCAGGATGCCTTTATCCTGTAGCACGTCATTACACTTCCACCAAGTTCATCAAAGTTTGGCTTGCTAAGGAAAGCAGCTAGTCTCCATAAAGCAAACACCAGCATTGCCAGAGAAAATTTTGCCCTAACTCTGATAACTAGATTGTTTGCAGTCCTTTAATCATCTGCTTATTTGTATTTTAATGGCTTTTTATTACTTTGCATATACCCTATAATCACGGGTTTACATTTAATTGGTTTCTTCGATATGCGTTTGTATTCGTATGCAGTACGTGAGGACGTGCGATCAGGTATGCACAGGTGCACATACCTGTACCCTAGCTCATTGGAAACCCGCGTATAGTATGCTCGTTGGTCAGTAAGAGATAGGTCCTTATAAATCTAAGAAGAGTAGCCCACTCTTCTTTGCTTCATAAATAACTAAACAGAGAGAATGATGACAGCTACTGATATTTTGACAATACATTTCAATCTGCATTTTCGGCATTGTAAGTGTTTCTAATCATTAATTCTATTCGCATTCGTACAAATCTCTGCGAGTTTTATCCTGTACTCTTGATCGCAAGGCAAATATATTATTCTAACTAATAATTAATCTATCTAATTAATTCTAAATAAATAGTATTCCAGAAATATTGTCACAGGTAACTCACAGGCACGTTGGCTAGCCGGTTTGGAGGGAGCGGCCAATCTTCAATGTCTGATGTACCAGCTCGTAAAATGAGCTTTCGCGTATTAAACATACACAATGAAGCAACGCTGCCAAAGAGTAAGTCAAACATCCGAAAGAGTAGCTCAAAAAAGTATCCACCGCTTTCTCACTGATAGCGTCATAGGTTATGGTCGAACTAGCTTATTCCGGTGATAAAGTCACTGTAAATTCCAATGGTGCAGTGTAACGAGAAGCCGAATGTTTTCCAGCCTAGCGGAAGGTGGCGAAGTGCTCTCACCTCTAAACTCTAGTCTCTTTCTGTTGTTGACTTGTAGTAAGGGAAGCATTCGCCGAGTTTGATAGTGCAATGCTCCCGGGTTTATTCGTCACTCTCTTCCTGCAATAGAGTTTGTCGAATGGGACGCTGCAGTCATGTGAAAATTAGTAGCCTTTTGGAGCACTTCTGACGCATTAAAGTTACTAGATCTTTGAAGACTTCCGAGCTAGTTTCGCCCTTTAATGCAGAGATCACCAATGGAAAATATAGTAAAGGTAATAGTATTTAAATATGGGTAGATTTTCCTTTGCGCTTTCCGTTTGTTGGACGTCCATGGCTCAAGCTGTGACTTCCGTTTACGCGACTTCCATTCGCAGTACGAACGAAACGTACGTCCAAAATGATGAGGTTGTGATTTTATACACCTTCTAATCATTGTTCAGCACACTGAAGCTCTGCAGGAGGAGGAGGAAGAGATGTACTCAAAACTCAAATTTTTTATGCCAGGTAGTTAGCCACAACCCTAGCAGCTGTAGGATGTGCAAGCAGAGGTAAATTAGGTTCAGCTTGCGAATACCTTCAGACTCCATACTCATGTTTTCAGACTGACTTTTTCTCTAAAGCCTGTGCAACTGTCCTTCTCACTCTCAGATGTGCGAAAGGAAATCTTCTTTCCGCACTAATCTCAACCAAGACCATCAGTAGCGACAGTGGGTAAAGAACGTGTTCGACTTACATTTTGAATCGGCGCTACCATCGGGCCGGGTTCCTAGGCATACAACTAGCTTAAGCTGAGCACAGAGGAAAACCGGCCGCCTGTATTTATCTGAATACCGGAAGCCATTCACGAAGGCTGACTCTATGTATGCAGGCTCCGTCCGATCGGTTATGCTAAATGTCTACAGTCGGGCAACGTCATGAGTCGCTGCATATCTGATGTTACTGCAAGCCACCACTATTCTTACTTGTAGGTGACGCATTATCTCATGCGTTCACGTGGCAGATTAGCTCTAGAGATATCTCCAGATGCATTCAGTGAGATCAGGAGTTCGCAATGATTTCTACTGTACAGCTTAGTGTAAACAAATTGTCACACATGGTGACTGCATTTATTTCTTCGACCGTTGAGTATTTTTCAGTCACTAGCAGCTGGAGTCTCTTCACCATCCCTTAAATCAGTTGTTCTTCACCGCTGAAAGCTGTGGACCTCCTTCATAGGAATGCCCACGAGAAAATAAAGCAACCAACGAATTCATTTTTATTTCATTGAAAATCGATTGCCTCGTTTAGTGCATGACACACGCACAGAGTACGAGGAAATTAAATAATCTTTGCAAGCACAGCTTTTCGCTCTTTTCTCTTTCGCAGACAAATTAATGGCTACTCAGTGCACAGATGAAGTAAGAAAATCCCTTTCAAACAAACGAAGCATCTCGATTCTGCTCAAAAGTTTTTATCAATTAGAAGGCTGCTGTTGTTTGATTTGAACGAGGGAAAAATTGCGGAGAAGCCTTTTGAAAATGCAAGACGCATTGTTTGGTTTGGTAGTTCAGGTGCTCGCCCAGACCAGGGTCTGGCTGAGGTTGTGGGCTCGAGCCCCGAGACATAAGTGAAGCGCCTGAATATAGATTAAGTTCTCTCAGGGCGCTTTTACAAATGAATTACATTAATATTATTATTATATAACGCATTCCGTCTTTGGCATCTAATCAACTTTCGCTTTTAGATTCACGAGAAAGAATGCTGAAAATACGGACTCATAAATTTATAAAGCAACAAATGAATTAAGAGAACCCATAGCTAAGCATTACCGTACGAGAGTAGGCTAGTTTCAATGAACACCAGAATTCTCCCAGGCTTTTCAAGCTGAATTCATTTCGTAACAATTCCTTTGTCCTCAGCTCAAAAAAATTCATATTAGCCAAACTTTTCATGACTAATACAGTATCTGTAGGCAAGGAAAGAATCACGAAACTCCGTGTTTCAACTTAAGGCTCACATGAGCAGAAGTAACCTTCGAAAGTCTTCGTAACTCTGTCAGTGCTTTCTCTCTTTAGATTCCATCCAGTAGAAGCACTTCTTCTAACACTGGAATATATGCATAGCCTCCAGCCTCATCTTTCACAGTATCAGTTTGGCCAGAAAAGCTCGCAGTCTTTCACTAGAACAAATAGTGGTGACTCCAGGGCCCCGATTCATAACATTCACTTCCTTCATACCGCCTAAAATAATACCCACCAAGTAGGACAAGTCGGAAATAAATCCCTAAAAGTCAAGGGTTTCTGAGAGAGGGCTTCTTTTTCTTTCGGAAAAGTAAAAATTCTACTCGAAGTTTAATCAAGCGCTCAAGATTTGGCCTCCGGAAAGCCAGGAGTCATCCGTGTGGCAGAGAAGGTCTACCCATTCTACACACATTTACTGAGAGAGCCACTAAAAAACTTAATGGTTAACACTCCTGGATCTGAAGAATTTGATGACTTTCCCGTCCGTAGACAAGACTTCTCTCAGAATGTTTAGTCTAGTATTTGATGCCACTGCATCCCGATGTAGAAAGCAGTGGCTCGTGGTGACAACGTGTGCCTCTTTCTTTACCGAAGCAGCGATACAAGAGACGCTCTTCGGCATTTCCCGTGCCTAAGCTGTGCACGGCGCTTTTACCTTTAGGTTTCTCATCTAGCCAAAGTTTTTCTAAGCAAGAAACTGCTCGCCTATTCCTTTGTTGTCGATGGTCTTTGCATTTCCACAAAGGGTCACATAATACAACTTCTTCTTTCGTGGTGTCATTACGCACATGTCTGACGAAAACTAGGAGCGGGCTGCACTAAGAGACGCAAGCAGTTTCATGACGAACGAACGTTGCAAAGCAGCCCATTATTCCAAAACTTGCATCCAAATATTCGGAGAACTGACAATAACTATGGAGTGGATGACGTCATTCGACAAAGATAGTGCTTCAATTTTCTTACTCGTCTCCAAGCAGCAAACAAACTGGCTGGCCCAAATGGCTTTACCGAGCTCAGTCCAATCGTACGCAGCTTCGTTTGCTAGGCACGACGCTCCAACGCTCCGATTCTTAAATCTCTTACTCGTTCTGCAGAGTTTGTCTTATACGCCGTCTTTGTTGGGTTTTGACAGTGCGAGGCTGAGTGGCTTCACCCGCTGTTTGTCTTTCTGTCTGCTACTGTCTGCTATATTTAGGCTAACTGTCTGCTTGCTGTGCTCTCCTTTGCCCCGGATCTTTTGTAACACGTAAGGCTTGCTCATCCACAATGGCGGGCGGAAACTATCAGCTTTTTTTATATAAATTGTAAATCTTTGAATTTATAATGTCATTTGAAACTTCTGAAGCATTGAAGTTCATTGAACATGTTCGAGATATTATTGCATTTAACTTGGGAGATCTTCAAAATACGACGTAGTCATAAATATATGTATGGTAGAGCGAAACAGCTTCGGCGAGGCCGCTTAAATTGGTAGCCGTACCCAAAAAGTTCTGGTTCTGGTTTATAGAGATATATATAGAGAACGTCGCAGCAACCTGCTGTAAAAATACGCAGGATATGAAAATAAGCTTGCGTAGCATACATATAAACAAATTTTCAGCACAATTATATTAATTTTGTGTGCTTAATGAAGTTGCACGACTTCAATAACTGTCCGAGCTGCACGGGCTTAGAGCAAAGTAAGCATTTGCAAGCATCTGGATCTTATCGCTCTCCAAATGTCAATGCAACTTAAGAAACACGATTCTTTAGATGTTACAAAACCACCTGAGCTCTTAGACTTCTATCCACTTCACCCGGAGAAACTTATGGGATTCAGGTCTGAAGATTGACTAGGCCGCTCCGGTACGAAATTAAATTTACGTGTAGCGGAAAAGTATTGAATTCAATTAGCCGCCTACAAAGGGTCAAAGGCCCTGTTGAAAAAGAAAGTCATCTCCACGAAGGCTAATTGCACTACTATTTACTGCCACCTTCTGGATTAGTTACTCTTGTTACGTCGTAATGTCAGGCGTCTGTAACAGAAGCAGCCCCAGACAATAACCCTTTGCAGCTAAATTTAACCGTTTTCATTAGCCAATCATTGATCACCAATTTTTGAGATCGCCATTGCAGCAATGACTCACGCACTGCTTACGTTTACAATTACCCAAAAATCGTGAATCCACTTTCATCCCTCCATCCAACTTTGCTCCAATTTTCATGGGTCCAGTGTGCTTTCGCCGTAGCGCGCGGCATACGAGCCACTGATGTGCCTGACGAACACAAATGTCCTCTTTATTTCGCTAATCGCAAACATACCTTGTTCATCTAGTCGATACCTAATCGTACCTCTACCAACTAGTTTTCTAGTAGCAGCATGCAGGCTTTGAGCAGAAACCCTCGCAGGGGGTGAATCCATGCCTAATGCTTCAATCTGTATTCACCTGGCCTTGCAGGAGTAGTGACACGTGGGCGACCGGGTTTCTTTGCATTATCCATTACACCGGTCGTAGCAATTGTCTCCAGGCTGTGCCTCATTGAAGTCTCGCCACTTCGTAAAACTGTAGTAACTACAGCGTTGCTAAGTTCCGCTTGGTAGAAAGCACACTTGGCCCTTCGTAAAGGTAGTCAACTCGATTAAGTAATCGCCGATCGGCGATAGCGTGAGGTTCTGAAAATTCTAAAATGGATGAGTTTAGCTACTGCACTATTGTTTAAGTATTGCTGGCATGTCCAAGTACCTCACAAAATCTCAATTCAGTTCTTTTTAAGGTGCAACTAAACGCGGAAATCCGCCAGTCGTACCGAATTTAAAGGTCGTAGACGCGTCGTCTCGTTATTTTACCGCTGTATATTCTGGTTTATGAAAACACTACGGTGAAAAGCACTATGTTCGCAACCGTTCTTTGTGCTTCTGTGTTATAGTTCACTGTCGAATGCCTACTTCTCATTATAAACAAGAGGTCGCCGATACTTCAACGCCCGAGTGCTTGTGTTGCATTGGACTGTAAACTATGTCGTTTGTTATGGCCCGTGTTCGCTTCGCATACAACTGGTGCTACTTGTAGATTTCCCTGTGAACTCTCCGACTGCGACTTCTTTTTACGAGAACCGCGTTCGCACGTGCGTACACGGAAAATTATAAGTGGATATTTCGCGGCGTGTAGCAGCTGTACCGGCGGTGTAATTTACGTGAGACAGCGATGGCTCTCACACAGGACAACATAGGTATTGCAAGAGATTAAGGCGCGAATAGCTTATGATAGTCATAAGGTCACAGCTGCGTGCTTTCTCAAGGAGATAAGTAAAGCAAGAAGCGGTTATTACGGTATGAAATTGCTATCAGGCTGAGAGTTATACATAACGTTATCCGGTTATCCGCGATTTGAGCTCTTGTCTCAGTGGGTTTAAGTAGGGCGCCGCGTGCGACCAGTAGAACGTATTCTGCCGAGCAGAACCAGAGAAGGGGACTCGTTAGCTAATTAATAGGGGGCGGAGCGAGGGGGCAATCTGACAGCGAGATCTACTCAGGTTAGAATTGAGCTTTGGGCAGACGGCGCGGTCAGGCTGCGGAGCGACTAATACGCTACATTAACTACGGCGAGGGGCTGATAGGTAGGCGAGGGAATGCCATCAGCCGAGGGTTTGGAACAAATTAACAAAATGGATAAACCTCAGACTGGACACCAAGAGTTGGGTCTGTGGGAAAAACAACTACGCCCGAGTCCAGGAGTTTAGATGGAGGAAAATAAAGGTAAGACGACTGACAGAGCTCGGGGCTGCAGCTTCAGTAGTTTAAAAAGCAAGAGACTACTGTTCGAGAGCACGAGAGTTCGAACATACTTTGGCGAACAGCTAATTGCAACTTGGACTTCGCAGCTGTGTTCCACCGGCTACTCTGTAATCCGCTCGTATCTTGTTGTGCTGTAGCGGTCCGCATTCGGGGTCGGGACCGTCGCACGCATTCGGGAGGGTTGTTGTAACCGGGCTTCGGGAGTTCGATAGTTAAAACCCAGTCGGACCGGCGCGCCGAGTAAAGCGTTTGCGTTCGGCTCATAACCGCTACTAACCGCCTATAATAAACTTTCGCTTTCGGCGCCCAGTTGCGGGTGCGTATGTTTTAGCCGCACTACAGCGCTGCATAGCACGGTCTACTGGCAGAGCGCCGGGGGGACTGGCGCTTACGAAGTTATAGATAGCATCTCAGGAGAAAGCAGGTTGCACGCATTCTGGTGCGAGTATTTAACTGCGAATTCCTGCAGGAAGGGGTGCAGCGTAGCGGAGATGTCGCCTCGTAGACAAGCCGCAGGTGCCGGTCTACGTACCAATCCATGCAACGACGCTACGGCAGCGGCCTTGGTTGAGCTGCGTTTAAAATTGAAATGCAGCAGCAGGCATTCGCACATATTAATAGGCTACTGCTTATTTGCTTTGTATCAAAACTCGGAGACTAGCGATCAGCAGTTCTTTAGTAGGATAATTCTGTTTCACCTTTTCATTCTCACTGGTTATCAGTTTTGCACTGTTCACGCTCATCGCTCTGAAAGGGCTGAGTATTTACCTTGATCCAGACCTCTAAGCTACAGCTTAACATAGCAGAGATTCCCTGCACACTCCAGAGGCGTACGCATAAAGGCATTGGGATGTGCATCATTTTCTTTATCTTACAGATGTAGTGGGTTACTTAAGAGCTAATTTGTCTTCAAGTTGAGGAGTTATTTCTACTGCACAAGTGATCATTGGAATGTACCAAATCCTAATACAAGAAGTTAAAGATGCAAGACGGGAGCCTCTGATTTGTCCTGCAACGGGCGGAAGCGGTGCTGGCAGCGACCTCGATTTCCCGGGTCCGTACACTAGACAGCGAACTCCTACTCTGGCGCGTCCGTAACGAGAGGAGCCGACCGTGGGACTGCAGTAGTGGGCGGCGTGACGGCGGGGGGAGGGGAGTGGGGGGGGGGGGGGGGGGGGGGGGGGGGGGGGGGCTCGGCCGGATAGCGACGACCCAGAGGCGGCGGCGCCTGAGCCAGCGCGGCGAGCCCGACACTTCCGGTGTCGATGCGGGCGCTTCGACGCACCATCTGGGGCGCGCGCCGCGACTCGCCAGCGCACGCGGCGAGCCGCATCGACATCGTCTGAGCGGGCGAACTCTTCAGGTACGGGCAGCTAGCTAGCGGGTGTAAGCAGCCTCCATAGGCGACGATTAGCATGCCAATTGTTTGTATTTGCCAACAGCGCACCGTATCTGCGACCGGAACTCGCTCGGCGCTGACGGCTATCGGCTGCCGACGAGCTAGAGCTGTAGCGTGCTGCTCCGCTGTCGCGGCTCAGTCGAGTACCAGCAGCTCGCGGCAGCTGCGAGGCCGCGCGCCGTAGGCCGAAGACGACTTACTTGGTTTTTGCTTGTAGCGGCGACTGACATGGCTGACAAGCAGCGCTTGCTGCTCAAGTACCTCAGTCTCGTCGTACTCTCTGTCCAGACGGCCGCACACGTGCTCACTCTGCGCTACTCGCGAAAGCCCGGCCAGCCGCCTTACCTGTCGTCGTCGGTGGTGGCCGTGTGCGAGATGGTGAAGCTGGTCGTTTGCACGCTCGTAATTTTCTTAAGCGAAGGTAAGGGGGAGAATGCCAGCTTGTTGACTGCCGGCGACCACGTGACACCGGTGTCCTGTCAGCCAGCCAGCCAGCCAGCCAGCCAGCCAGCTATGTGGACTGGGGGGTGCTTGCGTGTGCTGTGTGGTCCAGTTGGCCAGCCAGTCGTGCTCTGGTCTTGTGCATGCTTGCCACTTGGTGCACTGGCTTGTTGAGGAGCCGAGGAAGACTGCAGCCCAATGTGGACCGATCTTAAGAAGCTTGCCAGGGAGGTTGGGAAGGTCAAGTTCAGTTTCACTGAAGAAAAGCTCGTGTCTGTGGGTGGTCACCACTCACCGGTGGCTCTTATAACCCCAACTCCCCCCCCCCCCCCCGTGCCATTTGTTAGAGGCACGACTCGGCCATAAGTAGTGCCTACGTGTAGTCTGCTGTATTCTGTGGTCCGGCGTCGTCAGTGGCTTCGGTCTGCTCGTCAGGTGGCAGCTTCAGTAAGACCGCAGTGCTGCTGTACAGCGAAGTCTTCAAGAAACCGAAGGAGATGGTGAAGCTTGCCGTGCCGGCAGCCATGTACACTGTCCAGAACAACCTGCTGTTTGTCGCCCTGTCGAATCTTGACGCTGCCACATACCAGGTAAGCAGCTTCGCTAGCTATAATAATAATAATAATAATAATAATAATGCACTTGATAAAGCACCCTCAGAGAACCCAATCTCTTTCTAGGCGCTTTACATTTGCTGCAAAAGGAAATGCAATTGAATGGTAAGTAAAATCATGTTTGAAAAACAAACAAAATGAATAATATGGTTAAGGGTGACATGCACAGGGTCAGCATGCAAATGTGGTTAGTGGCAGCATGCACATGAACTGGCATCGTCATTGCAAATAATAATAACAATAATTATGATAATAATAGTAATAATAATGAAACATTTGTATGGTACCCTAAGAAACTAAATCTCTTTCTATACACTTTGCATATACTGCAAAAAGAGAATGTCAATTGGTTGCTGCTAACATGCATACTTATCAGCATGAAGAAGCACACCAAGGACAACTCACTAGTACAGAGCAAATGCAGTCTGGAGCAGGTGAGGTTTTAGCATCATGCTATCTAGTTAGGGGGTGTCATGACGTCAGTCGGGAGTGCCAGGCTTTGGGAGCATATAATAATAATGCACTTGATAAAGTGCCCTCAGAGAACTCAATCTCTCTCTAGGCGCTTAGCATGCAAACTAATGGCACGGTCTCCAAAGTATTTGAGGTTCGTTTTGAGGCACAGCTAACAGTCTTCAGTCTAAAGAGCATGGTAATACGATGCATCAAGCCAGATTAGGAAGTATTTCGGCTAGGTAGGATGGAGCAAGAGAATTAAGGGATGTAACAATGGGTGACAATGCCTTGAAGTCGATATGCTGCTTGATGTACAGCTGGTGCAGGTCAGTGAGAAGTGGGCTGATGTGGCAGCTGCGATTTTCACGACTGATAAGCGCAGCTGCTGAGTTTTCACCAACTGTAAGCATCTTATTGCACAGGCAGGAAGACATGTGATTAGGGATAGGTCGAGATGGGATGTCACAAATGTCACAAATCACCAGTTTGGTTGTGGTATGCTTACTTGAGGACACACGAATTTTTTGTGCAATGGTGCCTATCTGAAAGTATGCAGTCTTGATTGTGGAGTTGACATGGTCATCTAGTGAAGGTCTCTTTGGAACAGGACACCCAGATTTTGTGCCGATGCTATTGGAAATATGCTTGCCAAACTAATTACGGGTTCGGCGTTTAATTTCTGAATAACACTAGGTTTTTTCCGTGACTAGTAAGTTGGTTTTATAATCATTCGATTACAGTGAGCTTGCTGTCAGCCAAGTGCGAATGTCAGCAATGCAAGTGAGTGAGCAAGTGAACTATGGGAGTTTGACGTGCTGAAAGGCAATGAGGGATTAAAGCACAGGTTCAGCATCATCTACGTAAAAATGAAAGCCTAGAAAGCACTATGCGATTGCATCGGCAAGAAAGAAAGTATAACTTGTGAATGCTCGCAGCAACTCGGCGTTGCCGAACAGTGAGCTGCCCGTGCCTTTGCCGCACTGTTCTCTCCCGCCCACTCGTCGACCATCTCCCAGGGCCACTTCTCTGCTGCACGTGTGCACAGTGGGGTGCTAGCTAGCTGAGAGCTCGCCACGACCAAGGCGCCGTGCTAGCGGTTCTTCCTGCTCGCGTGTTGATCGTAGTGCGAGTGCCGTGCACTGGACCCCCAACTCGGTTGTCAAGTGGCCTCCATCGAGTGCTCAATGCCTCGGGCACTGCAGAGTCTCGACCCACAGCCACGGAAGCATGTGACTAACTGCAGGTCTGCCTCACTCTCACACTCTCTCTCTCTTTCTTTGTCACAAGGTGACGTACCAGCTGAAGATCTTGACCACTGCGATATTTTCTGTCTTCATTTTGAGAAAGAAGCTCGGCATTACTCAGTGGTTTGCGCTGGTGATTCTGACTGCGGGCGTCGCCTTGGTGCAGGTGAGCAGGAGCGCTGGCATCAGATGCGCACACTCTGCAGGTCGCCAGACTGCGCGACTGTGCATGCACGTCTGCACTGATCGATTACCGGCAGTGCTGGCGTTGTGTGCCTCTGCCAACGCTGGCACCTCTGTTTCCTCACAGCTGTTTCGCCCTGGCTGCCAGCTTCCTCAGCTATTGTCTGCCATGTTCGCCATGTTCTCTATTGGTCCTGAGCTATGGGTTGCTGGCCATCTAATACATTTAAGTGAGAGCAGTGTCATTACATGGTCAAGTATTGGCAGTGCCGATGTATTGATAGGGCCCTTCCTGGACAGATAGCATCCGGAACTGCTTGCATGCACATGCCTCTTCCAACCAGTGCTATTTGGGGGGGGGGAGATTATCGTCGACAACGGTGCGCTGGTTGGGACGAGGGCACTATGGTGGATGATTTGCACCACAGTCTTACCAGTTGTCTTGTGACAGATAGGCAGATGCAGGGGGTCAACAACTTCTATCCATACCTACCAGTCGGTAGCCAAGAGCTGGTGAGCGCATTCTTGCGGTTCCCTATTGTGACTACACGAGATTCTGCAGAATCTCTCTCTTTTTTTTTACTGAAGTGGTCCTGCTGCGTAGCAGTGCCTGTCTACAGGATTCGGTTAGAGTGCAGTCTTCAGAACATACTCTCGTGCAATCTAGCCTACTGCTATGAAATATAGCCTTGGTGGAGGCCCTCATGGCATGCATTACTGGGGCGTGGTAGCCCAGGAGGTAAGGTGCTCGCTTTTCACCACCGACGTCGCGGGTTCGAGTCCTGCAGCAGGCGAGCCGTTATTGCCAACTGCAAGTGGTGGAGAAAGCCGTCAAGGCTCTTCTGCTGCTATACAAATGAGGCTTTTAAATCAGTTTATATGTTTGTTACTGGCTCAGTCACTTTTCACGCCTGCCCTCCTAGAAGCACCGATTCCCGGTGACCTTGACTTCGGCCACTATGCCTGCTGCCTTAGGCTGCATTTACACCATTGACTCTAGTCCTTACCGAGCCCGACTTTATTTCTGGATAGGGTGTTAACACAGCCGATGCAGGGAGATATGATGGCCAACTTGGTCCCGTCATAACTGACTGCTCATATATGGTAGGCTTGAAAAGAGCGACCGAGTTCTGCATGGAAGTTGCCGGGCCAACACCTGCAGAAATTGACTTTGCTGCCGATAACGCTAACAATAAAGCTAGCAATAAATATATTTATATTGTCATAGCAAACACTACGATGTACTGTTATTGTAATAGTAAACACTAAAACATATTGTCATTATCATCGAAGCAAATACTATATATTGATATGGATTTCTAATAAAATGACTGTTGAATGTTGATCACAAAAGAAATTTTGCTTTTATCACTCACATCAGTGATGGTGGAACAGTGGGGCGGCTCTGTGAACTGAGAGAAGTCATTAGAATTTGGATTCTGGAAGAAAAATGAATAAATTGTGTCTACCAAGCATGCTGCACGGACTTACACAGCCCTCGATCCTTGATATCAATGCGGTCAGACTCAGGACTCTGGAAGTGCCTTTCAAACTTTAAACTTCAAAACTAAACTGCCTCATAAGTATTGCAATAATGCACACACACACACACACACACACACACACACACACACACACACACACACACACACACACACACACACACACACACACACACACACACACACACACACACACACACACACACACACACACACACACACACACACACACACACACACACACACACACACACACACACACACATATATATATATACTATATAGTATATATATACTATATATATATATATATATATAGTATATGATAAATAAATAATGCAAAAATGCATAAACATAGCATACACAGGGAGCTCCCCTGAACGCCTCGATGAAACTCGCTCTTGCAAATGTCAGCCATTGTTGATTTGGTCGGGTGGGGGGGGGTAGTGACGCACCCTCGGGGTCCTCTTGGCCGGCTGGTGTAACGAGGAGGCTCAAAGTAGGAGGAGCAGCTTCTGCCTCTCGACTGTCGGCCGATTTGGCTCCACCCTCTAAGATCTAGTGCCGAGTAGCAGACCAAATCGAAGTGGAATCGGCGACGAGCAGGGAGGAAAGTCGATAGATAGTCTGGGCTCAAGCTTCCTGCTCAGTTCTTTCACATGCTGCAAGCCGGTTGCAGGTCGTTGCATACCAAGTCGTGAGGGTGCTCGTGCGACGAGTGCTGCCGCCGTACAAGCAGGTCGCCTGGAGTGGGTTGCGCCCGCCCGTGCGACGATGCTGGGAGTCATGAAAAGGATTCGGTCGCGGCCGAGCAAGAGCATTCCTTAAACGGCCGAGCGTCTTTGTTTCCGGATGGTCATCGCACATCCGTCGTCTCGAAAATTGCCGTCGCGCTCGTTACCACGCGCAGCGCCAAGTGGTCCACCGAGCCTTTTCGATACATTCCACCTCGCTCCCCTCTCTCCCGGAGCATATGCCTGCTCGAGCCAATCAGCATGCTGCTCGGCTGACTGCCACCGCATGCCGGCTTGGTGCCAGCCCTTCTCTTACCGCGCAGGTAGCTCAGGTGGCGGCGCCGTCGCCTGGCGACGAGGCGAAGCGTGGAGGCGCGGGGGCAGCGGCGCAAGCCTGGTCGTCGTCTCACGTGGCCGGCCTGGCTGCCGTCCTGTGCGCGTGCGTCAGCAGCGGCTTCAGCGGAGTCTACTTCGAGAAGGTGCTCAAGGGCTCTTCGGCGTCACTGTGGATCAGGAACGTGCAGCTCGGTGAGTGCCTGCACGTGAGCGTGGCCACCCGACCAGCTAGGCCTGTCCGAGCAGCAGGCCCGACGATCGCATGCCGTGCCGAGTCAAGGTCGTCAGCGGGCGTTTAGGGGGTGCTTCGCCTATTTTAAGGTGATGGCGGCTTTCATTTCGGGCCATCAAAGGATTGGGCAATTACGAGTTGCATGCGTCCTTCCCGGTGGGCTGCCGGATATCTGCGCCTTACTGGGTTAATCGGCTGCTCGGGCCAGTTGAATGGTAGACAACATGGTGGCTTCGGTTAATAATAATAATAATAATAATGCACTTGATAGAGCGCCCTCAGAGAACTCAAATCTTTTTCTAGGCGCTTTACATTTGCTGCGACAGGAAACGTGATTGAATGCTGAGTAATATCATGTTCGAGTTTATTGGAACAATATCATCGGTTCGAGTTTATCTGTGGAGCTTCACTTCTGTTATCATGGCACTCGTGCAGCGACAATCTTAGAATTAGCCAGATAAATTGCAAAGTGTGTGCGAGCATGTTTCCGAGTCGGTCGAAATATCGTGTTAACGAAGCCACTTGGCTGCAGTGCAATGGCAGAGAGATAAGTTAAACATTATGAAGACTGGTTTTTTATGTGTCGATCTGCATATTGCCTGATATTACTAGACCGATAATTAGTTATTAGTGTAGTGTTACAAACATGTGTGGCTTCCACGTCCGTACTGAACTAGGCCGCAAATGGAGCTCTCGTGAGGGTGCTAGTCTCAGACGATGCGCTGCAAATACTGGCAATGCGTGAACCTTGTATCACGGCTAGCGACTTATAGATGCAGCACCAGTACATACTGATATGCCAACAGTAGAGAAACACGGCTTCGACAAGGAGTGCCCGTAGCTTAACATACCAAGTTCATTTCCATAGCGTAGACAAGTCCATTTGACAGCGGCAGAGTGTTACAGGCTTTCAACAGCAGCCGTGGCACCAACGGCTCCACTGCCCAGAGCTCAAATCAGTTCAAGTGTCTAGGCCAGCTTAGGAAACACAACTGACTTCCTATCTCTAAGCATCGACTTTCATTTGGCCTCTACTACAGATATAGCTTATTCGGTTTTTAGCTGTCACAATTCAGTAACCGCAAATAGTGATTATCAGTCAAAATCTGACCGATTTAGCTCGGGTCGCCGGTTCAGTACTCGTGAGCCTACGAGCTTGCCTTCGCCCGGATACTCGGAGTGGCACGTGTAGGGTCCCTTCCTGCGGTCTCTGCAGAACTGCTGCAGCAGTCGGGTCGGAGGGCAGGTGGGTGGTGGCTGGCAGCAGATTTTTCGGACCTGCTGGAGCCAGTTCGAAGTGCTGCTCGCTGGCACCCACCGACTGTAGCGTACCCAGCAGACCGACCGTAGCGTGCTGCAGCTGCAGCTTGCTAGCACTTCACCACATGCATGGTTTAGCCATAGTGCATCGTTGGTGCGGGGCTGTTTCGTGGCGAGCTCCGTAGCCCTCCCTAGCATGCACACATCTCGGCCGCCACTGATGCGGCAGCGCCAGCAGCAGAGAGCGAGCGGAAGCAGTAAAGTCAACCAAAGTTCATCACAACTGCATCGAAAGGAGAGCTTGCGTGTCTCGCCACGCTGCACCCTCGCTGGTGCACGACGGCACCGATTCGACCTGACTGTCCGGTTATGCCTGCTCGAATCTCGGCACGGTTGATCACCCAGGCGTTGCCCTTTTCCAACCCTGACAGCACAGCCGCATAGTTGTCTGCCAAGGGAGACAATCCCAAAGGAGAGCACTGGGTGCATTTCTTGCGTCTGCAAACTGCTTCGCCTAAGCAGACTCTGCCAGTAAAGCTCCGGCTGTTCTCGTCACATCCACTCGCCCCGGAAATTGCTCGTACAAATATCGGGACAGGGCGGCTAATGTCAGGTTAATTTGTGGCGGCTGCTTGCATTTGGTTGCAGCTAGCCATGCTGCATGCACTCACCGATGGGCTGCAAACGGCGGCGGGAGCGTTCTCACTGCAGCAGCAGCAGCAGCAGCAGCTGTGAGGCTTCGGCTGCTGCTACCGACTGCCTGACTATCCCAGCTGCTGCTGCTGCTCCTGTTCCACGTGCTGTGGTGCAGGGTTTGTGCTGAGCTTCGTACAGCTGTGTCCGCCATCTCGGCCACCTACGGTCGTCCCCGTGGACGTTCGTGCTACGACCTTGCTGGCTATGGATGCCTTTCCTGTTTCTCGAAGCTTTCTCTGGGTCCACGTGAACTGTCCTTTGCATGCCTATGCGTGCTGACGCCGTGCATGCAGTCACCAACCGATTGACACACTTCCTTTTCAGTGCATGTACAGTGCCTATAAAGAGATTTAGTTCTCTTAGGATGCTATGCGAATGCGTGAGAATTATTAGTATTTCTGGCTTTGACGTTTCTTCGAATGTCGCCGACTTGGCTTTCGCCTATTCTGCTTTCCTGCTTCGCACTTTCCTGACAAGTGGCCCGACCTCTAGGTGCGGCGCTTGCTGCATGCACTCGGCTGAGTGAGGCGTATTCTTTTGGCCACTGAACGTTAAGCTATGTAAGCTACTCGAGCTGTGAACCCGCCCAGCAAAGCACTACTGCAGTGCAGTGCAGCAGTCGTGGCGACTTTCTCGCTTTGGCGACGCCGAGGCATGCCGGCAGTGTGCTGCCGCATCGGCGCGTGGCACGCGCGACGCAGCATCGGCATGTCCGGCTGCGGGCAAGGACTGCTCGCACCTTCTTGTGCGCATGCAAAGCTTGCTGGCATCTCTCGCAAAGTCGCGGTAGGCGAGAGTATTTGCAAGCGCTCTTCTGCTGCTCTGAGGCTGCTGGGCCGCCGCGCAGAGGTATGCTCACTTCCTCGCGCGGTCGCGCTCCTTCCGTTGCAGCCATCCCGAGCATCGGGTTCGGCTTGATCAACGTGGCGATATCCGATTGGCAGCAAGTGTCCAGCAACGGGCTTTTTCAAGGCTACAATCACCTTGTCTGGGCCGTCATTTTGCTCCAGGTGGGCGCAGGTTGCTTACTCGGGCCGTGGCGTAGGCGCTGCGGCGGTGGCGTCGTTGTGTCGGTGGGCTTACCTGGAGGGGGAGAGCTTATTAAAGCATCCGACATGCCCCTTCAGCCTCTTCGGACACGGTTGGCCAGGTCAAAGTGTGACCTAGCTCCATACTTAGCCTAATGCTTCTGTGCCGCTCCTTGCCCGTGCTAGCTGCACAGGTGTGCTTGCATGCAGGACTGCAGCAGGTCCTTGGATTTCCTTGGAACACGTTCACTAGGTCTCGTGCTGCTCAGACACGCGGCACTGGGTGCTGGGAGGGCGGTCGGATTAGAGCCTGCCAAACAGCAGCTAGCGAGGGCTGCGATGAGCACGTCGTCGCTTGCCCACCGTTGGATGTGGTGTGAATTTCAACTTACTGATTAGCGACAGCTACAGGTGCGAAATTCCAACACTCGCAAGAACATTAAGGACGATTCACACTTGGTCGGTGCCAGTACTGTTAGGAGCAGTTGGGCTAGGTTCGCTTTTAATATCAAAGTCAGGGCATTCTGGCATGCTCACAGCGACCTCATGGCTTTGGGAACTTAAGAAGTGAATGCACTGTCCCCAGAGGATTAGAAATTGGTTAGGAGCTCAGCCGAAGTGGCCGAGTGGCTACTTCGGATCGTACCCATCGGCACGATCGGGGTGCGATCGGAAGCCCGCATGAGTGGAAGCCTGCCAGTCAGGTAAGCCAGTACAGTCGAGCCTTTCTATGTGCATCCTATCTGTGTGTAGAACCTGCGCACGTGACTAGGAACTTGTCATGCCGATCATTCTTCGCCGGGCTCAATGCAAACTTTCCTGTGATGCATTTAAGGTAAACTGTTCTGGACTTATGCCTAAATGGAGGTTTTGCCATTCTCATCATCGACCAAGCAAAACGAAATTTCTTTCCTGCAAAACGATACTTGATATGTTTTATGCATATTATTTCTCGAATTTATTCCGTTTTCCAAATCTTTTCCTATCATCTAATAGTGTATGAGAGCAGTGTGTACCGAAACTTCGGGTGTCTAGGTGACCAACCGAACCTAATCGGTACATTCCTATAACTTGTAAGTAGGGGTAGGGGTAGAGGGAGTCATAGATACTATTACAGTCAAGCCTCCCTGTAAGCGCACCGTCCATATAAGCATAGAAAATCGTCCAATGTAGGGTATGCTTACAGACAGGTTTGACTTTATTTGTAAACGAGTTTGAAAAGCAGAGCCCAATGGTTGACTGCTGGAGGGGAGGATCTGAGCAACAAAAACAGTGACTCAAACCTGGGCCAGATCTAGTATCTCGAGTACCCTGTGCAAAAGTGCTGGAACTTCACGACCCAGGTCGTGAAGTTTGAGTCCAGTAGCAGGCAACTCTGTATTACCCGTAGCAGTTGGGGGGGGGGGGAATTTCCTTAATTCTCCACGATTCCTATCTTTAAATTGCCTTACTAAATCACGTGATCATTACTTTTACCACCTGGCAAGCTGCTTACTTATCGCCTCACTGACTCTTTACGTTGCATTACCGACTTCCCCTGTCTTTAGGAAGCCAAACGTCCACTTGTTTCTACAGTATTCGCCTTGTCAGTATTGAATTGTCCTTTATATGCTAGTACATGCTGAAACTGTGCATGCTATTATGACTAGTAAGTGATTTAGTTCTCTTATGGTGCTAAACAATTGTCTTAATATTAATATTATTATTATTGCCAGTCGGAAAGTCTAGTTAGTTACCATATACTCCTGCCAGGGATTAACTATGAGGAGCATGGCTGCTGTTCTGTCTGCAGCCAGGATCAATTCAGAGGGTGGGGAGGGCGGTGATTGATTGTGTATTGCCATACTCTCGGCACTTTGTTGCTTGTGGCCCCACAATGTGGTACCCACTGCTCATAAGAGGTTGGGAGGGGCACTTGCATATGCTTCTGGCCAGAAGGCAGATGGTTTCAGACACATTGGTTGACGTCAGACTTCCTTCAGTGTCATAACTGGATTTGCTGAAGATGTAGGGTGCTGTGAAATTGATCTCATCCAACCCACTGAACCTTGACATCTGTGAGAGTACCCTACTTGGTGGCTTTGCATCAGATTTTGAATCTCTGTGTGGTGCTGGTTGTCGAAAAAATTACCAAGATACATAATAGAGGCACTGTACATCGATCGATTAACTTTCATTCATGCAACAGCTGGTCGATAAGCTAAGCTGATGTACGGCATCGTGACATCCAGGCTATGAGCCTAGCCCAAAACTCGTTTTCCCGGCTGCCCGTTTCTTGAACATCGTTTCAGTGTCACCCAGAATCTGGTTTCCAGTGCCAAGTCATGCAGATTGCCAATCTTTGCCGTGGCTTGCTGGTTTGATATTCTCATGTACTTATATGTTATATGCAATGTGGCCGATGCCCTACAACTGGTCACTGGATCAGATGTATCTCATGCTGGCAGCCGTTTAAAGCTGATGCACGATGTGATAGCAGATCTTCGGGAGGGCAGTTTGCGATGCCAAAGCAACACAAGAAATGCCTAGATGACCTCGGCCTGTATCCCCATTTTTAGAGCCTGAATTGATGTACTTTTGGTGCTTGGCAGACCAATTTAGATCTAGCCGAGTTGAATTATCACTTTTGCAATCCTCAACATATAGTGGTCTCCTTAATAATTATAACCCCCCTAGAAACCGGCACTGAACATGTATGCTCTAGCAGCCTTTCTACTCCATCTAAAGTAAGTATAAACAATACACGAACCTCTAAAATCGGTCTTTATGCCAGTAGCCACTGTCAGGCTTTGGGGAAAGGCTGAATAGATAAAGCCCCTATTGTAGCACACCTTGAAGCTGCACTCACAAAAGACCACTGACCAGCCGCATGCCTCGTTAGTCAATCCTCCATAAAAACAACTCTTTCTTTTACAAAGAAATTGTATCATCTTTTGGAAGCAAACTATAATTCTTTGCACCTGAAGGCGCACCCCCAGACCGAGGCTCTGGAGCCCCTCAAATGAAATGGTTATGCCCTATTTTGTGAGAGATCGAAGCTTCGAATACGAGGCAAGCTACCACACAGCCTCACTAGATCTGCCTCTATAAAAAGAATTTTGTACCTCAATTTCTGTAGATTGCCAGAGCCCGAAGCAGCTTACCGAAGGTGTACTGCTCGGCAGTGTTGTCTGTCTGTCTAAATATTGTTTTTTACCTCTTAAGCTTCTCTAAATATATGGCTATCAATGTTAAACATTTTTTTTATTCCTCAGGAAATCGACATGGCTGAATGATAACACCTGACATGGCTGAATGATAACATTCGACATGGCTGAGTGATAACATCCGACATGACTAAGTGATAACATCCGACATGGCCGAATGATAACATCCGCAGGCGGTTTGCTACTACAGTGCTACTTACCAGTTCAATTCGTTCCGTGCCGGAGCTCGTAACTCAAATTACTCATATATCAAATCAATTGTGAAATCTAATCAATTGAAAGTGCTGATAGAGTTAGAGGAGAAAGGCTGAAATGAATATCTGAATCGTATTCGCCGATTTTTGCCCTTTTCGCCGGGCTTTCATTGCTTTCAGTTTATTGGCTGGGCCTTTATGCTGACACACCGATTGTTATCAGTTGTGCGATGAGCTCTCACGCGATGACATTGCCTAAATAGAGTACTGTACGTACTTCGCTATTTCTGCCGTAATCGGATTTAACACCGGAGTCTGGCGCTTTTGTGCGTCCAAGCATCATGATGGCTCGCTCCAGTCTGGGAGCGAACCAACAGGCCTGCGCTGCTTGCTTCGTATCGCACCCGGGCCGTAGGGCAGTGTCGTAGGCAACGGAGCGTCTTTCGCTGCTCAAGCCTTATTGGCTGCTTATTTGCTGCTCAATCCTTATTGGCCTGAGTAACCACACGCAGTGTGACGTTCGCTTCGGCAACCTGTGGTGGAGTATCAGAAGCTGACGAGTAACTCGAACTTTAGCTCGAAACTCAAAGCAAAAAATCGTATGTCGAGACACTCGTAAGAGCCGAGGTATCACTGCATTTATAAGCTTTGGCTGTCGCTGGTTAGCAGTCTACCGAGCCGATGTAAACGGGCCAGTTTACTATTAGTTCCTTTGCCGATTGAGGATTCTGGAAGCTTCCCTTTCTCATCTTCTCACACTAAATCTCCGAAGCCCCTCTACCTTTTAAGTCTGATAGCCCCTCCCCAGAAGCTTGACAACCAACCGGAAGGGTCTACCATGCTTGAGGGGCTGGCTAGAAGGATATTTTCGGCAAAGATGACTGTAGCAGTCCAGCCCCTCATCAGCCAAACCCGCGGTGGGCGTCAGCCTCCCCCCTTTCGTGCTCCTTCAGCCCCCCTCTCTCTCTGTGCCCTTGTATGGTACGACATTGCCTCTGGTTTCGAAGGCTGCCGACACAGCTCCCTGCTACGATATGGCGCTCTGCTCTTTTTTTCCTAGCTGTACTTTTAGTACATGGTGAGGAGGCTGTGGCACTGAAGCTCCTCAAGCCGAGGCAGCATTCTGTTTTTGGGGCATGTTGCTATGCCAGCTCAGCCTACTCACAACCAGAAAGAAGTCGTGGGGTATTTTAAATGCAGATCTTTAATGAATGCCACCTTAGGGTTAGCAGTCGAATTAGCTGGGGGCAGGCCTAGGATCGGTTAGGCTTACAGTTAGCCCAGCATTGTTTTTTTTTTGGCCAGCACCTGGCCTTTTGGAGTCAGGTCCTCAAATGCTGGTAGTCTGCTGACCTTGGCTTTGTGGTGCAGGCAGCATGGATGTCGAAAAGGCCGTCAGTCTTACCTTAAGGCAGCTCGACTTGCTGAATACTTGCTCGACAATAATAGCTCCGCTCAGTCTACCACAGTAACTAGGGCTGATCCAAGGCAACCTCTTGTATTTCGCTTTACGAACTGCAGCCCTCTTTATGCACAATGTTTTAGTTCTGTCTGTTCTGCCACGGAGCAGCTTGCTAATTTCCTCGAGCTTTAGTCCAAGCTCTCACCGGCGGCTGCTGTTGCTAGCAGCCAAATTTGCTTGGGGATGAGGCAACTAAGCACTAACGTGCCCTTACCTCTGTGGTCATGTCAGCCATTTAACTCCAGCAGAAAGTGAGCCTGAATAAGAGAGATAGTGAGGTAAATATGGGGAGAGATAAAGAGTGAGAGATAAAGAGTGAGAGAGAGAAGGAGAAGAGGAGAGATGAGAAGCAGAGAGACACAATGCTCGCTACTAGATCGATTTGTCTTGTTATTGGTAGGCCCTCGGTGGTCTCGTGGTGGCACTTGTCGTCAAGTATGCCGACAACATCCTGAAAGGCTTTGCTGTGTCGTTCTCTATTCTGATTTCGACCTTCATATCATACCAATGGCTCGGTGACATTCAACCGTCGAGGTAAGTGCCTATTCTATGAAGGGTACCTCCTAGTTCGTGGAGGCTTTTGTGGCCGCGCTGATTTTGCTAGCCGCAAACAAGGACGAAAGTCTGATAATTTTTACTCTCTGTCATCTATGGCCTTAAAATGTTACTCGTGGAAAATTATCAGCGGTTGTAACCATTCACTTGCCTAACCTACAAGTAATGATAATCGGCCTAGCAGAGGTTGGCTGCCAACTTTGGCAACAGCACGTGGTGTCCGAGAGTGCAGGCAGAATTGTGGCTTGCGGTATCTGAGCATCGACCGTGCTGCCGGGCCCACCAGATTGATAGGGCACATCTTTCGAAGACCCCTCGGCTGCTTTCAATGCCATTGATCCTTAAATCCTTCTTGTGAGCCTATTGTCTCATCATGGCATCACCAACATTGCTGCAATGGTTTAGGCCCTATCTCAGTGAGAGAATTCAGAAAGTAGATGTTCACGGCCAACGGTTATCTAGTGAGCCTTCGAAGTGTGACTCATGGATCCGTTTTGGGATTTTGGTCAACTTCGGTTCACCATTTATACTCTCCTTCTTGCCGATGTAATCTCAAGCACAGTCTTTCATTTTTATGCAGGTGACACGGAGCTGTGCACGTGCTTTGATCCTTCTCTGCCTCAGAGCATCTCGAACTTAATGACAGCATATATATTATTACTTCCTTACATATACATATATTTGTGACATTCGCTCTTAGTTGGCACCAAACTTTCTCAAATTGAATGACAATACTACCAATGTACTATTTATGGGCAAACCAAGTGTCACTCGTAGACTGTAAAGCTAACCCACCAAATCGGCTAGGTAAGCATATCTCTTGTAGTCACTGCACGAAATCAGTGCATCCTTGTTCAAAATGACCACATCTGCACCGCAGTCACGTCTGCCTGCTTTCACCCACGTAACACTGCACACATTCAGGTTTGGTTAGGTAAGGACACCACAGCCAAGCTGGTCCACCTATTCGTGTCATTCTTACAAGGCACATTCAAAAAGCACTTATATATCATCCTGCCTGTATAATGAGACACTTTCGGCTGGTGCAAAACGCTGAGCTGGTTGCCCATCAAGCACAGTATCGACTTCAAGACTTTGCTGCTCACTTTGAAGTCCCTCTACTCTTTTGCTCCAGCCTACCTGTCTGAGTTAGTTTCAAGTTCACATCCCATCGCACCACGTGCTCATTTGACTCCGATCGATCGCCTCTAACCAACTTCAAATCCCGTGGAGACCGTGCCTTCAGTTACGATGCTCCCAAAGCCTGGGACTTACTACCGTCTGACATTGCATCATCTCCTGATTGGACTACATTAAAAAAGAAGCTAAACACTTACCCGTTCAACAGCCTTTGGTCCGTCACAGTGAATCACCCTTCGCTTGTATGGTTTGCTCTGAAACTGTGCTTCTGGGCAATGAGGTTCTATGTAGTGCCCCAGTGAACTTTTTGTTTTCTCCTGTGGGCTTGATGTGCATAAATGTCCATGATTCGATGCATTTTTCAAACCAGGGGTCCTACTAACCAGCGGCCGTGAGTGTCTTACGTGTTTTTGTATGCCTAGCTAAGCACGATACTTGGGTGCTTTGCTGTGCTTGTCTAAGCATGAAACCTTGCTTGTCGTTAACTCTAGGTTATTGATTTTCTTCCAGTTATCCAAAGTTTCTGGATGGAGATTCGGTTCTCTGGTGTGCTACTTATTATTATCACTTCTGTAGCCGACTAGACGCCCGGCATAGCTTCCCGGAGCAAATCGACTGGCCGAGGTTTCAGCTAGGCCTACTTTGCTAGTAAATGGTCATTTCACGGTGCTCGCCAGCCACTGCCCTTGTGCTGTATATATAGCTCACAGGGGCGAAACGGTTAGCCAAGGCCACTGTGATGGTCATACCTTTGTGGCAAGACTTATCACAAAGAGTCTTTCATGTCAGAATGTCATCATTCATCGTAAAAAGGCTACAGTTTTCTGCACTTTGTGGAGTTTTTACCCAACTCTTTTCGGCCTTTTGCCTGTTGATCGTCATGTAACGGAACTGGCAGCACCTCTGCGTCAATTGAGTGAGGGAATCGTAAAGAGAGGGTAGGTGTAGCCATAGACATACAGACACCACTGTTAATTTTAAGCAACTGGCCACACGTACCGGAAAGTTTGGGGCTTTTTCTGGTAATTCCTCCTGCACTGCTTTCAAGACACACCCCTTTGCATGCCCATACGCCATGGTAATAGCTAGTAGCATGTTATGCCTAAAGATGAAAGATTTAAAGGAAGTGGCTTCACCACGATTTATTATTTCTTGTAAATAGCCAGTAATATAGCTATATATATATATATATATATATATATATATATATATATATATATATATATATATATATATATATATATATATATATATATATATATATTGCTATATTACTGGCTATATATATATAGCTATATTACTGGCTATATATATATATATATATATATATATATATATATAGTAAAATAGCTTGTAAATGCTAGTCATAATCTGTGTAGTCATAATCTTGCTGGTTATAATCTTGGCAGTCATAAGTTCCTAATCTTGGCAGTCATAATCAGTGATAATTTTGCAAGTCACTGTTGGCAGTCATAACTTGGGCAGTCATAATCTTGCCAGTCAAAACCTTGCATAATCTGAGTGGTCATAATCTTGGAAGTCATAATCTCGACAGTCATAATCTTGGTGGTTATAATCTTGACCGACACAATCTTGCTAGTAATAATCTTGCAAGTCTTAATCTTGTCACTTATAATCTTGCCAGTCATAATCCTGCAAGTCATAATAATCATGCCAGTCATAGTATTGGTAGGAATAATCTTAGCAGTCATAACTTTGAATCATAATCTTAACAGTAATAATCTTGCATAATCTTGGCAGTCATGATCTTGGCAGTCATAATCTTGACAGTCATAACTTTGAATCATATAATATTGGCAGTAATAATATTGGCAGTAATAATCTTGGCAGTCATGATCTTGCCTATCATAATCTTGCAAGTCATAATCTCAGCAATCACAATCTTGCCAGTCATAATCTTGTCAGTCATAATAATCCCAGCAGTCATAATTTGCCAGTTCAGATTTTGTCAGTTGTAACCTTGGTAGTCATTATCTTATCAGTCCAATCTTGGTAGTCATAATCTTACTGATAATAATAATAATAATAATAATAATAATATTGCACTTGATAAAGCGCCCTCAGAGAACTTAATCTCTTTCTAGGCGCTTTACATTTGCTGCAAAGTGATACGCAATAGAATAGTAAGTAAAATCATGCTTGAAAAACAAACAAAATGAATAACATGGTTAGGGGTTACATGCACTGGGTCAGCATGCAAATGTGGTTAGTGGCAGCATGAACAGTGTCAGCACGCATAAGCACATCGAGGACGAATCACAAGGGCCCACTAAATGCTGTCCTAAATAGGTATGTTTTTAAGTTTCTTTTAAATGTGGTCAGGTCAGGGGATGTTCTGATGCAGGTCGGAGGGAGTTCCAGGCTGTGGGAGCATACGAGCTAAATGCACGGTCTCCAAAGGATTTAAGGTTTGTACGAGGTATTTCTAGACTGTTGGATTCCGAAAAGCGGGTGGTACTATGCTTGGCCTGATGGGGTAGTATATCTGAAAGATAGGCTGGAGCCATCGAATGAAGAGACCTAAAAGTGAGCGACAAAACCTTGAAGTCAATCCGTTGCTTGACTGGTAACCAGTGCAGGTCGGCGAGAAGTGGAGTAATGTGGCAACTGCGAAGCTCACGACAGACAAGCCTAGCTGCAGAGTTTTGATCACAATCTTATCAGTCACAGTCTTGGTGGTCATAATCTTTAGCGATCACAGTCTTGGTAGTCATAATCTTGGAAGTCATAGCCTTGGCAGTCATAATCGTTACCATTCATAATCTTTGCTAGCAGTCATAATCGTGGTTGTCATTATCGTTACCATTCATAATCCTGGTAGTCACAGCCTCGGTAGTCATAGCTTGGCAGTCATAATCTTGAGTCATAATCGTGCAAGTCATAATGGTTGCGATTAAAAATCTTGCTCTCTTGAGAGTTATAGCACTTGCAATGCCGACATTTTTTCCTATCTGTTGGTATTTATGCTGGTTTACATTGCCTTCTACGGAGCGAGTTCCGGTACTAGCGACTGTGCGCAGCCACGTATTCCTTCACTGTATTAACTTGTCCATCGAACACCAGCGTCTTCAGAAGGCAGTCATTGTGGTAGACTTTATGCTTCAATACGCTCTCCTACCAGTTTTCAACGTGGCGAACTTCGATTCATCGGCCCGCACTGCTCTTTGTCAGTCAGCCAAGTGGAAGTGGACGTGGTCCCTACCCTACGAGCTTAAGATTTGCTTTTTAGAAAGCCAATGTTTACGATGGGCTATCTTGGCGAGTATACTTTGATGGCCTCACCTCCGAGGCTAGCTTCTGTGTCTCGTCGCAGCTCGCTCCAGCGCGGCCCTGCCACGGGGGGGGGGGCTTCACTGGCCTTTTGTTTAACGAGGCCGCCGTCTCGTTTCAGCACTTTCTTCCTCGGCTCGGCTCTGGTCATCGCAGCCACGTTCGTGTACGGCATCGAGCGGAAGGACAGCAAGACGAGCAGCTGACGGGAGCAGCCTGTGTAGTCGCTTGAGCTAGCTGGGCGTGGCGTGCCACCATCCCACTCGGGAGGTGGGCGCTGGCTCCGGTGGTCACAAGCGACTCCCTTCTCGGCGGGAGTGGCAGCAACCAGGTGCTCCCGTGGATCCCGTTCCGCTGCCCCACTACCGTCGTGATCGCTTGTGCCTAGCCTGTGCACGGCCGGGTTTGTCGGCCGTGCAGGCGTTGCTGACTGCTTTGCATCTGCTCCCTTTGCCCGCGTGCGCGGCCCAAGACCCGCGGGTGCTTCCCGGCAGTGGTGTTAGCTGGCGTTTCGACTTTTACAAAAACCGGAAAACATTTAATCGTTGCTCGCATTTGCTTTCAAGCGGGCGATGCCTGCCTGTGTCGGCAGCACGGGCGATGCCTGCCTGTGTCGGCAGCACGGGCGATGCCTGCCTGTGTCGGCAGCACGGGTGATGCCTCCGTGTGTCGGCAGCACTTCAAGCAGCTGCCGTGAGATCACAACCTGACAGGTCCTCTGCCGAAGGTCACCCCTTAGCTCCCCTTCTCCGTGCCCGCTCGCCGACAGCAAGGCTGTGAGCACCCACACTCCTCGCCCCCAATCGATTGGGCAGTCCGCAGCAGAGTGGCACACTCGCACTCAGCATTTCGTTGGGCAACGAGCGATCGACCGCTGAAGAAAGCAAGCGTTGCCTGTCCGAAATGAATATTGCACGCTGGCGTAAGCATACCGGCGGTCAGGTACCAAGTACCGAATGCACTTAGCTGTGCACATAAACACGGGCTTGCCCAGCAGCAGTGCTGCAGATGGGCTGCAGCTGTCTGTGGCCGGTGCTGCACAGTCCACGCCAGACTGCTGCCGCAGCTCGAGGTCTGGGCTTCCACCATGTGCGGCTCGGTCCTCGAGTTCGCCGGCGAGCACAACGTCTCATCTCAGCCTTGAAAGTTCGGCATCTCCTATGACAGCAGCCGATTGTACTCGGACAGGTACTGGGATTTCTTTATGCTTTCCCATGACCGGGCTGCATATTGGAGCCTGCAAACACAGCCGAGCATGGAAGTCGTGACCGGACACCGCAAGCAGTGGCCTTAGTGGAACTACTGCTGCGGTCGCTTCGTGAATTCGAGGGCTCTCACCAGTTCCTTTCGGTGAGCGTCACGTGGGCCAATGGAGGGCGGGGCATAGCCAGGAGGTGGTTGCAAAACCGCTGCATCGTCAGGCCGACGTCGGGGTAGCAGCTTCCGCCGATCGTCTTGCTCGCCGGCTCTGCTGTAAAGGTACACGAAACGTCTCGGATAGGCACACTTGATATCTCTCTCTCTCTCTCTCTCTCTCTCTCCCACTCATTCTCTCTCTCTCTCTCGCATGCCCAATGCACCGATATCTAACAACTACTTTAAAAAAGTACCTGTATGCATGTGATCAGCAGCTGCACAGACTGAGAGAAATGCAGATGCCAAGTAGCCGGCAGTGTGCACGTGTGTGTGTGTGTGTGCATGTGGGGGGGGAGAGAGAGAGAGAGAGAGAGAGAGAGAGAGAGAGAGAGAGAGAGAGAGAGAGAGAGAGAGAGAGTAGCTTCCACCCACTGACTTACGTAGGGCTGAATGGAGTACCGTCGTTGGTCTATCAGAAGAACTGAAACTACCAGCTTTGTATTGGGGCCCTGACCGAGCTTGATGTTGTCTCTTTTGCCTGCTTTTGGTGACTGCCTTTACCTAATCTCGGGGGCCTGGGCTACGTGAATGATATGTTTTCGAGCCTCTCGAGATTACACGAATTGAAGAAATCCCTACCGCAATGGCAATCCCTACCGCAGGGTTCAGTGAGACACAAGGCCTGTGTAAAGGTGAGATGCAGAGGATATGCATAGTTCTTCTGTGTAGCATCCATTCATCTGCATCATCTATAGCGTTCGTGTGCTGACACGGCTTTCTCAAACTGTGGGATGCCATGAAGCTTACACTGTATCCAAACTTAGCAAGATTACTTACTGCCACACGTGAAAAGAACATAAGGTGATCTGATTGTGTCAATGGATACGGACAGTATAAACTCGGCAACACGATTTGCTATCTGGCTTGAGCGATGTTGCTGCTACTGACACTGCCAAGTCCAAAGCCGCCATCGAAGCAGGCGATGCCATCAAGGCAGACCCGAACGCCACACTTCAGCAGGGCATAAAAGCAGGCGATGCCTTTTAGCAAGGGCTTCGGGCTGCTGAGTCTGTTAATCAAAGGCCAGCAAGGCTCTAGTTTGGCTGATTCTGCAAACCTGCTTCGTCCGACCGGCACTTGACTTCCGGTATGAGGTATAGGTTCATGCCGGGATTCTGATCTCTTAGTTCTGGAAACAGCTCGTGTCCCATGTTGACCCGACCTAAAATGCAAATACAAGGCTTTCGAGTTGGAAAAAAGGCATTCACAACATGCGAATGGTTACTAAATAGGCACGGCATTAATGCACTCATCACCGGTGAGCCGTAATGGCACACTAGGTAAGGCGGTTGCTTTTCACGACCTCAGTCCTGATGTGGGTTCGAATTTTGGGGAGGGCGACCCTTTATTGCCACTGCAAGCAGTGGTGATAGCTGTAAAGGGTCTTCTGTCACTATACAAAAGAGGCTGTTAAATCAGCTAGTATTTTTTACCACCGAGGAACTCGAGTCCATGGCACTATTGTGGATTAATGGCAACAACAAGTGAGCAGACAGTGATGTCGGTGAGTGCCCAATAAATAAAAATTCAGACAATTCTATTCGAAGTTAAAGCAAGCATCACACGATAGGCTAGGTCTTGGGCTTTCAGTCAATATCACTGTTTGGTGCTGCCAACAAGTGGATTTTTCGAAAGTGGGCAGTTAACCTGCACAGCCATGCGTGCACATATCTACCTTTACACTGGAGCTTGGACCTTCCAAATGCCACCTGGAGCACCTTCTGCATTGATACATAGTTCTCAATGCTGTAGTCCTGCCGTGAACACCGATTCTGTGCAAAAACTGCAACGTAGCAGGCGTCAACAAGAAGGCTACACTTATCGGTGCAACAATAATGTTCATGGATCAGCATGACACTCACCCAAGCAAACGAGGTCTACATCCGTTCGCGCAGACACACACACACACACGTGTGCAAAGACAAAACAGAGTGCGTAGGTGATAAGAAAGAGGCATTTTGTAATAATTAAACATTTGTATAGCGACCTCACAGAACTGAAATCTCTTTCTAGGCACTTTACATATGCTGCATATGAAGCACTACCAAATGTTTGGCGATAACTCGAAAGCAGGCATGGTAGGTGCGGTCAGACAATTAGCACATTCAGTGGCAATGCCAGACAATTAGAAACGAACAGTCTTGCAACATGAGCTAGGACGTCGTTTTTAGGTTTTATTAAACTACACCATCAAGAATAGCCATTGAAGTTAGCACCATAGATAAGGTCTTAAGCAAAGTTCGGAGAGAATAGCTAACCCGAAGACGAGGTGCAGAATCCAGTTAAGTCCCATCACAAACAAATAAGTAGCAGTAGATGGAAAGTCAGTAAGGCATCTCAGAGCCGATAGTTCAGCGATCAAATCAAAACTCATCTTACCAAGGCTAGGATAGTATTCCTGGCTATCTTCAGCATCAACAGTGCTATGAGACATCTGAGGCTTTAACATTTCTGCAGTCTGTATGAAGCTGAAAGCACATAGCTACAGATCATACAAAACCAACGCAAGGAGTTAATACAACGAATTTGTAATCATTGTGAGGCTATATACAATATGTGATACCAAGATACAGCTTGCAACTACACATTCAAATGTCTGACAATAAATCGTGCTAATACTATCAATAAACCCAATGACAGCATTATCCCCATAATACGGTCGGTCAGTGGCAACAGCTGATTTAACAGCCTCATTTATGTAGAGGCAGGAGTTTCAGCAGCTTTTACACGCTTGCAGCAATCACTGAAGAGTAGTGGGTGCGAGTACGTGAGGTGGTTGCGTTTGGGTGCATTTATGTGTGCAAGTATGCAGACGCATGTGATGCGAACGGTAACTCCATAAAGCCACCAGGGCTAGGCGATTGTTACGGCAGCACACACAAAACCTAAGCTGCTTTCAGTGCACGAGCTTACACCTAACGCCCATCTAACGCAATATTAAAAACTGAGAGGCCCAGTGGACTTCAAAGGTTAGCTGAGAAAATAAGTCGAGTAGGTGTAGCAGTGAATGAAAGCTGGAAAGGAAGCGCCAGAGCCGGCAGGAAGATAAAATATATCACCTTTGCACGAGAATAGTGGAAGTGAGTTCTGGAGCCTAAAGACATGCAGAGCAAGAGCGTCCTTCACCGACAGATTTCGTAATGGGACCTGATTGGGACGTGGTGCCAGCAGCTACTGTGATGGGCCTACTAGGTCACGGTGAGAATGTGTGCTTGCATCCACAGCTCGATCGAAAGCAGCTCCTATAGTAAAGAAAACTTGTGCACACAAAAAACCTCTACGGGCATAATAGATTTTTTGGAAATGGAAGGGTACAAAGCAGTCAGCCAGAGAATCCCTCCCCAGTCGGAGCAGTGCGCACAACCCCAGACAGTGTACATGCACACACCCATGGTGATGCTTTTCGAGCTACCACAGTGGAAAAGGCGATGCACCACACACATTTCACAGAAAGCCTCGATTGACCCACTCAATGAAACCTTAGCTATGAGTCTATTTCTATTAACCGGCTGCTTACCGTAGAAGGTTGGGATCAGCAAACCAGTCGTCGACGACAACGAGCACGTGACACACCGTCATCAGAAACATGAGCTGCTGAAGACACTAAACGTGTAACGAAATATCAGCAAGTGGCAGAATGTTAGCAGTCCAACGTAATGATATCAGCCCCTGACTTGAGCCTCAAAAACTACCTCACGTGTACATTAGCTTGCATCCAGGGGGAAGGATGATGAACATAGTTAGAGGGGGACTGGAAGAGGAAGTATGAGAGGGAGGGTAGAGGAAGGGTGGAAAGGAAGAGGGAGAAGAGGGGAGTCGGAGAGGAAGGGGGAGACGAAGGAAGAGAGTTAGGAGAGAGAGAGAGAGAGAGAAAGGGGAGAGGGAAGGGGAGTGATAGCGAGGTGTATACCGGTTAGCAGACTTTGTGCTGGGTCAAGTGCAGTCGTTACCAACGACTGACACTGCAATAAGCCTTTTACCACAGGCACTGCATTGCTCCCGGGTTTGTGCTTCGACAGAAAGGCCCTCGTGACTGACTAGGCGCATGCCCTGTAACCCGGGTCGGTTCACTGTGGCAATTCCGCTCACTCATGGGCAAACTAGTTTCATGTAAACCAAATGCACAGTCCTGGCATGGCACTCTTGCCCAGCATTTCTGACATGTAGATATTTCGAGGCAGATTTTGCAGCTAGCAGCAGGCAGGCTGACTTCGACCGATTAGCGCCAGCTATGTGCTTGGATTGCTCTAAAAACGATCTGTCATTGAACAAGAGCAATCTATTAAAGATCCGGTTCCTTGAGAGGCTTACTAACACAGAAGCACTCCTCACAAGCAATTGGGGTGCTGGACGGGTGCATTGGATGCAGTTCAACACACGGCATTTCATACTGTCTACACAACCACAGGCCGAGGACAATGCGGAGTCTTTGGCAGCACAATCAAAATGGCAGTGGAAGAATTGCACTGCTCGAGCGACCACCGTGCTCGTAAGAATCAGTCAGCTGCTGGCTGCTGCAAGCTATTATTGCACTGCTCCAAGCTTCGACAGCCCCTTGGCAGAAAATGGGCCATCCGGGCAGCTGGCAGCTATAAATGCTACTGAGCGATAGAGCAACACCACATGCTAAATGGAAGCCGTGACTTTGGAAGCCTCTTTGCGGAAACAAGAGTGGGTGCCGGCCACGACTAGCAGCAGTAGCAGCTCAGTCACCATTATCCAACATCGTTGTCGTCATCCCCTTCCAGTGCCCCACCCAGCCCCTGGCTTCTGCTTCAGCTCCGTGCTGCCAGCGTGTGCATGAGTCACGGCGACCCCCAAAGACTGCAACTTAAGCCACGGGGCAGCACGTTGTTGTGCAGACAGCCGCTCGGTCCTCTGAGCCTAGTGCATTTTACCGTTTCAGGCTGCAGTGAAGTGGTGGCGATATTGGTAGTCGTCAAAACTATTTTGCATTCACAGCTTAATACGGGTGTGCAAGCAGACTAGAAAAAATGGGACGAGGAACCATCTGTTGCAGCCAAAATGCACAGAAAGAAGGCTAAGAGCAAAGAGATTCAAGTTTGGAGCATACCTCCGGGGACAAAATGTAGTCCATGTGTGTGTGTGTGTGTGTATATATATATATATATATATATATATATATATATATATATATAATACATTTTTATAGCATCCTCAGTAAACTTAAACTTACTCTTTATAGACACTTTACATATGCTGTAAAGAAAGCTACATGCCAAGAGGAGCATCTATCTCCCAAAATAGTGCTACAGCATAAGTCAGCCATCTCCTATCCTCACATACATGTGTGTGCACGCGTGCGCACACATACACACACACACACACACACACACACACACACACACACACACACACACACACACACACACACACACACACGTGTGCACACTTACATATGCAGGCACACGTAGGTTAGGGTGGTCCAATTGTCGGCTGGGATTTGAACGATCAAGGTTAGAAGAATCCAGGAGAGCCTTCCACCCCACACTCTTTCTTCTATTGCAGGAATAACAAAACTGGCACGTTTTGCAATGTCGCATGTTAGCACATTCTTTTGGTTTGCGAGTCTACCTGTGAATTTCTCACCTTTAACTGTAGCCGGTGGTTTGTTAGCAAAAGTACCTCCTAGCTAAAGCCACCGTGGACTCTATTACGTTATCTACAACGTTGTTGAACATGGCATTACGATAAAAACGTTGATTTGGAGCCTAATTCAAAAAATGAACAGCCTAAACATAATCTTCAATTTGAGGAGCCAAATCGGAAGGAGACCGCTACTTCCGTGAAAACGGTAGCAAATTTTAAGTACCGAATGTTCAAAAATTGTAAAGAACTGTTTTACAATAGAACAATACGAAGGACGTCCTTGCAAGTTTTAAACGTTTGTTAGTTAGGGACATTCTCGTGTTCGTACTCCTACTTTCTCCTACTCTTACCTCTCATTCCTTTTGTTTCTTTTAAGAGCTAGTGCTGAAAAACACCAGCAACATAAGGGTATACTAGTAAAGAAATTTGGTGCATATAAATTATCCTACTAAGAACATCAATTTTCAATTATAGAGACTCCAGTGTCTGTCTCTACGTTTAAGTGTAAGTTTGAGTGTGTGTGCACGCAAGTGTGTTGTGCTTGTAAATGCATGCACGCATGGATGTAAACACTGAGAACATATTATTCTTATGGATACATCAGTATGTAAAGTGTCTTGGAGATACTCTGACACACCGCTGTCTGTATGTGTATACACACTAATGCAAATGCATGCACACATGCATGCATGCAGGCTTGCATGCACACCCATTCTCAATCACTTACATGCACACGAGCACCGGTATTCACGAAGGGCATCCACATACAAACAAGCAAATGCACACTTATGCACATAGGCACACTCATGCACATAGGCACACACACACACACACATAGGCACACATACACACACATAGGCACACACACATAGGCACACACACACACACACACACACACACACACACACACAGGCACATGCACTCACATACGCCCTGCACTCACCTACACACACACTTTCACAGACAAACCTCAAATTTACAGGTACTTGTATGCACAATGGGAATGAATTAACATATAATACAATATATAATATATTAGATTAAACAACCTCATTTATATAGTGGCAGCCGAGCCTTCTCGGCTATCACCACTGCTTGCAGTGGACAATAAAGGATCGACTACTTCAGAATTCAAGCCCACGAACACGGTCGTGATGGGCAAGAACCTATGATATAGCATGGTTTCTACACGGGAACCACGAGGGCACCCATCTCGGATGTTGCAGCAGCTCATGTGCAGCCCACTACTTACCTGTAGCTCAATATAATTTTCAGCACAGCTGTATTCGCTTGAGTATTTTCGCTCATTTTGAATGAAATAGCTAAGAAGGGAAGGGCTAAGAAGTGGCTAAAAATACAGAAGCAAAACAGCACTGTGTTGACACATGCTACGCCACTCAGAAAGTATACTACAAACTATCATAAGCATGCAGAAAAAACAAAGTGCAACGCAAGATTAATCTCATGCCGAGCTGGTTTGGTCCAACGGTTAAGGTGCTCGTCCGACCAAGGTCTGGCTGAAGTCGTGGGCTCGAGCCCCAAGGCATATGCGAAGCACCTGAATAGAGATTAAGTTCCCTTGGGGCGCTATACAAATGAATTATATTTATTTATATTTATGCACATCTTACATGCATGAAGGCATAGTATCTTCTAATTTTAGTAAGAAAGCCAACAGCCTTGGCCTTTCCAAATACACATAAAAGCAAGTCCAGTTAAACTACTAAAGCAGTAAAAGAAACCATAGTCTTAGACACCGGTACTGCACAATCAGATGCAGTCATGTTGGGATTTTAATCTCCACTTTCAGAGGTCGTCACTGTCAATCTTTCCAACCAAAGCATAGGGGTAATAACTTTGGGTCCTAAACTTACACAGGATTTATATTGCATGGGAATATGCAAGGGACTTGCCGATCAAGTTTCATCGCAATAGGCTGTTCTATGAACTGCTGTTGTCGGATTCGATTAACTTAGCATTTCTTCTTGTCACCAACTACGAATAGTCGCACACAAGCATCTTTCCATATAGCAGTCTTTACCTTTCCATCTCCTTTATGAATTCTATCAGTATTAGCCTTTTCTAGTCTGCTTCCCCTCCAACCAAAAGCTTGCCCTAAAATGTTTTTGCCGATCGATGTCTGTACTGACTGCTTGCAGTCGATGTCTTGCCTTGACACTATACGTACTTGGAGGAACAGCAAAAATATGAGTGCTAAGAGTAACTGCATTTCTACTAATAAATTCTAAACTTACAGAATAGCATAGATTGAAGCCTTTAGACAACGTGGGAACTTTCTGATGCTGCATCATGAACCAGTGAGCTCATATCGCAGCAGCCAAACTTCCATGCTTTACCTCATGTGCTTAAAGCTACCCGCTATTTTAGTTACTATGAAAGGCTGGCAGCAGACGATTCGACAGCACTCGAAAAAGGAACTAAACAGAGTTTCAAAGGATTATGCTCCAAGTTGTTCAAGCCTTAGCCAGTTACACATGCTCTGCAATAGAGCAAAGTCAAACGTTGGGTTACCTGACTATCAAGTATTAAAATCCTTTCACGAGTAGTGTACAGCTGTATTCCATTAGTCTGGTGACAACACTGCTCCAACGATTCTCTGTTTTGAAGTTTAAATATAAAGGACCTAAACAAAAAATTGCATTGTACAAGTTACATCGAGTGCCACACAACACTATCAATCGTTATTAAGAAAAGGTCCGCAACACTGCTGACAAAGACATGAAGGTGCACAACAATCATCCTCAACACTATTATCGCCATCACCAATGCTCGGCACCCTTCACTATTAGAAAATACACTTTCAAAACCAGATCCACGTCTAACAAGGCATGACGTCGGAACCCATTTGAAGCTCAGCACGATCGGGCCACCGAAATGAATGCACACGAACCAGGGACAGGCTATGCCCACTGGTGGCCAATCGTGATCAAGCTATGCCACACAGACCTGTATGAGCCACAAATGATTTTCACATCTGTCTAGTTTTTCCTTTCTAGGGTTGGTAATAATACATTTGTTATAGCACCGTCAGAGAACTCAATCTCTTTCTAGGCACTTTACATTTGCTGCAAGGGAAGCACGAGCGAATGATTAGTGGTAGCAGGCTCAATTAAAAAAAAAAAAAAAAAAAGACAGGCATAGTCTATCAAGCTGGCTATCAGAGCTAGTATGGGCATCGTGCCACAGCCAGCAACCGAAGCCGTGAAACGGCAGGAAGACAGCCTCGTCGTCCACGGTAAAGAAAAATGGGAGGATCAAGACTTGCAGTGAGCACGAGACCAGATGCCTGCAAGTCGAGTCGGTTCGCACAGCTCTGGCACCGATATATCGTTTACTGCCCCTTGCGCTCTGAAAACTGCTCAACACAACACGAGCACATGAGTAGATGCAAGTCTTACGCCAGACCCATCGCACAGCAATCATAGGAGCATCCCCGTGATCTAAGCGAGGTGACCAGCATGAGGAGCAAGGCCACGTGGACTACGCGAGCATGGCGTGGTGAGATTATTAACCAACCGCAGCCACGAAACTAATGCTCCAAAAAGTGAATACTGCCTGCTTCTAGATTTGACAAATACTCTTCTTTCCAACCTTTACTCCAAGTTTCTCTCCTAAATACGATGTTTCCAACATTCGTATATCTCCTGGTTAAGAAAATAGCAAGGTTGTATGTAAATCAGGCTTTGCCATCGTCCAAAAACCGGCATCGTGCACTGCAAATAGCCAGCAGTCGCTGTTCATATAAGCCTGCCTAATCAATGCCCACGGCAGACATTGGCAACCTTCGCGAAGGTAGCACGGCTAAAACAATGCGATTTCTTTTTCACATACAGAAGTGCAGTGCACAGAAAAATTTAGTTCTCTTAGAGTGCTATAAATACGTCTTGTTATTATTTTTCCTCCTAATACTCCCGAGAACCCAATGTCTCGGCAAGCTCAACATACTAGCCAGCAATCCAGGAGGGGGCAGCAGAAGGCAACAGAAAGGAAGCAATGTCTCACGAACACATCATGCCTAGAGACTACGCCAGACAGCCTGCAGCAAAATGCTGAGCAGCAGTGACTACATTCAATCTGCCATCAAACGATGCCACACCGCTGAACGAGCATTAGGCAGCCTGTACATAATCGGCAAGTCACTCTCGTAGAGAGCAGGAGGCGGAGGGGCTGAAGCTTGCTTTCGAGTTAAGCTGACCCCACATGGCCACTGAACAGGG
Source organism: Cristatella mucedo (assembly GCA_009760855.2). Classification (NCBI taxonomy): domain Eukaryota; kingdom Metazoa; phylum Bryozoa; class Phylactolaemata; family Cristatellidae; genus Cristatella; species Cristatella mucedo. The sequence goes on along the minus strand of WPIO01000010.1, from coordinate 7,832,122 downwards.
CGAGGTAAGTATATGAGTAAGTGACGTAAGACGCCCAGCTCCACAGGCTAACGTCATTCTGCAGGTAGACACGCATCGCATTAGAGAGCCTATCATTTGCTCGACCAGAGATTTGAACGATTTGAAGCTAGGGCACAACAGCGGCCTTACTTCTCAGGATCGGTGTGCTTGTTGCCAGCCAGAAGAGAGGCCAAGAAAGATTTGCCCACACACTGGGGTCCCACGAAGCCGACCACCAGGAAGTCCGACTGGTCTGTCAGATGCTGCAAAGACACAACAACAGCACAGCCGTAGGGGGCACTGCTATGACTCTCACGTCAGCTGGTGTGACTGAGTGGTCAAGATGCATCTAATACGGTCTGATGAATGCCGGGTTGAGCGGTTCAGCGGCCGGGGCTAGTTACCTCGACAGCATTTTCGCACCAGTGCATGTACTCGTCTATTAGGCGCACCGGTTGAGTCATCGTCAGTGGTTCCGTCCACGTGACCGAGCTGCCTACACAAACAAGGAACGATGGCACAAGGTGACAGCCGACTGCCTGCCCCGTGCCGAGCGAATGCTAAAGCCCCAAAGATCGCCAACACAGTACACGAAAGAGGTGGCACTGGAAAGACACTTCAGCAGGCATACACTTGTGACAACGACTTGGTGGGGGCATGGAATTGCAAGCACCGCCCATCTTGAATTTGTGATCGGCACAACATACTGTAAGTACCTATCCCATTAAAAACTACATATGATGAATATATACAGAGTGCTGACACCAATAGTATGTCATTCGTATAGCGCCATAAGAAACCCGAATCTCTGTTCTGGCGCTTTACAACTCTGCAAGGAAAGCAATAACCAAGAGCTCATGACAACTAAGGTATCCAGTTTAGAAAAGCATGTCAAAGCATTCTTATAAATAGGCAATCATTCTTAGACAGGCATGCAAAAACACATAAGAAAGCGTCCAGGTAGGACCCTGATTAGTAAAATGTATGTAATCATGCATAAGTAAGCACGTAAGGTGCACAAAACAAGTTTTAAGTTCGCTAGTGTAATATTCAAAAAGTACACTGCTCTTGCCTTGAGCCCCAACATTAACAGTCTTTTTTGTAACAAACAAGCACGCAAATGACAATTTACACAAACAGAGCAAATACCGTGCACAGCCTGGGAATCAACACAAATCTCAAACATTGCAGTGCTTTAAAAAATCAAGGCCAAAAAATACAATCACAAATGTTGCACATTGTGCATGCTGCTACCTTTGTTGGCCTCTTTGGTCCGAAAAACTACAAAATTTAACTTTTTTGAAAATTTCTAGTGGGTTAGAAAAGTTACAAAAAGTTTTCGAAGGATAGTTTTTGGTAGCAACATCAGAACACTGAAGTGAGAATTTTTGGATGCAGCCGCCTTGACAGTAGAGCAAAGGTGCTCACATAATGTTAAAGGTCCTTTTGTCATAGTATGCCTAGATTAGGGCAAACGTCAGTGAAAAGAAGCTAGCTGAACCCACCTTGAGGGTTTTGCCTTCAAAATATTAGCATAGGAATGAAAGGTAAGATTGTGTTTAGTGATGACATGGGCCAGGGATGAGAGTATAAATAGTAAAAAAAGACCCACAGCCAAACTCCGAGGTACCCTTTACTTTAAGGGATCCCCAAATGACCGAGAGCGATTTACATCTACACTCTTGACATCTCTTACAGAGGTAGGACTTAAGCCTGTTTTGCCCTCTGCTAGCGATGCTAGTGACCCTAGGCATGTGGAGGGATGCTCGAGAAGGATTTGGTGGTCAATAGCATCAAATGCTGCATATAGATCTCTCCCCGGCCCAGGTCGCAGGGTTCGAATCCTGGAGTGGCCGATCCCTCATTGCCCACTGAAAGCAGTGGTGATGGCCGCTAAGGCTCGTCTGCCACTATATATATATATATATATATATATATATATATATATATATATATATATATATATATATATATATATATATATATATATACATATATACATATATATATATATATATATATATATGAGGCTGTTAAATCAGCTCGATCAATCAGTCAGTCGACGAGGGAGCCACCTCCCTCAGCTAACCCCCCCTTTTTTAAAGATATAGGAGAACCAGCAAAGAGCTCTACTCTGATCAGCATTGTTCAGAAGGTCATTGTAAACCTGAATGAGAGCAGCACCCGTGGAATAGTTAGCTCTAAATCCCGACTGGAGCCTCCTAGCAACATCAAATGAATTGGTATAATCATTTAGTTGCTAAGCTACCACTCGTGTCTCGAATAAAAATGGCAGATGGGAGACTGGATACAAACTAAAACTCATGATTTCTGGCAGGCTTTCTTATGAGTAGCCTAATAATAGCCGTTTCCAGAGAGGAAGGGACTTCATCGGTAGCACGGGACATATTTACAATATTCACTATAGTAGGCAACACAAGGTCAATGGACCTCAAAAGGAGAGCAGTTAGGACAGGACCTTGACAGTAATAGTCCATGAGGTTAAGTGCTTGCCCTTACGATCGAAGTTGTGTGTTCGAATCCTGAAGTGGGAAATCATTTATTGCCAACTGCAAGCGGTGGTGATAGCCGTTAAGGCTCTTGTGCTGCTATACAACTGTTGCTGTCAAATCAGCTAATATATTATATACATTTCCTTTTTTAGAGGACTAGCGGTCCTTCAAGCATGGCATTCAAGTTTAGCCCCAGGTTCAGTAGAGACAGGTGTTAAGGAGGTGAGAGAGGAAGAGCAAGGCGATAAGGGGTTGCAGTCCTTCAGGGTCAGCAGTTAATGGATTAGAGTCCACAATGCGTTCTATTTGACCTATGGAGAATTCGGAGAAACGTTCTGCAAAGTCGCCATTGGGATCGCTAGTCACTATGCTTGCTTACGGCCGCTTAAGAAGATGACCGATAGTAAAAATTAAGATTTGGGAAATGTATCTATGATTCCACTACTTCTCTATAGAACTTGGACTTGGCTAAAATGGATTGATACATACTACAATGAATTGATACGACCTACAATAATCTGCCTATATATATATATATATATATATATATATATATATATATATATATATATATATATATATATATATATATATATATATATATATATATATATATATATATATATATATATATATATATATATATAGGCAGGGACAGATCTGTTGCTAAGTCACAGATGCAAACTCCTCAAGGATGCTGGCTAGAGGTGAGCAAATCGCATAGATGGAGATTTGGTTCTCTTAGGGTGCTACGGAAAAGACTTATTATTACTATTATTACTATCATCATAGCTACAATTATATCAGAAGATACTTCTGGTTGATTTGTCCTTCGTACGGCTCCATCAACTCCGCATTGCTTGAAATTACGTCAGGCCTGTGGATGTGCATGCTCAAAAAACCTAAACCTTAATTGCTGAAAGAATAACCGATACGGTTGCTGAGACACATTTTTAGAAATGGTGATACTTAGTGCATCCAGTAAATCTTACTTCGAAATGCTCACACGGTGCTAAGAAATAACATCCTTCAAAATGGCGAGCATGTCGCGAAACCAGAAATAGTCATAGATATTACTGCCGTGCTCTGCTACCTTTGGTATACCTTCACCTATCAAGGCTGCATGTGCAACTCGATAGCCATACTTCGAGGTGCCAACTTCACCGGTATGTGTCACTGGTCGACAAGTGCTAGTACCACTATCAGCGCTGTGATTGTGGTAAAAGAATTATGACCTAAGCGTATTATTACCTTATTACATATTACCTATGCCTTACTCCTATTACATTCTTGCGCATTCTACAATTTCAACTGAGCTTCTGTTTGGTTCTCTAAGAAATGCTTTTAACGGTACAGTTAACAAAGACCTCCACAAAGAAAATCATGTAAGCTATAGCAGCTGTATTGTGAAACTCCGATAGATCCCTGTTCTTGGCTTTTTGCTCTGCTTTAGCTATTAACCCATTAAAAATCGAATGCATGCCCGTCCTATAACAAATGTAATGTACCTCCGTCTGTAACTCCGCAAAGCCACAAAGGCTATGTGAGTGTTAATGCAGGAGAGTTGTGTATAGCGCACTCGCATTCGGTAGGCAACAGACTTCATCTCATGCCACAAAGAGAAAGTGGGAAGCATAGCAGAGTCAGGAGAGCAGTTGAGGTAGTGAGTAGCATGGAAGTAGCAGCTCAGGACCCCTGGAAAGGATGAGCCATAGTCGGCAGCAGGAGAGTAGTTAACAAAGGACTTCTTCATAACAAAGCTTCAGAGGATTTGAACAAAGCTTCAGAGGATTTGATATCGATAACTTCAAAAGAGTCAGAAGATAATGACAATCAACTTAAATACTACAAAATACAGATTAGAGACAGAAAAAACGTGTGCGCATGTCAACTAATACTGCGATTCCAAAACATTAAAAAAACTTACATATCTTTTAGTTAAGGGTTAAGAGATTTTATGGTTCACGCTTCAGGGTTTAGAGTTGATGGTTTACAGTTTTAATGTCGCTGGCTACCATGTTGGACTTCCTGCTATAGACAGTGTCCATAGCAAGAACAACATTGCTCAATATTGATCGATGACGAGCTGGGAAGAACGATGACGAGCTGGGAAGCACGATGACGAGTGATGAGATGAGAGGAATTAATTATACTGTGAGAAAGGGGTATGGACAGGGGCAGTGAGGGGTGGACAGAAACTCTTCTAGGACACAATTCTTGATAAGTGCGAGGTACTACATTCTTATGATGCTTAGTTTCAACTCTGCTAGCAAGAAACACGAGTTCTCCAGCACTGCGAGCACGAAACGTCAAAAGCACAACTGAAGCAGCTGTCACAGTATGCACAATGCCAGGGACAAACTATTGGCTAGAGGCAGACAATTACTAGCCCACCTCATCTGAAATAAAAAAGAACACCGGCTGACCAGAATTCACGGAACGGATGACATCAGCTGTCTGGCAAAGCCCGACTTGTTTTTCCATGCTACCCGTGCCAGCTTACCGGGTGCGTGCACCAGCGGTGTCTGCTCGCCGCCGCCACTGGTGGTGGATCGCTGCTGAATCTGATAGACAGGCGGCGGCGGCTGCTGCTGCTGAAGCAGTTGAGGTGCGCCCATCGTTTCGCCGGCTTGCAGCAATGCTGGAATCCCGTGGCCGAGCACGGGCATGCCGGTGGCGACCCTCACGGGCGCAGCAGCTAGGCCTGTCGGCGTAGAAGCGTCCTCGCGAAGCTTGACAGCTGCGGCGCCGGTGGCGCCACTCGTGGCAACCGGACTGAGCAGCTCTGTGCTAGTGGCGGCGGCAGAGGCCGGCTTGAGTGAGTGCTCTGCACTGCTCGCCTGGCGAATGAAACGAGAGAACCAGGGGCTGCAAGAAAACTTCAGGCTGAACAGTTGTGCGCTGAGCTTGCAGCTACAAATAATCCAAGAGCAGTGGCCCTGGCAGCAGCGAGCGCTGCCAGCCAAACGAGTCTCAAGTCTCGTGGTGCAGATACTGTCAGGCAGCAATGCGATATTGTCGCCGGACATGGATTAGGCATCAGGGGAGTGGCTAAAACTTGGCAAAACGTGCGTTCAGCTCGGAATGGTGTTGCTGTTCGAAAGTCAGCCTAGCAAACGGCACCACACAAACAATCGTAGTCACATTTCTAACCTCAGAAGGCTATAAATGTCAACTTGAGCGATGAAGAACAGTATCATAAATACATGGTGCAAGCAGGTCACCTGTCACGACAGAACTATTGGTGAATATCACGGTAATGAATTTTATGGGCCACGAGAATGCTTGCAAGCAGAACTATAAGCCACACTGGAAAGGCAAAAGAATAGGATATATTGACGGCAGGACAGAGAGGTACCCGTACTTACAAGTATACTTAGACGGTTAATTAGACACATACAAACATACATATACATACATACATATATATGTGTGTGTGTGTGTGTGTGTGTGTGTGTGTGTGTGTGTGTGTGTGTGTGTGTGTGTGTGTGTGTGTGTGTGTATGCAAATGTACAAGTATACAGATTTATATTGGATTGGCAACTAAGATCCCGCCGTTTTAAGAACTCTATGCTGCCGATTAGGTCTTTTCTTTTGAGTAGCCGTGCGTGTTGAATCGTTCCATCTGTTGAGCAAGAGTTCTGTGTTGACCGCTTGGTTCCGTTCAAGCAATTCGTAATGGATAATCCCTTCCCAGTCCCACCCTATGCACAACATCGTTTTACGTGGATGAAGATCTTGTTTTACGCGCGGTTTCGCTTGTTCACCGGGCTAAGCCATTCCTTTCGCTGCTTCATATTAATGTAGGCACCATTTTTCGTCGCCAGTAACGAATCGGTAAAGAAATCGTTGCTTGTGTCCATGAGTTGAGCGGCGACGAGCAAGCAAACCATCGGAGATTGTGGCTCGTTGATTTTTGTTGTTGTCACTTAAAGCATGCGGAACTCATGCTCCACACTTCTGAAACTTTCCCATCGAATGAAGATGCTTCTTTATAGCAGTGTGGGAGCATTCCATTGTCTCTGCTAGTTCCTTGTCGTTTGACGCGAATTTTCGTGCACAAGTTGGTTTACTCACTCTTCATCGAACTCAACTGGACGACCAGAACGAGGTTCGTTTTTGAGGTCAACATTTCCATTTTTGAACTTGGCATAACAATCACGAGCGGTTCTTTCAGCTATGGCACCCCATCCATACACAGCACAAATGTCGCGAGCAGCTTTTGCAGCCTTAGAACCTTGATTAAAAGCAAAAAGGTGTCAAGAAAGCTCTAGTTATCAGATATCTGGTTTATGCAAAAGTAAATGTGATTGATCTTTCAGCAAGTCTTTACATAATATAGCGCTATAACACTCCAGGAAATCATAGCACTAGTGAGAACAAAGACGATGCGTTTTCGACTTTAGAAGCTAAAGCCAAGACCCCAAACACCAGGCTCTCGTACTAGCAACCCTGCCATATTGGGAGGCAAACCCAAAGTTACTTAATGGTCTTACAACTGCAGAGCTCCTGCAAAACACCAGTCTTTGCAAGCAACTTAGTTCTACAAAGCATTCGGGCCGCGGCTATGAAGATCGCCAAAGCATTAAGCATTAAATGCAGAAATCCACATGCAAGCACATCACCAGACAAAAATAAATCATGATTAAAATTACCAGTATCTTGTCCAAGGACGACGGCTTGGTGAGGATAACGGGTATTTTAGGTGGCAGTACAGGGCTGGAGTCCAGCTGCTCTGACCAGCCATCATCCTGAAGCAAGGCAGGTAGCAATCGGCTGAAAACTAGGGCCATCAACGAGTACGGTGTAGGCACACTTCTTTCAGAAGGCTAATTCTCAAACAATCATTACAGTAAATGAACAAGCATGGCAAGTGTGGTCTGCATCCGAATGCACAAACAAAAGTAAGTGACCCCAGGAGAAACCAACCAATGTCGATGCATTGCATTGATGATTCAACAGTTAGCAATTCCACTATGGACAGGCCAGTTTTGTTAGAACAACTTGTTGCTAGAGGCTTGGCACACTACTTCTGATGGATTGTCCAAAGGGATAAACAAAATTGAACCGCCTAAAGCAATCACCTGATTGGAATGAACCTAATAGAGGCTTCCGTGTTGTGCTTGACATTTACCTTGTACAGCAAGACAGAGAAAAAGAGAGGCGAGGAAGATTGCATACCGAGTGGCTTACGGATTTGTATACAGATGCAATTGGAACCAAAGGCGAAGGCTTGAACGGATAGTCAAGCCTGATAATGTGCTGTAATAGGATCGGATGCCTGACCTATTTTGCACAGTTTGAACATCGGCCACAGGTTCAGGACTTAAGTCACAAATCTTGCAAAGTTGGACAATAATACAAGCCTGCTACATCAGCTTTAAGAGATAACAAGTAACTAAATTTGGCCTTCGACAGAGCAACTCGTTAAGATGCATGAGACAGGGGGCGGGCAACAGTAAAGTTTGAGGGCGCCTCTGCAATGCCATCGCAAGTATTGCAGGTTTCTATGGCATTATGAATAGAGAGAGCCAAAGGAATCATATCACAGGGTTCATAGGAACAAAAATGCAACTATTACTGTGCATGTAATCCAGGGTTTCAGCTGTTCTAGCACTGTGTAGTGGTGGCCAACTCAGACCAGTCTGTAGCTGCCCAGCCATGAGGTGAGTAAGATTCTGCCAATGTGCTGCCTCACTACCAGAGAAAGCATGGCTAGCCAGGGCAACTTAGCTGGGTATATGTCTGAAGCAGTAACCTTGCAGATGATTCTGACTAAATAAGTTGAAAGACTCTATTGGGACACTGCACCGTTGTATGTAACATGTGGAAGGAGCACGTTACATTCCTTGATATTTGATAACTAGGATGGGCACAGGACGTCTAGCAGGGACATGGCTGGGTCAATGAGAGGCCCTTCAGCCGGGCTGAAAGTGTGCACTAGCCGATGCAGTTACATCGAGGGAAAGAATGCATACCAATTTTTGGTGATATGATGTATTTTATCTTGATTACCCAGCTTGCGAAAACCACGTGCATGCTCAGAGGGCTCGTCTTGAACTGGGAGCAAGCAGAGGAGCAGCCGAGCGAGGGCATGACATCTCTCACTATCCATATCTTGCCGAGTTGGGGCAGAATCAGCCGGTAAACGTTAAACATGAAATATGTCATATACAGTGCTTGGTGCCAAAAAATACACGTGCCCCTGGAATCAGGATAAAAATTCCAAAACCAAAGAATCTTATTAAATTAAGACCGTAAACTACTGCCAGCAGAAAGGATTGGTAAGAGGAAGCAAGATCTGTAGCAAATTATGACTGCTATCATATCAGTTGGCCTACTGTGTATAGAAAACATGCTAAATAAAATTGTTGACCAGCCTCAAGCAGTCGGGAAGCAGTTGAGCTTTTTATGTATTGACTTTTATGGAATCACCAGAACACAGCAAAAGAGCATTTATTAAATGTGCTAAGTCTTCAGCCCTCGAAAGATGCATCTTAACGACTGCGTCGGGAATTTCTTCAGGAATGGTCAAAGTTTGAGAAGTCCGGTTTTGTTCATGCTCAGACAAAGTTCGAGACTGTATAAGAAATAGATGGCGGATTTAAAACAAGATACTCATCAACTACGGCTCGTGATGGAAACAGAGCCACAGAAACATTGTTACAGGAAAACATCTGAGATGCCAAAACCATCGCAATCCACATTAATTAAAGTGTCCATTGAGATTGTTAGTTGAATGAAATTAAAATTAAGTTCAAATGAATTCTGTAATTCTCTTTTTAATAACAATTATTTTATTTCCTTGTCAATTAAAAAAATTGGTGGACAAAGGTTTGTCCTTCTTTCAACTCCAACAACTCGCATCCTTTCGATTAATTTCTAGCCTACGATGGCACAAGAAGCAAAGTTGCTTGGTTCAGACACTACGTTTTATTTGTGAAATGCATAAGAAAGTCATTAACATGCACTTGTCTAGTAGGGGGATACTTGATGCATTCGGGAAATCTTACTGCACAATGTTCTTACGGTGGTGCAAAATAAAACCTTTTAGCCAGAAGTTACTCTGGATACTGCAAACAGGTTGATTTTGCATGTTTTTGCACCTGGTAAGCAAACCAAGGCGGTAGCATAGCCTACTGTTGACTCGGGCAAATCCTAAGTTTTGCAAAATTTTGTTTAACAGGAATTCATAAGTACTGAAATACTTGAGGATATACGTATCTAGATTCCCAGGCACATTAGTTTTTCGAGTTTGCACTGTCCCCCCTCTCTCTCTCTCTCTCTCTCTCTCTCTCTCTCTCTCTCTCTCTCTCTCTCTCTCTCTCTCTCTCTCTCTCTCTCTCTCTCTCTCTCTCTTTATCTCTCTCCATCTCTATCTCGATAGCATATCTTTTCGAGCCAAAGATTGTATGCACGTCGCCTATACAGTAGCCTTCACACAGGTATCCTCTAGCTTAGCTTGTGACTAGCATGTAGGCGGCCCCCAGGATGAGCCTACCCCTCTCCCGGGGTCCTGGCATAGCATCAGACATAGAAAGAGACAGACAGAGAAGGTGGGGCAAGAGATAAAGAGAGAGAGAGAGAAATTTATAGAAAGTAAAACGAAAGGTCAACTAATTCAACAGCCTCATTTATATAGGGGTAGAAGAGTCTTAATGGAAATCATCCCGCTTGCAGCATTCAAAGCAATAAAGGATTGTCGGCTGCCCATTGCAGCAAGGATATTAAAATCATCTAATTTTTTGAGGAATCAGGATCACATCACAGGGTAACACAGACCAAGGCCCATTCTCTAGTTCTAGCTGAACCCTATCTTCAGTCATGTCTTGTGGTTACTACTGGCAGTTTGGCTACATGGCAAAGGCTGGCCTTAGCAGCCTTGATCAAACAAGTGTGACTGTTCCCAACATCATATGGAAAGGGCTTAGAGTACAACAGCAGCTCAAGCAAACCAGCAGGTATTCACAAGAGCACATCAAGCCCTACGATGGAGTGTAGAAAATAGGTTGCTCAAAAATTACATTATTTTCACTTAGTGTATATGAGAGGATCGTTAGAAGCAGTTAGTTCCCTATATGGTTGGATCAAAATCATGTCGATGAAGGGGTAGATGCAGTTCACTTGCCTGGGATTGGCATTTGGTTCCCAAAGTAGCATGGCTCCATTCAGCAGGAAGTGTCACTTGTTTACTTATTTATTTATACGACCCTTTGGATGAATAGTAAGCAAAGATTTAGCCGCAGCCCTCACTACCTGTGCAAAAATGACAGAAACAAGATATGCATCTCGGCAAGCTGGTCATTGCACCTAAACTTCACATATCTAATTATAAAGTCTAAAGCTCTGACATTAATCAACGAATCACAAAACGCTATCAACATGTGTTTTCGGTCATCGGCTTAACAAAATGATAACATGTGTCCAGGGCCTATCAAGCATACTAGTAGTGCAAATATCGGATATGACATATCGGTTAAACACAGAAAAGACGAATCTACAAAAAATCCCAACAGCACAGTAGCAACCGAAATAAGAGCATTGAGTCATAGCTATTTTCGGCCAATACACTGGCTCATATCAAGGTAAATGTGCGGAGCCAAATGAGAGCGAGGATATGTGAAGGAAAGCTGCAAGCGCAATGTCAATCAAACAACCAAGTCTGTTACCCGCATACGTGGCCTTCCTGGCAGACTCATTTCTGTAAAAGTAGAAGGAAGAAATGTAAGAATAGTAAGCAGGTTGGCATAATCGCTTACCACGTAAAAAAAAGTCGCCTCTTTCAACTAATGAATGCAACGCTGAGCATGCACGCCCCATAACTTGTGCACCAACATACCGGCATGCAATTAGATCTGAATCCATCACAAAATGGCACATCATTTGAGAAGATTCAAGGGTCATGTTAAGCAATGAGTATGGTAGGCGGGTCGCAACCAACAAGCTCTGTTCTGCCTTGTCTAGTCCTGTCCTGTACACAGCAGGAAGTAAGGTCAGCCTGTCATCCAGGGAATCCACAAAGATAACACTACTGCCTATACTAGATGCAATCATACGTCATAAGGCATGAATCCTGTAGCCAATCTTGAACTTCAACAGGGAACTGTCAGCACTGAGAGGCACAGATGAAAATACTACTTTGATGAAGTGAGGACCTGACAAGTACTCATTACCTCAAGCTCATCGGCAAACAGGCTAGATCACGGAGGTGACACATTTGGGGGATACGCATAGCTTTACGGCCAATAACCCAACTGATCTTTCAAAATAGTAAAGCCAATCCAAGCATAACTTATAGATACAAGTGTCTTAGGCAGGCACGAACGGTCAGTTGCCATGTCTGATGGTGCCTGGCTCCCGAGCTTCCGGCCCCCAGTGAAGACTCACTCAGCCTGACCCTGCGGTGCACAATTTTATCGGACACCATAAGGCACATGCAAAGAGATGAAAGATGCAGCCTAAAATGAACGATAGATCCGCCTGTACACAAACGAAGCATTCTATCACCAAGCGACCCAGACAGCCTCTGCCCTACTAACGAGGCTCAGCAGTGGATGGGATGCCGATGCAGAATGCGCATGTGCGCGACTAGTGCAGAGCATTCTGTCAGTGCTGGCTCAGATGTGGCAGGCCAGCATCAGGGGGTTCGCAACGGCTCCATACATTGAAACAGAAATATTGTCTGTAATTCGAGCCATCACTGCTTCCTATTAGGAGAGCCAATTCATTCTGCATCATTTCAGCATGGAAGTTAGCAAGACCGTAAGCAAAAGATACCACACAAAACCAATGGCAGCAAAGCACTGCAAGGCTAGTCTTCAAGTCCCAGTGGTTTGAGCACGTGTCTCCTTTGCTAAAAGAGCTAGGATGAATGCCGGTTGAGCAACGGATACAGAGCAAAGTTCAAATGCTGACCCACGAGGCCCGCCACGGCTTGGCTCCTTCTACCTAGCTGAACTGCTGCATCAATTTCAGCCTGTTCGCGCCCTCAGGTCCTGTGTGGACAATAAATTAGCTGTTCCATTCCTCCGCTTAAAGACCGTTGGTGACAGAAGCTTTAGCTCTGTAGATCCTAGACTGTGGAACTCGCTTCCACAATTCTAACGCAACGACAACTACTCTCCTACTGCCGACTATGGCACATCCTTTTCAGCAGCCCTGAGCTGCTACTTCTATGCTACTCACTACCTCAACTGCTCTCCTGACTCTGCTATGCTTCCCACTTTCTCTTTGTTTCGTGAGACGAAGTGTGTTGGCTACCGAATGTGTAACCAAAGCCGCTTAGGCTGTGAGTGCGCTATATAAAACTCTTCTGTGTAACACCCACATGGTCTTTATGACTTTGTGGAGTTACAGACGGAGATACACTAGTCCCCATAAGCTTTTGCCACTAAACTGAAAAAAGGAGTCGGCAAGCATCAATCAGCACAACAGCTAGCACGCGCCAACGCTGTCACAGCAAGCTTCGAGCCAGAAGCTTTTGTGAGAAACCACTCGGGGATATTCAGCAGATACCAGCAGGCAGTTTTTCGAGATCGAAAGCAAACCGCCAGTGCACACCAAGAGGTTGGTGAATAAACAGGCCTATTACTTTCAGTCTGGTACTGTCTACTTTCCTTTCGACTTTTACTTTCCTTTTTATTGGGTCTATTAGTTCCGAGCTGGTTCACTGTAGTCGAAGTGATCAATTGGAACAGCACTGCAGTCACAACCCAGCCCCACAGAACAGCAGCTGTTACATGAGGCTGCTTCTTCGTCAGCACGTCTGCCAACGCCAGGTTGGTTCCTCAACAAAAGTGGTGAGGCATTGGTGGGCTGGGTCGTAGCAGCACAATAGCAAGTACTACTAACACGATACAGGTAAGGCTTAGTTCGACACATGCAGTCAAGGCTACACAGGACCAAGACGAGTAAGTGAAATCTCAGTTCGTTGAGAATGGCAGACCTTGATTAGCGGAGATTGGCTACTTGCAATCCTGCAAACTAGGACAGTTTTGGCTTTAGTCCTTGCTGAATGACAAGCTGTGCAGCAACCCAAATGAGGCAACGCTACCAATCAGAAATGAGCTCTCAGCTTGTGGCAGCTGACACGGGACAGGGGGCTGGGGGGGGCTTCTGACTCTTACCCTGGATTTATAGAGCGCTTGCAGAGCCAAATTCTTCAGCTTACACATCGATACAAACTTACAAGAGCAGGGAATGAAGTCAGAAGTTGATCAAGCGATAGGCTCAGAGACTGAATCATTTCGACCTACACATGCCGAATGCCTCCAATATAAAATATCCAAGCATATCGCGATACCACTAATTTAGTCAGCGCCAGTGAACGCATTGCATGCGATAGCTATCCCGGATGTATAAGGGGCTCTTCAGCAGCTTCACAGCCGCTCCCTACGAAATGGCAATTCTTGCGAGACGCCATTAAATCTACTTTGTAGCCAACGAGGAAGTCGACAGTGAAAGAGTCGCACCACCGAGAGCGAAGCGCGACGACTGAAACATCGGGTGGATATCGCGTTTGGGCTTCAAAAAAATCATCACTGCTCGAGGAATGAGTGGCTCCAAATTTCGACGGCGGTTCAACGATGCGATATCTAGCATCGAGATTTCAGTTGCGTGCATGACGGGAAAAGGTTTCACTACCCGCCCATGGCAGATGCCTTGGTGTAGAAAAGCATTGGCGGCAGCGCCGCTAGTCGCGGAAATAGCTGCTAGCTCGAGCGATTCGCGCAAGACAGCGTGACATAATTGCCGGAGAAAGTAGCGCCCACAATAGGTTGTGCGCGTCGGAATTAAGATCAGGGATAACTCAGCATCTACATAAGAAAAGGTTTATTCGCGGTCTAGTGCGAACGTGCGAAATGAAAAAAATGACGAACCATTCAAAACGGCAGCGGTAACGAAGAGAGAAGTTTCACATACAATCAGAAACCTTGAAAAACGCTAGCTAGTAAAAAACTTAGATTATTCAGAAGGCAGCGACTGCCAAGCAGCGTTTTTGCCAACGAAAAGATCCTAAGAGTAACTCGACTGTCAAAAAACAGATGTACGCCGGGTCCGTCTTATTTTCCGCAACAGCGAATTAAGTTAAAGAGCGTGAATAGAATGACGCTTACTCTATGAATATGTACACCCATGCAAAAGTACTCAGTACGGAATCTGACTAAACTGAAAGCGACCACATAATAGGCGCCACGCTTGCGACGTAACAGCCTCAGAAAACCATGCCTCACCTGACAACAGGAAGTTTACAGCACCGCTCTTTTCCGACAGGAAGTTCCGGCTATTCTATTCAACCTTCCCCACCCAAGAGTCGTAAGTGGTGTATCGTCTTTGAATAATACTAACCATTTAAAAAATTACTTATATAGCACCGCCAATAGAACTAAAGTTCTTTCTAGGCACTTACAGTAAGTTGAAAACTACCATGTAAACTGTCACAACACGCACAATTTCAGGACCCGCAGGCAAATAAAAGGCAATTTCCGTGAACGAACCAAAGGTTTACAGAAACAGTAAAGTTTTAACTTCGTTTTTTAGTTTCCTAAAATCAGGAGATGACAAGATATCAGTTGGCAATCATTTTCAGGCTTTGGTAGCAAACTTCAGTTCCAGAGAAATATGACTGAAGAACTTCAGCTGCTACCGCGGGCTAACCCCTGGCTAGGGGGGGTACTAATTCCCGTCCGACCGCAGCCTGCTCCACTACGCCACCCGCTACCACGCCGCTGTCGCGGGGCTAGGGCAAGACGAGGGGAAGTTTGATTAAACCTCTGTGAGACACGCGCCAACAATAACTGAAGAACTAACCACAACTAATGGGGAACCCTGGGTACATCAGGCTAAGGGGGCGTGGAAACAACGAAGCAAGCCTTACCAAAGCTGGAGGACACCGTCGGTCTGGAGCCATCTTGAAGACGGTGCAACTAACCGCACCAATACCAAACCATGATGGCATTAGTACGACAGTGGCTGTGTCATAGGGCCTCACAAGCGAGGCATATCTCAGCTCGCCGAGTGCTCCAGCTAAGAGAGGGGTAGATACGAGTGACAGGCCATAGGGGAACGCGAAATACTCATATATACAACATAAAATTCGTTTGTATAGCGCCAAAAGTATCGTCAGCTAGGAAAAATCGCGAAAAACTGTGCACACCGACGATAATCAGTCGACGCCGCAAAAAAACAAAGAGACGTCCGCTGTGAATAAATAAGCAAAGCGGCAGCTGATTAAAAGAGCTTAGGAAAGACGGCGGGCCGACGGCGACGTCTAAGTGCCGCGACGCCCATATCTACACACGGTAGACCCAGACTCGGGTAGTCGCGCAGACAGCCGTTTTCAGAACGTCTTTTCCAACCGGCGCCGCAGGCCTGTTGTTAAGGGCTGCCTCAGGCCTATTGCTAAGGGCTGCCGCAGGCTTACTGCTAAGGGCTGCCGCAGGCCTATTGCTAAGGGCTGCCGCAGGCTGCGCTCTTCGCGAGGCGCGAGAAAAGCGGCGAAACAAAACGAGATCAGCACGTGAGTATAGGCGCGACTTGACTTACCCATAACAAGACCGTGAATGCAAACAAGAGGTACTTGATGCAGGCTCGACGGCCACCGACACCTCCGTAGCCCATTTTAGCCGACGCGCGCCCAGTAGCGACCTCACCAATACTGCGAATACACCGGGCGCAGGCGCGTTGACCACGAAGGCTCGGAAGTGGCTAGTGCCAGTCCGCTAATCGCCTCTTGGGGCTCTCGGATGCCCGCGACCGCAGAAAGAGCCGGTAGCAGTTTCGAGAGTTTATTTATATAAAATGATATTCCGTGTAACTTGGACGTATCGACTTGATTACATTGGCAAAAAGTCCGCAGAATTGGTATAGCGACTACCGGGTAAGTGGGTCGACGCGGTGTGGACATTATCTAAAAGGATATTAGATACGATCGGCTCCTTGACCCACCGCCGAGTAGGTGGAAAGTCAACACATAGCTACTGAAGGTTCAAACCGGTTTGAACCGGTTGGAGACCTTCAATGGCGATGTGGCAATATTCTACTTAGTCAGTAACCCATTTGAGTTAAGTTAGAGGACATCTGCTTTAATTAGTTTTAAATAAAATAAAATTTATTTTACTGTAAAGCATGCGATTCCGAACTATGAACATCGCAAGAAGGTCGGGTGTTAGATGCTCTGTATATGATAGCAGGATTAGAGACCTGGTTCATAAGAAAACTGGTATACAATTAAAGTATCTTTGTTCTAATGTTGATTTGAATTTATAGCTAGATTCTAATTTCGATTTGAATTTACTGTTGGATCATAAGAGTAGTACTACATCAACTGTTTTTGCTGCTAATATTAAAAATTCTAGTAGGCCCACGTATAGAACTCCGGCTTATGAGAAGGAGATTAAAAGATTGGGTAGAATTGATTACAGCGTTTGGTTCTTAGGTCGTAAAAGGAGTGATGGTAGGAAAGCTGTGTATGATTTTCGTGGTTTTTTATATAGATATGTTGACTTTGATTAATTGCAAAATTGATATTCACCCGTTTTTATTTCAATAGTGAAAAAGTGTATTGCGAAGTTTGGATGCGCTAAGATGACAATGCATCCAAATTTATGCTTACGGGAATGATGATTTTGATATGATGCCAATGGAGGTCAGACTAATCTCAACAAGGTTTCAGAGTTTTTGTCTGCGATAAGGCGTCAGTTGAGATTGTTTGAGGAGAAGCTTGAGCAATCGAACGAGAACGGATCTGGCTGGAATTGTATGGCTATTGGGGTATTGTATGCCAAGCTCTCTTCTTTGAGTCTTCAAGTTAGATCCAGTCATGTTCCGCTACCAGAGGAGATCAATAATACGAGAGCTGTTGTAAATATAAAGAATGTAGGTGACAATCCATGAGCTCTTTGGTATGTACTTGGAGGAATGCATTGGAGAGAGGGCCATACAGAGTCTACAGCGGATAATAATAATATTATAATAATAATGCACTTGATAAAGCGCCCTCAGAGAACTCAATCTCTTTCTAGGCGCTTTACATTTGCTGCAAAGGGAAATTGAAAGCACTTCTCAATAATATTTATTCCCATCTACCTAAGATAAAAAAAGCTGTTTCGTGATTCTAATATTTCAGCTAATTCTCTTGATGCTAACGATATACTGAAACTTGACAATTTATTCGATATTAGTATTAATCTTTACGAGTTTTCTGATTCGTTAGATCCACTGTTTATCGCTAAAGAGGAGAAGGAAATTCATGTTGAGCTCCTATATTATCAGAATGCTTTGAAGAGCAATTCATATCACGCTCTTATTATGAATTTCTTACGTCTTTATATCGAATTAATGGAAGCTGTAGTGGACAAATATTTTGAAAGAGATTTTCATATAGATTCTCCGCTAAGGAAAGACTCTATTCTCACGTTAGAGATTGTAGGTCTATGAATGCTGGTGAAGGTATACCTTTAATGCCTAGACCTAAGGATAGAGAAGATTTTACTCGTGTTATTTTCGGGAATTTGAACAGATGTTAAAAGTTCCACATGTGGCTCAAGCAGATTTTGAGTGTTTGTTAGACAATGTTAGAGATTGGGATAAGAATGCCCATATATACCCTAGAGGAGCGTATCAGAGACATGTTCAATGTTTTGGATCTTACGTTATGGTTGATCATAAGTCAAATGTTTATAGCTTCAAGTGATTTAGGGGTTCTAGCAGCGTTAAAAAAACTAATTAATAGTTTACTGAGAGATCTTTCTCGTATTAAAAATGACCTAATTTTAGTTCAATTGTATGCAGACTCCACTGACAAGCCGCCGGTGAACAGCTGTTAGGATGCATCGACGAGAGGGGCCGAGGCACCGCTGTGGTCCGCCTGTGATGTGGGGTGGACACAGGCCGGTAACCGCTGGTGAACAGATGGTGGATTTACCATCAGAGTCGGCAGGCTCACAGTTGTGGTCCTCCTAGATGAATCATCGGAGTCGACCAGGGGACAGCAGCAGTCAAAGAGAGGAGAGTCGAGTAGAAGGGGCTAAGAGAGCCGTGCGTCGCATACTAAACTGTTAGTGTTGTTCATCGGCTGGCTCTCTGCTGTGCGAACCGAACGACACTAATGCTTACCCTATTTGAGAAGGAAGGTACGATCAGTCTTCCATGACTGAAACAGAGAAGATTGATTATGAAAGTTTTGATGCATGTTGGATGCGCGATCAGGGGTTAGATGGAGATAAAGTGCTAGATCACTGTCATTTTATTGGAAAGTGTCATGGTGCATCTCATAACGATTGCAATCTCAACTTGCGAATTATTCCTGATAGATTTAAGCTTCTTGTGTATTTCTATAACTTAAAAAGCTATGATGCGCATGTGCTAACTTAAGAGTTGTGTTTTGATGCTCATTAGAAGAAGGTAATCGCCAACTACACGGAGAAATACCTCACTGTGGATTTTGGAAGTTTAAACCTTTCAAGGATTCTGCACATATATAAGAGATTCTACAGAAAAACTCATTGGAAATTTAAATAAAGCTGGAGATGAGTTTAAGATAACTAGAAGACAGTATAAAGATCTTAGTTTTCTGAGTTTTGTAAAAAGAGAAGGGTATCTATCCATATGAGTATATGACTGCCTTCTCAAAGTTTGAAGTGAATAAATTGCCTAAGTCTAAAGAACTTAATTCCAGGCTAAGGCGGCTGATATAGAAATACTTGCAAGTAAAATAAGGAGAAATTTGAGGAGATTAGGAAGGAAGTACGTGAGCACGCACAGTAATGTTTGGAACACTCTGAAGTTAAAGAATCTTGGTGAGTATCACGTTATGTGTCTAAAGTTAGATGTTTTGCAACTAGCTCATGTATTCGAAAGGTTTAGAAATTTAATCCATTCTAACCTTAGATTCCGCTCATTTTCTAACTACACCACGAATAATTCGGGTTTCAGGTTTAAAGTGTAGTCATAAAACACTTGAGCTACTGACTGATGTTGAAGCGTATCAGTTTCTAGAAATGGGTATTAGAGCAGGAATGATTCGAATTTTAAAAAGTCACCTGAAAGGTAATGAGGAATTTTGCCGTGATTATGATCCTAATAAGAAAAAGTCGTAGTAATTGTAGTTCAATGTCATTGCTCTTTATAGTCAAGCGAAGACTGAATATCTTCCAACTTCTAGCTCCAAGTTCTTAACAGAAGAGGAAGTATCAAAGGTAACTAAAGAAACTATAGAGAAAATGAAAGCAAACTATTTGAAGGGCATATTCTTAGAAGTCGACATTGAATGTCCGACTGATGAACATGATAGATTCTATGATTACCCACTACTGTCTAAATGACGGCAAGTAAAAGCGGAAGAACATTCCGAGTATCAGAAGAGTTTCAAAAAGAAAGACGATTTATCCGAGATATTTGGTTTGGATTTACTTCTTAAAGAGAAATATATAATTCATTATCGTTATCTTCAGTTTTGCTTTAATCAGGTTTATGTGCTAAAAAGGAATCATATAGTTAAGAGTTTTGATTAAGAGGATTGATTGAGGTCTCATGTTGAATATAACACTAAACTTAAAAATGCTTTTAATAACGATTTTGAAAAAGATTACTTTAAGTTGTTAAATAATGTCTTCTTTGGAAAGACGATGAAGAATGTCCGGGGTAGGACTAATATAGAGTTAGTTAGAAAAGACAGTGGTGATAAGCTTCTAGAAAAAAGGAAAAGCAGTCCTAGACGCGTTCATTTGATAATATTTAGTAAGGATTTGGTAGTTGTCAAAACTAGTAAGTCTAGAGTGAAACTTAATAAGCCAATCTATTTTTGGTTTGCTATATTGGATATTTCTAAGGCGCGTATTACAAAAATATGATTACGAAGTAATGAAAGATCGTTATGGGGTGAAAATAAAACTCGCCTACACAGATACAAGATTCATTAGTAATGAGGATATTTACTGAAATTTTGTATAAACAACTTCGAGGAGTATCCTCATCAGTTGGACTTAAACATATAATCCTTTACACACTTCTATTTATAGAGCAATGCTAAATAGCTGCCATTATCAAGAGTAATAAGAAGACTGTCGGTAAGTTTCAGGAGAAAGTTTCTGATAAGTATAAAGATGATATACCTAATAACTCTACGGATGTTGTTTTACAGGAAGGTCTCTTTCTAAAGCCGAAGTTGTATTCCATGAATGTATACAAGAAACTGCTGTACGGAACTTTTAGAATTGAATGTTCTGCAAAGAAAGCAAAGGGTTTACAGGAATATGTTTTAGTGAAGAGTTTGACTTATAAGAAGTATAAGAATACTTTGGAAACTAAGGAAGAGTTGGTATCACGTCAGGTTAGGTATCAGAGTAAAGACCAAATTATATACGATTAGCTAAAAACGATTGCACTCTCAGCGTTTGAAAGCAAGCGATACCATTTGGAATGCTGTATCCACACGCTAGCAGCGATGAAGATCCTGGTAAGCGTAGTACTTCTAGTAAATCATTTCGATTGCGTCAAATGAGTCTACTTAATTTCTTACGTTTATATAGGAATGAATCTGTCTTTAAAAATTTACGAGAATATGAGAGACGATTGAACCACTCTCAAGTTGACCTTCCTAATATTTTACATCACTATAGAAAAGAAAATGTCTATGCCAGCTGCTACTACCACTGCGACTGATATCACCATTGCTGACGATGCGACTAAATCTTAGAAACTGAAGCTACGCATCGATTACCTAGTTAAATTGAAACTCATTCCTTCCTATGCTCAAACGCTCGCTTCTGACATCTCCGTATTTACTGATACGTATGTGAAAAAGTTTTATATAGCTTAGTGTGAGACTGAAGCTCAGAATCTCATCAATACTGGCAATTCCAAAGTTACAGCTGATTTGGAGGCTAACGTTAGGACTCAGATTGACAATAGGCTGGATCAGGATAGTGAGATTAGCAGTTACATCACTTGGCTTTCAAATCAAACTCTTGCAGTATCCACACTCATTAGCAGATTTAGTGGTGTTGAGCCTGATATAAAACCCATCATTAAGGATCAGGTGTATGCAGTTTTGACAAGCCTCTCTACGGGTATGTGTTCGCGTCAGACGAAAGTGTCTGCTAGTATCGAGATAGGACAAGTTCCAATCGTTCCATAGACAGCTCCAGCAGCAACCACTGTTATTGTTAATTCAGTCACTTTTAATCATAATAATAATAATGCACTTGATAAAGCGCCCTCAGAGAACTCAATCTCTTTCTTGGCGCTTCACATTTGCTGCAAAGGGAAGCGCGATTGAATCGTGAGTAATATCATGCTTGATAAACATGAATAAAATGTTTAGGGGTGACATGCACAGGGTCAGCATGCAAGTGTGGTTAGTGGCAGCATGCACAGTGTCAGCACGCATAAGCACGTGTGATGGACGAATCACAGGGACCCACTAAATGCTGTCCCAAATAGGTGTGTTTTTATGTTCTTTTTAAATGTGGTCAAGTCAGAGGATGTTCTGATGCAAGTCGGGAGGGAGTTCCAGGCTTTCGGAGTATACGAGCTAAATGCACGGTCTCCAAAGGATTTGAGGTTTGTACGATGTAGTGGTAAACTTTTGGATTCCGAAAAGCGGGTGGTACGATGCTTGGCTTGGTGGGGGAGTAGATCTGAGAGATAGGCTGGAGCCAAAGAATGAAGGGACCTAAAAGTGAGTGACAAGAACTTGAAGTCGATCCGTTGCTTGACTGGTAGCCAGTGCAGGTCGGCGAGAAGGGGTGTGATGGGGCAACTGCGACGCTCACGACAGACAAGCCTAGCTGCAGAGTTTTGCACCATCTGTAATCGCCTGATTGCACATGCCGGTAGGTCAGCGAGCAGTGAGTTACAGAAGTCAAGACGGGATGTCACGAATGCATGGACCAACTTAAACGAGGTATCCTTATCTAAACAAACCCGAATTTTAGCAATGTTATGTAGCTGAAAGTAAGCAGACTTGACTGTGGAGCTGATGTGGCCGTCTAACGAGAGGTCACTTTGGAACATGACACCTAGGTTTCAAGCTGATTAAACGGGAGATATGCTGGCAGAACCAATTTTGACCATATGGCATATCCTCTGACCCTATCTGTTATGGCAGTTTTATCCTCGCATACATTTTGAACTATATGATCCCAAGTTGAGTTGCTAATTATTGACGCATCTAGAGTTTGCATATTAGTACTAGAATAAGGATCTTTTAAACGATTTTACTGCATAATAATAATTAAAGTCTACAATTATCGAATCAGATGGAATATATAATGAGAATTTCATACTTTTAAGGAATACCGTTGGACGTGATCCTACAGAATCATCATAATTATCATCTGAATTGCGCACTCCTTCACTTACTAATATAGAAAGACCATTGTTCGTTGCAAATTCATTACGTGTAGGTTGAACCAATCTTAGTTCGCTAATCATAAGTTTAATGATTGTATAACTTAATAGTGGAGGTCTTACAACTGATGATAGCCTTGATAGAGTATTTACATCTTTGATGCCAACATTTTTTTAGTCCGGAACTCTAAGGTCTCTAACCATTCTTCTCGCTTGCATATTTCTAGGAAGCAAAACTAAAGGTTCTTGAATAGCCTAACCGTGTTGTACTGTTAAAGTTCCTTGATTCAGTAAATGTTGTCGTAAGTATACTATACCTGTCTGCTACCTGTGTATCAATATCGCATATACTAGCTTCTAAAAGTAACGTTTTATGAAGTGTATTACCCACACTAAGAGTAAGCTTAGATCTCTTAGCTATATCTTTTCATTTGTTAATTTCGTATCTGCATATGATTTAGTAAATCCATCATTTCAATTTAATGCTTTGGATACTTTTACGTATCTTTTATTAAAGGCTAATAGATTACTTCTTATTAGATCTTCTCAATTTTTTCTAATGAAATTTGACTCCATAATATCTGTATTGAGCACATCATCTAAATCGATATCCAAACCCGCATCAATTACTCTATTATTGTCTAGATCTAACGTTCCAAGCATTACTGGATCGAGTCTTTGTAATGCCATTCAAAATTATAGGCCTATTTAAACATCAATCATTACAGGATCTCTCAAATGTGTTGCTCATATTACACTAAGTATATTTTAAACAAAATTGTTATTAGAGTCTAAATAATATCTTCCAAGCATTTCACACGTCACTCCATCAAGATCAGGCTTACTATAGCGGTATAACGTTAAAGCCTCCTAGAAGTTGACCTGGAAATGTATAGTATGCAGCTATAACAAATCCTGCATTAGGAATGATGGTATTTGGCATTTGTGTTACCCATCCTGTTTTTCCTGCTAATGAATCGGATAAGCTACTATCGTAATATTCTCTACAGTTTACTAATTTAAAATTTCCATCTAAAAGATTTGTAGATAGCCTAACCTAACACCGTCATTGGGATCGGTAGGATCTTTTGCAATTCTTGTCATGTTGTTACTTATATCTAGAATACCAACCATCGTATCACCTAGTTTAGTGAAAACGCGTCTTCATAAATTTAAAGTTAGGTACATCTAAACCGCCATCGGAATCAGAATACACGGATAATGTGCCTTCAACAAAGAGGTTACCATTAACTCTATCATCTCTATTAATAGCAACTTTTCTATCTGCATAATCCTTCGTCGCAGCCTCGCTACGGTCTACTGTATTCGCGAGATTAATCAAACGATGATTATTTATATCCAAATCTGGTTTGGTCCAGGGGTTAAGTTGCTCGCCCCGATCAAAGTCTGGCTGAGGTCGTGGGCTCAAGCCCCGAGGCATATGTAAAGCGCCTGAATAGAGATTAAGTTCTCTTGGGGCGCTATACAAATGAATTATTTTTTTTTAGTTTTTAAATCTCCGTCTGCGGCTGTAACTCTGATAACTTTAGTTACGTAATTTTTAATGCATATTTTTGGTTGGTTGCATCGCCAGCGTCCGCAGCATCAGGCAAACCTTTAATGTTATTACCATTCATGTTTAGCGTTCTTGACATCACGTCTCCAGTCTTGCGAAAACAGTTTCTAGCATTGCTACCATCTCTTTTCTAAAAAAAGAGCATTCCTTGTATTAACAGCTTTGTAAATATAAGTAAATCTAACTAATCATTTCCAATGTCAACGTATGACATGTCAATCTTTTAACTTATTGCGCCTTGCACATTTATTGTGTAACTTGCCCTGCCATAACTTTATTGCTGGAGTCATTCAATCTTGTCCAATGAGGATCACCGTATAGTTTCTAATATACAGAAGTGTTTTCAGGATTCCAATCTAAAGAATCTGGAATGATAGTTTGAATCGTTAGCAGATAACTCAATAATTTTCCTTTCATGTCCATCACTTCTACATAGTCAGGCGTGAGTTTCGTAGGTATAATATCTGTCGTATTTCCATTTACCATTTGACTTATTGAAAAACTGTAGAACGTTGGCCTATACATTCCAAAAAAGGTGTCGCATGAATGAAAGCTGTTTTTATAAACTTTGTGTATGTAAGATATGATAACTAAATCAGATCAGTTAGTCGGACTCTTAACGTTTGTGGTTTTAGCGTTTCCCATATACATTGCTACAGTAGCGTTTCCATTAAGAAACTGAGATCTAATTTTTAAGTACCCTCGATTGATAATTGTATATGGTCTTTCATCTCGAAATCTAGTTCTATCAATAGATATTTCCCCTGTGCCTACAATGTTTATGCAATTCAGCTGGCTTGTCATCTTTCCAACTTTCTTATCTAATTTAGAATCGAGTTGCGGTTTAGTCACAGCATCGTTATTAGGCGTTCCATCTTAAGAGTTTACGATTTTTCTGCCTTTGAAATTTTCCAATAGGAAATATCTTAGATGGATAGCATCACTACTTAGAGTGGGTTTACCTACGGTAGTTAAAGTATTATTACCCATATCCAAATCAGTCAACAATGTAGGGTCAATCGTTGTCAGCAACGTATCTGTATAGAATGGAGAGGATTCTCAATTTGAGTGATGCACAGAAGAAAGAACTGCTATCGGGTCAAACGATGCGATTGAAATATTAGCAGATGACAACAGATTTTCCTATAAAATTAAATAAAGCTAGCATTATTAAAATTGGCAAAGCCGTTCATTATTGAGTTGGAACAACAATAAAGATAACGAAACGAAGGATTGTTGGTGACTTACAAAGTGGCAAAGATGGAGTTGCTAAAGCGAAGATTGCAGTGGATGCTGTGAATAAAGATGCAAAAGCTGTTGCTATAGGCGTTTTAAAATATGCTCCAAAGTTGGCAGCTAAGCTAAATTTGAGAGAGTCTAACAGGATAGCATCTATGATTATAAACGCTCTTAAAGCATTTGAAGCAATTGGAAATGTTACGAGCGTTGCAGGAAAAGGTTTAGTTGTAATCACGGGAATACTCAATTTAGCTTTATTCATAAAGAAGATTGTTGGCGATATCGCTTTTGCTAAGTATGGTTACGCTATTTGGAAACAAAGAATACAAATAATGATGGGTTTAAAAAATGACTGCTATTTTAGAAATCGGTCTGTATATCCATGATATACTGCTTGAGGCTGAGAGAGATCGTGACAATTGGTATGAAAATCCTAGCGCTTTTCTAACTGACGTGTTTGAAGAGGAGGTTCAATGAGATATGACATAGTTGGATCCTGTAGCATGAAGACAGGATTTTTCTAAAAGTTGGGTAAGGATGATTTCTTCCAGAAATTCCAGCTATAGTGGCTACCATCATAGGAAATATTCACTACAGTAGGAACAGTAATATACGTAGCCTCAAAAATTGCATTGTTTGTAAAGACAATCATTGATACAACAATGTGTACAGCGAAAGCACATCATATGAAAACACCTGAAGAAAGAATAAAAGCATAGCAGAGTAACGGACTTTCAAATGCGATAACAAATCTTAAGCAGCTTATGAAACGAGAAGTATACATTGATCTGTCAAAAGAGGTAGCTGTGAATGAAATGAATTCCAAGTTGACTGAATTGATTCAAAAAGTTTGAGAACGTAATACATAGCTTGGGAATCGCTTCGATTAATTAACTACAAACGTTTCAGAAAATAGGAAATAATTAAAGCACGGATTAGATATTAAATTTTGAAGACCACCAACTATAAAAGAAACCTTTAAACAAACGTTCCTGTATGGAATGCGAGATGATTAAAATTAATATAACATAGGATTGAAACTAATATAGAAGATGTACGTAGAAGTGAAAGTGATTCTCTTAGACTATCAGAGACTGGTTATTGTGAATAGTGTAGCTTCTCCACTAACTATAATTTTACCGTTTAGGGCTACATATGTTATCCTAGTCCAGTAGATTCATTGATGGTTACCACTGCTCAAGTCAAAAGTATAAAAAGTGCAGAGAGAGGATTGGGAGGAAAGATTACAAACCAAAACGCAGCTTCAGGCGAATTGCAATACGCACTCGTTGAAACTTGGTTCTGGATTCTTGGGAAAATTAGCTATGAAAATATTCGGTGATAAGGAAGGGCGTGTATGTCACTACATTAAAGAAATTCCGGTGAATATGTTTCTGATGGAAGCTGTAATAATACTAGAAAGTACTCGTATTGTGGTCCCTGGTTTAAAGTTAAGGAACGTTTAACAAAGGGATATAAGGCTGTCCACGATTTAGTTAGAGCTTGTAAATCTCGTGCTATTGATTGCAACTATACTTCAGATCTTAAGAAGCCAAAGCTGCCTCTAAAATTGCTTCCGATCCTAATCAACCAGATTACGTTCGTAAAGATGCTGAAAAAGTAGGTGCAATAATGGCAAGAAAAGCATGGCTGGACTTGGGCTTAAGAAGAAAAGAAGTAAGATTTAGCATAAACGATTGGACATGGAAATAGTAATGATGATTGCAACGTAATCATTTCATCGCCCGATGTTTAAAACAGCCTTTCGTGTTCTTGAATTTACGAGACGACAACACCTTTAAGGATTAAGTCCTTGTTTCTTAGAGGCTTCATCTGCAAGCGAAACGATCTTGTTTTTAACAGCCTCATTAGAATCTAGCAATGCGAACGCAGTGAGATAGCGTTTACCACCCCTAAATTCTCTGAGTTGCAACCTAACCTTGAGAGGAGATTCCTTATTAATTATTATTCTTAGATTAGAAATTGTGACTGACTTGATTTCACTTTCTAAAATGGGACACTTGGATCCTCTACCTAGAGTTCCAATGCGCAGTCTGATTGTAGGACCTTCTGGATGTGGTAAAACGCAACTTTTGTGCAACTGTATATTTCTTCCTAATGATGACGGAAAGCTTCATTTGCATTAAAATAAATGCTACATCTGCGCTAGCAGTCTAGATCAGGATTTGTACAAAGGAATCAAGCAATAGATGGATAAAAAAGCCAAAGGTAGATTCGAAGGGAGGGGATAGACGGAATCAAAGGGGAAAGAAGAGAGGGGATTGACCGAATCAGAAGCTTGCCTCGAGTAGACAGCTCTCATAAATCTGATTAAAGTGTGGTAATCTTGGATGATTTGCTGACTGAAGATCAGTCACTTATTTTGGAATACTTTACGAGAGGCAAGCATAAGAAGGTAAACACGTTTTACCTGTCTCAAAGGTTTAGTGGCATACCCAGAAGAGAAATTAGAAACAATGCAAATCCCATCACCATGTTTAAGCTGAACGAAAGGGATATAGAATACATATGCGACACGTATGCAAGCAACATGGAAAGCAGAAAGTTTAGAAATTGTGTTAATAATAGAACGATCAACAGGTATGATTATTGCGTTATCGATCTCACGAAAAAATAAATTCAGTTTTGCAGAGTAGATAGTTTTGCAGTGTAGATCCTGATGTTAAACAGCCATCGTTTTGGAATCCCTTTATGTAGAAGATGAGCCCCAGCATAAAGTGGTTTATAGAACAAGAGAAATATTTTAACGGTGTGGATAAAATGTATAACGCGAGGCTTTTTTATTCGAACTGGAGATGCAAACGTTAAGAGATAAAATTTAAAGAAGAAACTTGGCTGAAGCACCTTAAGACAAACGAGCTATCAAGATGGCAGCTAAATACCGAACCTCTGATATAAGCAATTTATCCTATATAAAGTTACGTATATTGGGTGCTATAAAACCTTCGCTCGCTGCCTCAGCTAGAACTTCTAAGATTGAAGCTCCTGGTGCAGGCGTCAGCAGAACGTCAATCAAAGTCACTCAGAAGGTGAGAGAAGAAAATATAGATGCAGCTAGAAATCTCATAAACGCTTCTATAACGAATGCGCCTAACGAAGAAACGAGAAATATGTTGATGGAGTTTAAAAACAACATGCTCAAATTTATGGAGTCAATCCTAGCACTGGAACTCCTAAAGTAAAGTCTACAGCAACCATTAGAGAAGTTAGACTGGAGGATTTACCTCCTGGAAAATAAAAAAGTGGAGTAAAAAATCCGTAAAGATGTTTGAAAGTACTGGTTATATGGCTTACCTAGAACAAGCGTATTCATGTTTGACTAATTCTAAAAGCGATAAGAATAAAGAACTTCCAACGAATAGAATCCATCATTAGCTCTCAACCCAGTGAGGATATACTTTACGAAGAACCAACGACATCCACACCCCAGAGAAGAAAAAATGGCGTATATATCGGGTAAGATAAAAGGTAATAGTAGTGTAAAGGGTAAACTCATTTTATGGATGAAAGAAATCGCTGCTGGAAATACAGGCGTTGTCAGTTCCATTTTTTCTGCCGTAGATTGTTATTTGGGTAATGTTCACAAGGCTCCAAATAAAATTATAGCGGATATAAATAGAAGACTGGGAGATATCACAAAGAGTATGCGCGCGATTGAAAAAATGGATGGTGACATACTCAAGAATATGAATAAGATAAATAAAGGGTATTCAATATCCCTAACGTGGTAAATAATCAAGCGTTTCCACAGCTTTTACTCCACCCATAAAGATAAATGGATCAGAAAAGATTGCTCTGAAAAATTCTCAGGATATAATTATTTTAAGAATATTACTGACACTAACAATACTTGTACACATCGATTATCTGGGGGATGTGAGCGAGTTATTGCGTTGAGGTCTGGTAACTATTCAGTATTTACAAATGTTGGATGGTCAACTGGTGTGATAATACTATCAATAACAGCATAGTGCAAAGTAGAAGTACTGACAAAGTAACACTTAGAAATCGGTGCTGATAAAGCAACGTTGAAAAGATGGATCATTCTGCCACCTGACAGCACTTATCTAGCTAGTAAATCAAAGATTACTCCAATTTTAAGATTTGCTGTTGACGCTTATACGACAGATCCAAACTTTGTTACTACACATCCAGAAATAACACATTTAGTTGCGTGCACCGCCAATACTAAAACGTATTCCGAAAAATATGTTCTCGGTAAGTTCTGCCAGCATGACTATGGCGCATTGTGATAAGATGGAAAACTCCAAGAGTTACAGTAACGGAACTTAAACTCAAATATTGGGAAAGCTAGTCTTTAGTATCGGCTCAGGTGAATTGATGGCTTACGAACCTAGTTGTCCTAAATATCATGTTTTGTCTACAAACTCTTTGAATTCTATTAGAGTGTGGTTAAAGGATCAAAGTTAATTACCTTCAGATTTTAATAAAAGAGAAATCTTCGTATACCTTAAAATATTAAAGAGTTGATATAGAATGAGTGCTATTAAACTTGTCAGTAGTAGTAGCGATAAATCTGAATGGAGCATGCCTCTAAATCCAAAGATATGCACACTAAAGGGTGTACAGAAATTGGACTTTAAATAACAGAGTTTACATACGTAAATATACCAGTATCTAATATCGCTGCTACGAATAACGCTTTATATTACAAGCGTAGAGACGATGATGATGCATTCTCACATGTTGCTTTTCACGACCTCGGCCCCGAGGTCGTGGATTCGAATCCTTCGGTGGGCGATCCTTTATCGCCACTGCGAGCGGTGGTGATAGCCGTAAAGGCTCTTCTGTCGCTATACAAAAAGAGGCTGTTAAATCAGCTAGTATTTATTTATTTTACTTGTGATTTTTACGAAAGTGATTTATTAGGTATGGCATTGAACAGGGCTTTAGCAATTGCTGGTATTGGCGATAATATCACATTCAAGACGGATGTCGATGGTAAGTTTATAAATGCCAATCAAGGATGCCTGTATGGTGTTTCTAGGATCAAAAGCGTTTGTCGGTAGAAATTCGGTCAGTCATACTCCAGGCTTCGTCTCCAACTTGCAAGGATCTAAAGATCCTGCTATGGTAGGAAGCACACCTTACAAAGACATTGGGAAAGAAATGTATTTTTCTGGAACATATGTAGCGAGGAACAAGATGCAAATACCATCTAGCGAAGATGTCAATAAAGTAATAGTAATATAATATAATAATAAAGTAATAGAGTAAACTTTAGTTGGTGGATAGTAGCAAAAATTGTTACTAAAATTAAATTATTATTAATGAGAAGCCGTGCGAAGCGTTATTAATCAAGGTTTTGGCAGATAAATTTCCACGTAGAAACTTACACATGCGCACTGACAATCCATCATTTAAGATTTTGCTTTTGGTGTGCTCAAAGAAATATTAAATCAATTTATTTTCAACGGATCAGAATAAAAAAAGCGTGGCTACCATTAGCAAAAACTGTAGTCACTGTTGAAATTAGATAAATAATCATGTAGAGAGCAAGATGGGCTGTACTAGAGTTCATGGAGGTAATGGAAAACCGCTCTTCGGAATACGAGCTGTTCATACAGAACGTGGTGAACTTAAAAAGCCAGTTGATTTTGGTCAAAAGAAAACACGGTACAGATATTCTCGGTGGAGTAAAAAAACAGCAGCCGACGCTGGAATTTATATTGCGAATAAAGTTAAAGAAGCAAAAAGCGCTGAAGAAGCAAGAGTAACTCAAAAAAGATTGCAAGATGCAAAGCTTAGGAAAGAGGAAGAAGAGAAAAAGTGAAAAGATGATGAGCGAAAGGCCGATGAAGAACGTAAAAGGGTTGTTTAGCAAAGAAAAGATGAAAAACATAAAAAAGCAAAGGAAAGAGAAGAAGCGGATTATGACCGAAAGTCAAGAAATGGCGATCCTGTATGTATAAAGAATTAGACAGATCGATGACGAGCATGGCTAGGAAAGAACCAGAAACGACATTGAAAGAAACTAAGAGTCGAGTGATTTAACCACCTCCGTATAACTCCTCTTCTCCTGCAATACAGAAAGGTGGTGGTTCCCCAAGTGGAGTTGGTGGTGGTTTATACGTTAGGTAAAGAAGATACAGTAAGTTTTAAGACTATTATATAGGGATAATGGATTTGGATGTAGATAAGATATTTCAGATGACAGATAGAGAACTGTCTCCGTCACCCCATCTATTATATTCATATTATGAGTATCATCTAGCTGAAAGAATTCAAGAAACTGCAATTACTGCTGGAGCAAATTGTAGGTTCTTCGCAGAAGGTAGGAATACGGATTACTTTGCTTTACTATCAGCCACTTACTTATTGGTCGAAGGAAGTAGAACACTGCGAAAGGGTGCTGCAGCTCAGGCACCCGGTATTCCTATTAGTGATACTCTCGATATTTTCGATATTCTCGATATTTTATAATTAGTGACGCTCTCGAGCACCTGCCGGTGGTGACGTTACGCGTGTTAAAAGCGAAGTCTTGGTTTTTTGAGCCAACGAGACCTAGGATTGGTGGGGTTGAGGTTGAACGTATTATTCTGACTATAGTATGGCTGTTACTTCTACAGCTCTAGGAACAATGTTGTATCCTAACAATTATAATAGGGGTAAAGGATTGACATTGTTTGGGAGAAAGAATCAAAGTGCTGCTGATACAAATTACTAACTGCCAGCTGTAGGAGGTTGCAGTAGCCACCGATGCTAATCCTTCACGCTAATCCTTCATAATGCTGCTGCTGGTAATTCAGGTTGGGTGATTAGAAAGCTAGCACTATTATCTCAAGTTCAATCGAATGGGTTCCTCAGTAGAATTCTGCCTTTGAATAGGATTTCGGGATTCTGCGCAGACACGGATGAAATCCTCAACAGTACAAACATTGAACTCGCTCTAAGAAGATGAGCGTTTGGTGATGTGAATGTGTTGCACTTTTTGGCTGCTTCGACAGCTACTCCAGCGAACGATGTAAATAGTGGTGCTAGGATGTTCCTCGACAAGCTTCGCCTAATTATTCTTGAAGTTAGGCCTAGCATCTCGATAGAAAGATTTCTCGTCGATAAAACGCGAGAATCGAATGGAAGAATTAAACTAATTTAAACAAATAAAAGGCAGGCATAAAATATCACCTATAAATAATAGCATTCAGCGAACGTATCGGCTTTACGTTAAAGCGCAAGATGAACACGTTAGGTGGCTTATAGTCACATTTAAAAATACGAATAATTTTGCTGGTTACGCAGCTAATAACGCAGTATTTAATCAAGCTAACACTAACAGCATTACAGTAAGACCTAAAATTGAAAGTCAGTATCCAGAACTGATCCCCGTAAATAATTTTCCGCAATCTCAGTGCTCTTTGGCTTACATGGATTTCACTCGATTTAAGAAACAATTCCTAGGTGTGAGCGAAAACGTGGCTGGAACTGAAATCTCTCTTCATTACTATGTAGCGCTATACTCATTCCACGCTATCGACTTTCGATTCCATGAGCAATTTCTCAGGAATACTAACATTCTTGATATCATGATCAACTCAAGAAAGCAACACTTGACCAAGAGAACTTAAGCAACTTCCGCCCAGTTTCCCTTCTACCCTTTCCATCAAAGACACGGGAACGAGTCGTGGTAGTCCAACGAAACTCGTATATTGAAACTTCAAATCTTGTTAGTAAGTTCCGGTCTCACTCCATAGAGTCAGCATTGCTTCGATTGTATAAAGACCTACTTAAGAATGCAAACTTAGGTAGAGTCTCTGTGTTTGTTTTTCTCGATCTTTCGGCAGCTTTTGATACTATAGATTAATAAGTCCTTCTTGAGCTCCTCTTATGTCGCCTGGACATCACTGGCACTGCATTACAATGGTTCAGGTTCTATCTTGGTGGAAGGCTCCTGAGTATTTGTGTGAATGGACAAAGATCATCTGTGGAACCTCTAAAATATGGGATACCTCGGGGCTCTGTGCTTGGTACCGTTCTTTTCACGGTTTATACTCACCCTCTTGCCGATGTGATTACCAAGCACAATCTAGGCTTTCACTTCTATGCGGATGACACCGAATTGCACCTCTACTTGTATCCCTCCCAGCCCTCTATCAAGTCAAATTCTCTCACTCGTTTGCTGCATATCTTGATGACATCTGTACATGGATGGCAGCATACTTTCTTAAATTTAATGATGATAAAACCAACTTGCTAGTTATGGGCAAACCAAGTGTAATTCAGAAATCGGAAAGGCTGATACTCACGCATCACCTCCACAATCAAGTCTGCCTAATTTCAGCTTCATAACATTGCTAAATTTCGGGCCTGTTTAGACAGGGATACCACATCTAAGTTGGTCCATGCATTTGTGACATCCCATCTCGACTTTTGTAACTCGCTGCTTGCTGGCCTACCGGCATGTGCAATCAGGCGCCTACAGCTGGTGCAAAACTCAGCAGCTAGGCTTATCTGCAGTGAGCGTCGCAGTTGCCACATCACACCACTTATCGCCAACCTGCACTGGCTTTCAGTCAAGCAACGCATCGAATTCAAGATTTTGTAACTCACTTTTAGGTCCCTTTATTTTTTGCTCCTACGTACCTGTCATATATACTGTCTCACCAGGCTAAGCCTCGTACCACTTGCTTTTCGGAATCTAACTTTTTACCGCTACCTCGTACAAACCTCAAATCCTTTGGAGACCGCGCCTGAAGTTCGAGTGCTCCCATCGCCTGGAACTCACTCCCGACCTCCGTCACGACATTTCCTGACTTGTCCACATTTAAAAAGAAATTAAAAATGCGTCTATTTATGACAGCATTTAGTGGGTCCCTGTGATTCGTCCTTTATGTGCTTATTAGTGCTGACACTGTGCATGCTGCCACTAACAACATTTGCATGCTGACCCTGTGCATGCCACCCCTAACCATGTTATTCTTGTTGTTTATTGAGCATGCTACCATTAACCATTCGATCGTGCTCACTTTTCGGCCATTGTAAGGTGCCTAGAAAGAGATTGAGTTCTCCGAGGGTGCTTTATCAGTTGTATTATTATTATTGTTATATTTTAATATTATTATTATCACCACCACTTGCAGATGGCAGTAAAGAATCGCCCACTACAGGACTCAAACCCAACACCTCGGTCGTGAAGAGCAAGCACCTTATGGTGCTATACTAATGTTTTATTAATTTCATTATCAATGGTTTATGGCTAGACAGATAATATAATATAAATAAATAAAATGATGAGTCAATTTGTGCTTGGTGCTGTGTGGAGATTTCTTCGAGATACTACCGTGGCAATTTTGCTCTGACCGGGTTTTATGCTACAGTGCACATCAGGCAGTAAGCTTCACATCAGTACATTAAGTGTCCACCCCCTGCTAAATAATAAATAAATCCTAGCTGATTAAGCAGCCTCTTTTTGTATAGAGACAGGAGAGTCTTTACGGCTATCACCACCGCCTGCAGTGGCGATAAACGATCGCCCACGGCAGGAATCGAACCCTCGACCTCGGGACTGAGGTCGTGAAAGCAACCGCCTTACCTAGTGTGCCATCACGGCTCACCAACTCAGGCTACATCACCAGTAGGCAACCAAGGGATCTGGGCTACTTCGTTTTACTCGTTATCAGAAATCCGTCGGCAACTGTGTTGCTCAATATTCTGGCCTCACTCACTTTGCTTTCACTTTCACTTTCACTTTCACTTTGCGGTGTTGGAGTGAGTGAGCAGCGCCTACTCCAGCTCCGTAGTATTTGCAATTACCTGCAATTCCCAAGATCCACCATCGTGATGAAATCTTATTTTTCTTTTAATGACTGTCTTTTAATGACTGAATTATCTACCTGTCATGATGTCGGTTAGCATTTGAGGATTGTACACCATCAAGCACATTGCCTACTCTAGGTCAAGGCAGATGCAGCAGCAGCAGCAGACAGAACTCCCAGTTCAACAACCTGTATATCAAAGAAATCTCTGCTTGGCACTCAGCTCCAAACTGATCGTGGCCAGCACATTGCCCGGTTCCTCCTACCCACAGACTCATGGGTCGTACAAGATGCAATTCCTACTTCTGCTGATTGCATCTCACACCAAGATCCAAAGGAAGTAGGCAAGTGCAAAGACGATCAGTCAAAGAAGTCAACTGCAGTAGGAGGCCGACAGAGGCTGATGGAGCACAGCTGCTTCCAAGAGCTGTGCATGACGTCTGCCCATGCTTCAGCTCACTGCTCCATAAGGCAACAGCATGACCACTATCTAAGTGACTAATAGCTGCTCCTGCAAATACCAGCATCCCGGCTAAGGTCGGAAACACACATGATGCACAGGTGGAGGAGTTAGGGGCGATCAGAGTGGCACTCTGTCTGCTGGTGGCCGGATGGGGCATCTGTGCTGCATAGTCAGGTAATCCGAGCTGCTGAGACATAAACAGCCCTTTAAGGCAGGTGAAAAGGCTCAGGCAGCAAGCCTGGCTGGGCAGCTGGTGTTGCACATATCGGGATTTATTGCATATCCAGACCGGACTGAGATAGGACGGAGCTTTAGGTCATAAGGAACTTGCAAACACAGGCTCGCTCGGATTACAACTTTAGGACAATGCTTTATAATCGATTGCCTCTTGACTAAGAAAGTCACCTGCCACTTCTCTACCCATGGATACTTTGGAAATCAGCCCACGTGAATCAAAGGGAGAGCTCTTTCTATTTGTAATTGAATGAAAGTGTACATGCAACTTTTTCATCACAATAATAATTGTACTAATACTACTACTAATAAAATATTTAGGTAGCACCACACAGGAGAATCAAATTTATTTATAGGCACTATAATTACATACCCTGGAAATGAAGCAGTTTTTGTGCAAACACTAATCTGCTGGCATGCTTCCTTTCTAGCATTCGAAAGTGTGTGGAAAGAGCTTTAGTTATCTTGAGGTGCCATAAAAAAGTCTTACTATTGTTATTATTATAATTATTCTTACTATCTCTTGCGTAAATCAGCAGACTTCATCCATGAATCAATTGATTGTCATCGACCGACCTAATCTGTTTGACAGAGCATTAGTGATGGATTGATATTTCTTCCACATCCTCATACACGTTCGCTCACCTTTAATCGAGAAGACAAAAATATGCACTCTCGGCTTACTGTCCCTTACCCGTAAACTTCTGTATTAGCTCAATCATCAAGACTGTCATGTTGCAGAACTTGAAAGAATAAGACACAAAATTCGTGTCCTTCAACGAATGAAATAAACTCGTTTCTTTAAAGTGGGTGATAATGAGTGCATATTGGTTAGGCTGACTGCAACTGAGCACAGCAGCCAAACTCTCAAATAACGTGCTGGGCAGCTGCTGGTAAGGTCCACATATTATCCTTGCTTGACCCGAGTCTCGACAAGGAGGTCGCCTGACAATTGAAAACTATCCCAGGAAGAAAACCTGGCAAAGCGTCATGAAAACGATGTGGAACGCTGTCCATAAATACTGCTAGAATGAAAACAATAATTACAGGTTGCTTTCGCAGCACCCTAAGCAAACTCGATCTCTCTCTTGCTGATGTGATTGCCAAGCACAATCAAGGCTTTCACTTCAATGCGGATGACACTCAGTTGTACCTTTGCTTTGATCCCTCCCAGCCTTCGAGCACCTCAAATTCTCTCAACTCCCTTGCTGCATGTATTCATGACATCCGCACATGGATGACAGCAAATTTTCTTAAACTAAACGATGATAAAACGGTGGTCGGTGACTTTTTGAGCCTGTGACTTCAGAGTTCATGCACGATCATCGTTGGAACACACGTGTTAATGTGCGCACACGCGAGCGCGAGTGATGAGCACTCATATATGTACAGTATTGTATTGAGCAGCAAGTGAAACTAACTTACTAGTTATGAGCGAACCCAGTGTGGTTCGGAAATTGGAAAGGCTAACGCTCAAAATTGGCTCTGCCAGCATATCTCCTGTTGAATCAGCTCGAAATCTATGTGTCATGTTCCAAAGTGACCTCTCGTTAGACGACCGCATCAGCTCCACAGTCAAATCTGCCTACATTCAGCTTCATAACATTGCTTAAATTCGGGCTTGTTTAGATAAGGATACCACGTACAAGTTGGTCCATGCATTCGTGACATCCCGTCTCGACTTCTGCAACTCACTGCTTACTGGCCTACCAGCATGTGCGATCAGGCGATTGCAGCTGGTGCAAAACTCTGCAGCTAGGCGTGTCTGTTGTGAGCCTCGCACTTGCCACGTTAAACCACTTCTCACCGACCTGCACTGGCTACCAGTCAAGCAACGGATTGACTTCAGGGTTTTGTCGCTCACTTTTAGGTCACTTCATTCTTGGGCTCCAGCCTATCTCTCAGATCTACTCTCCCACCAGGCCAAGCATCGTACCACCCGCTTTTCGGAATCCAACAGTCTACCAATACCTCGTACAAACCTCAAATCCTTTGGAGAACGTGCATTTAGTTCGTATGCTCCGAAAGCCTGGAACTCCCTCCCGACTTGCATCAGAACATCCTCCGACTTGACCACATTTAAAAAGAACTTAAAAACACATCTATTAAGGAGAGCATTTAGTGGGTCCCTGTGATTCGTCCATCGCACGTGCTTATGCGTGTTGACACTGTGCATGTTGCCACTAACCACACTTGCATGCTGACCCTGTGTCACCCCTAACCATGTTATTCATGTCGTTTATCAAGCACGATATTACTCACGATTCAATCGCGTTTCTTTTTGCAGCAAATGTAAAGCGCCTAGAAAGAGATTGAGTTCTCTGAGGGCGCTTTATCAAGTGCATTATTATAATTATTATTATCTCCGTCTCCAGGCATTTTTCAGCTCTCTGGTAGATGCTAGCATGAGTCAGGTGTAGCATCTACGAATTACCTAGAGAGAGGGAGAGAGATTAAATTCTCTGAAAGCGCTATGCAAACGTATTACTATCATGAGCAGCGAAAGCAAGAACCTACGTTTGAGCCGCCATCGTTTGAGCCTACGTTCGAGCCGCCATCGCTCGGTGCTCACCGAAGCAGCATGCTGCAAGGAAAGGCAGATGGGAAATCGCAGGCAACCGTGAGCGCCAGGCAATTTGCATGTATTTTGAGGATTGTTGGTGTATGTATATATATATATATATATATGTGTGTGTGTGTGTGTGTGTGTGTGTGTGCGTGCGTGCGTGCGTGCGTGCGTGTGTGTGTGTGTGTGTGTGTGTGTACGTATGTATTTATCTCAGTCAGTAACTCCACAAAGACGATGTGGATGTTACGAAGGAGAGTTTTGTATATCTCACTCACAGATTAAGCAGCTTTCGGCACCTACAAGAACATTCATCTCAGCCAGCTTGGCTGAAAGTCGACAGCGTTAGCTATTCGATCGTGCTTGACTTGGGTGTGACCAAAAGGTAGACTTAACGACTGACAAGAGCACGGCACCGCTTAGCCCAGTGGGCGGGGCCTCGTTGCTGCAGAACAATTCATGAAGGGAGTGTCAGCACTTCTTTCCATTTGCACTGTGCCAGAGGAGTTCAAAGCTTGAGGAGTTCAAAACTGCAGGTGGGAGACTCTTGTTGCTTGCTCATGGATCAGCTCTGCGACCAAATTGCATCCATAACTAACACGGCTCAATGAAGGAAAAGGAAAGCGGTAAACGGACCGTGAGCACTGGCAGTTTCAAGAGCTGGCTTCGCATCGTTGTATGAGCAGTCGATTAATTGGTTAATGAGTCCTTTGGCCAGTAGATATAAAATGAACACGTTGCTACTGAAGGCTCGAACCATTTTAAACCAGCTCTCGTTTCAGCTGACAATTCTGAGCTAGCTTCATTCGTACCGGTATAAACCGGTTCGAGGCCTTCAGTGGCTAGGTTTTGATTCTCCATTTACTCAATAACTCCCCTGAGCGAAGTTAGCGAACATCTGTTTCAATTATTTTTTAATCAAAGGGAAAAGTTGTTTACGATATAAGCAAAATACATCGTCATGGAATAAGATGACTGCTGCTGAGGTTAAGAATGCTTTTGCTAGAATAGTTTGTTTAGTTGCTAGAGAGCTTCATGTAAGGGGATTTCTAAATTCATGTCTAGCAGCTTTAATTTTTTGTAAGATGTTAATAAGAAAATATTTTGGAAAAGAAAACACTTTAGTAAAGGGATACGTTTCTCTTTAGATGTTTATTATTGTCACACTTTGTTAGAGCTTGCCGGTGTTATAATCGATCCCGCTACAAAGATATGGTATTTATCATTACCACTAGAAATAAAGGAAGTGATTAAGTTTAGAAACTTGTGAAGGAAATACCAGATGAATTAACTTGCATAGACCCACCTATGTTCCACTTAGTAATAAAGATATCACATCAAAAACGCTTGAACGGCGGTTTCTGAAATGATGTCGAGGAATATAGTGGTATAGAGTGTACGTTACCGTTGAGTGATTATTGAGAAACTATTAATTATTGCCTTTCGTTCTATCTTTAAAATATATTAATTAGCCATCTTTCTCTTTTTACCTAGAAAATGGATAGAGAAGAAACTATTCAATATGTAATTAAGCATGTAAGGAGACATTTTGATTACTTACCACCTATGGGAGGTTACCCCGTACTTTGCATTGTCGTTGAAGATTATCTAGAAACATTCTCAACATTATGACTACAATTAAACTATCACCAAGTCTCCAACATGATTACTTTATAGTTGTACACTGATGTTCCTACGAAGTGAATCCACCTGATGCACAGATAGAAACTACTGTTTTCGACTCTACTACTGATTACAATCTTACAGTTGATCAATACTTGTGTGGATTACCAGTCATAGCTTCCATCAAGTATTATAATTTCATTCGTGACATAGAATCAAAGCCACTTCTTAGTTATGCTGATAAAGCTTCTTCTATCTTCAGATTTTTCTATCCATTCATTTTCATTTAGAATTAAAGAATATAATGAATAACCATAAAAAGATGCCTAAGAAAAAACCTAAGATGAGAGTTTGCCTACCTTATAGCCAAAAGCAATAGGATTAGATTTTGTTTGAAGAATGTTACGTTAGATACATACATATTTCAATTCTTACTCATCTTTACAAGTGTTCTTTTCGCGATTATCAGATCTTACATTAACGAAATCAATACAATTCGTCACGTTTCCATAGTTTTAGCTGGTGTAGATTCTCTAATTGGTTCAGCTAATAGCTTCATTTCACAAATTGAGAAAAAAACACTCCAAACTAGTTGCCAACGATAATTTATTAGAAAGGGTTATCAATGCATTATTTGATCATGAGGTTACTCAAGATGAATTTCAGGAAATAATGATTGATGGAATGAACCTGTAAGACTACCCACGGTTTAGAAAGTTTTCTCTTACAAAGCTTGTCTTATTATTACTTACCTAATATTTAATTTTGACCTCATATAAATATTGTCCAAGCTATTTTAATGTAATGTAATGTGTCTGTAACTCCACAAAACCATAAAGGCTATGTGATTGTTATGCAGGAGAGTTTTGTAGAGCGAACTCACAGCCTAAGCGGCTTTCGGTACGCATTCGGCAGCCAACAGACTTCCTCTCACGTAACAAAGAGAAAATGGGAAGCATAGCAGAGTCAGGAGAACAGTTGAGGTAGTGAATAGCATGGAAGTAGCAGCTCAGGACCTCTGAAAAGAATGAGCCATACTCGGCAGTAGGAGAGTAGTTGTCGTTGCGTAAGAATTGTGGAAGCGAGTTCCACAGTCTAGGACCTGCAGAGCAGAAGCTTCTGTCGCCAACGGTCTGTAAGCGGAGGAATGGAACAGCTAATTTATTGTCCGTACAGGACCTGAGGGCACGAGTAGGCTGAAAATCCAGCATTTCAGCTAGGTATGGAGGAGCCAAACCGTGGCAGGCCTTGTGGGTCAGCGTAAGAACTTTGCTCTGTATCCGTTGCTCAACCGGCAACCATCATTGCTCTTTTAGCAAAGGAGACGCGTGGTCAAACCTCCGGGACTTGAAAACTAGCCTTGCAGCCATATTCATAGCCAGCTGCCTTGGCCTAGTTGCTTTCTTCTGTAGCCCAGCCAAAAGGGAATTATAATAAACAAGCCGAGACAGTACTAAGGAGCTAGTTAAATTTTTTTGCAACCACTGTGGAAGACAGCTCCTAATCTTAGATAGGGATTGGACGTGATGGCTAGCTGCAGAAGCAGTCTTCTGAATGAATCTTTTAATAATTAGGCAGCTGTCGAAAATGACACCTAAATTTCGAACAAGGGGTGATGGTCGTACAATAGCGTTATCTATTAGAAGAGCAAAGCCTTTTAATCCAGCCACACGCTTAGGGTGTCCTATGAGTAGCAGTTCGGTTGTATCGTCATTTAGTTTCAAGAAGTTTTCCGACATCCTGCATCGACTGTCAGCAAGGCAAGCATTCAGTTTATCAGCTGCTGCAGCAGATTCCGACGGTTTGAATGACGAATTCAGCTGAGTATCGTCAGCAGAAAAGTGATATCCTGTTCCGTGGGCCTCAATCACTTTTTTCCAGTGGTCGAGTACAAATGGAGAACAACAAGGAGCCGAGGACGGACCCTTAAAGGACTCTTCAGGTGACCCCTCTCGCGTCGTGAGACCTGACCCCACACGACACGGATTGAACACGATCAGACAACTACGATTTAAACCACACCAGTGCCCCGCCTGCCAGACCCATTGCTGTTCTCAATCGTTCAAGTAGAACATCGTGATCAATGGTGTCGAAGGCAGCTGACAGATCTAGCAGAGCTAGGGCAATGACATTCTCGTCATCATTACGGCATAGGATTTCAATGTTAACACGGAGGGGAGCAGTTTCAGTGGAGTGCTGCCTCTTGAAGTCTGATTGAAATGTTTCTGACATTTCATTCCTTTCAATATGTGCAACCAGCTGCTTAGCGACAATTTTTCAAGAATCTTTGACAAGAAAGGAATAAGGGAAGCTGGGCGATATTGTATGAACCGTCAACAAATAATTTGCAGCAGAAGCTCTTCCTCTGTTTCCTCTTTCTCCCTCTCCATCTTCTAACAATTATCTAGCACTAGTTGTTCCTAATTCTAAAGGTTTCTCACCTTTGTAGTTTGGTTTGTTTATCTTTACTTTTTTATCGCATCAACTAGTTTGTTACCAATCATTGAAGTTTCGCAGTATAGTTCAACTAATCTATTACTTTCGGCAAGTCCACCCTCTATCTCTTTCGCCATCTCCTGCTTCCAAATCTTGCTCATACTGATACACGAATAATCTCTCAGCAATTGCTCTATTCATTCTCTCAACTATCGCCACATTCTTCTTAGTTA
Source organism: Cristatella mucedo (assembly GCA_009760855.2). Classification (NCBI taxonomy): domain Eukaryota; kingdom Metazoa; phylum Bryozoa; class Phylactolaemata; family Cristatellidae; genus Cristatella; species Cristatella mucedo. The sequence goes on along the minus strand of WPIO01000010.1, from coordinate 7,789,093 downwards.
CCGCTTCTCTAGTAATCGCATCGTGTTTTTCAATTTTCTTTTGAAATTCTCCTTTAAACTCTGATCCAGGATCTAAAGTCATTATCCTTGGCCACGTAAGTTTACTTTTTGAGTATATGCTTCTTATAGCTTGACTCACATCTATAACAGCCTTTGTTTTTAATGGTTTGGCATCTTTATACCTACTCACAACATCGACAACACACAATGCATACTTATAACCTTTTCTATCGGGCAGGTAGATTATATCTGCTCGATGCCGCTCGTTCGGTATGGTAACATGAACGAAACGGCTAGGAGGTTGTCTAGGTCTACTCTTGAATACCCGACTAATGGCAGCATTCTTATCATATTCGCCTTTCATTTACTGTTTTGAAAGACATGCCTTCTATTTAATATATGGCTTTGATTTGCAGCTTATGTAGAGTAGGAGTCTCAAGACAATTATGAGATATTTAATGCAAAAACCCATAATTAATTTGCCCCAGTAGTCAACCTGCAATCATAAGACGGTACAAGTTTATGTGATCTTACTGCAATGAGAACGAAATTCACTTTGCTAGCGATGGTAAAGTTTGCATGAATTGTTACGGCTAGATGTGCAAAAATTATTTTAAAACATCTCAGATATTTTTAAAGATAAAAAAGAATGTGAAACCGTGCATTAATTGGTTGGGGGAATGTACTGACTTCAAATCTAGGCAACTATTCTTATCTAACTGCAAATGCACCCCATTCATTAAACATCAGATCTATTTTACAAGATAGTTAAAACGATGACCGTGATCTTTAATAGTTCTTGATAAAAAAAAAAGAATATCACACAGTTTAGGAAGGTATCATTTATAATATTTCACCTACTTAATTCATTAACTATGTAGAGAGATTAAGAGGCTGAAATTAGTGTTTCCAGTTCTACTACTAACTTTAAAACCAGCCAGAATTCTAGTAAATAGCTCGTAATATCTCCACCCTCAATTAACAATTATTGTCCTTGTATCACCAGCTATTAACGTAATATTGAGTTGAGTAAGATAGTTTTGAGCTAAAGGCATACACCTATTCCCTCTAAGTACATATAAAGAAGCGATTTTTATTGGAGGTTTATCAATAGTTGTCCAAGTGTAGGGGGTAGACAAAAGCATTTCGCCTTGCAGTGTAGTTCCAGGTAATGATAGGACTACTACTTCGCTACGTCTTCTACCATTAGCTGTGTCTGCATAAGATTGGTTAGCAGCATCGGCTGGATTCATCATTGGTTATCTTATTATTACTCAGGCTTAGGTCATACCCTGCCGGAACAGACTTTATTATTACATCTCGTTTCGTACCTCCATAAGTAACGCAAACGTTATCCCACAAAGAATGCGGAGTAGTAGAAGCATAGTTCCAATAACAAGATGTCATAGCGAATCCTTCCATATTTAATTGTCCAGTCATTGTATCGCCAACTTTTTTAACTTTAGAATCCAGTTGGCTTTTAACAACCACATCACTAGAGCTAATAGCAGCGTCTACGCTAGTACATCTTTTATCTGAGCAATCAATCCTAGATGCAGTAGTCATAATGGATAACTTTGAAAAGTTCTTATCGGCATAAATTTTATTCATAGCATCTCCAAGATTGATCGCATCCTAAGCATTTACAACTTTATTGCCAGTCATATCCAAGTCTGCATAACTCATTCCGCAAACGTTGGCCATATAGTCTCCTTTCCTGAGCATTCTTATTTTATAAATTTTAACTTAAGCTCTATTGGCTTCTTCTGTGACTACTGGAACTAATCTCTTAAATCTATCTTTATCTGATCCTCCAACGATCTGAACGCACATTTTTAAGGTAAAAGTTAATATTTTACCCTTTTCCTTTCTTCTTATTGAATCTACCATTCCAAAAATCAGACTACATTTGAAATTGATATATATATATATATATATCTACCAATTTCAAATGTATATATATACATATATTGGTAGATATATATATATCTACCAATATATATATGTATGTATATATGTTGGTAGATATATATATAGATATGATTATGATATATATTATGATATATATATATATATATATATATATATATATATATATATATATATATATATTATGATATATATATATATATATATATATATATATAGGCAGCACCGTTTTGAAAAATTGGTTTGAACGACCACAGTGAAAGCGACCCGAAGTCGACCGGAGCAGGCTCCTCAATCCTCAGAAATTGAACTGTCCCTTGAAGCATTCTGAACATCTGGAAGTTGTTTACTTCAGTTTCTTTAACAAGTTACAATCGATTTTTTCCTAGGTACTGATAGTCCCCCTTGAGTCGCACATACATTGTTTCTATTCTTGGAGGCTGAAACACGCTCGTATGTGCCAATAGCTTCATGCAAGTCATTCCAAGCCTAAGTATTTGCTGGAAAGTTGCATTGCGAGTCTAATACTTCAGGATTATATTAATAATAATAATAATGCACTTGATAAAGCGCCCTCAGAGAACTCAATCTCTACTAGGCGCTTTATACTTGCTGCAAAGGGAAATGCAATTGAAGGGTGAGTAATATCGTGCTTCATAAACAAACAAAATGAATAACACGGTTAGGGGTGACATGCACAGGGTCAGCATGCAAATGTGGTTAATGGCGGTATGCACAGTGTCAGCACGCATAAGCACGTGAAGGACGAATCACAGGGACCCACTAAATGCTGTCCTAAATAGGTGTTTTTAAGTTCTTTTTAAATGTGGTCAAGTCAGGGGATGTTCTGATGCAAGTCCAGGCGAGTTCCAGGCTTTGGGAGCATACGAATTAAATGAACGGTCTCCAAAGGATTTGAGATTTGTACGAGGTATTGGTAGACTGTTGGATTCCGAAAAGCGGGTAGTACCATGCGTGGCCTGGTGTGGGGAGTAGACCTGAGAGATAGGCTGGAGCCAAAGAATGAAGTGACCTAAAAGTGAGCGACAAAACCCTGAAGTCAATCCGTTGCTTGACTGGTAGCCAGTCAAGCAACGGATTGACTTCAGGTGCAGGTCGGCGAGAAGTGGTGTAACGTGGCAAGTGCGAGGCTCACAACAGACACGCCTAACTGCAGAGTTTTGCACCAGCTGCAATCGCTTGATCGCACATGCTGGTAGGCCAGTAAGCAGTGAGTTGCAGAAGTCGAGACGGGATGTCACGAATGCATGGACCAACTTGGACGTGGCATCCTTATCTAAACAAGCCCGAATTTAAGCAATGTTATGAAGCTGAAAATAGGCGGATTTGACTGTAGAGCTGATATGGTCGTCTAACGAGACGTCGCTTTGGAACGTGAGGATGGATGGCATACAGAGTCGTAGAGATGCATAGCGGCCATTCACCTCAACTTCCGGCATGAGAGCGGCTACAATTCATAAACGGCTCCAGTGGCGTCCTGCTGCGGAGCTGCAGCTAGGAGTTTGGAGCTTGAGCCTTAGCCGCAACGCCTTGATTTTATACCTTACATAGGCTCCATAGTGTAAGGCATCTATAATCATATTTGCCTGTTATTTGCATAAGCATGTACTGCCACGTAGATGAGTATTTTGCAGCAGTAACGTATTACGCGTGCCCCGCCGGTTGAGGTACGATAGGATGATCTCGAAAGCGAAAATCGTCCCACTATGCGCACCGCCTATACCCATCTTTTCACGTATGTGCGAAAGAGGGCTACGCAGGCTCTGGCGTTTTAACCAAGCTGAGCTCAACACCAGTGACTGCCTTCGGGGCGTGGCAGGCGGCGGCTGTACTTGCAAGCCGCCTCTTCCGAGTTCTGCAGTTTAGCCATCTGGCCCAAAGACTAAAAAAGCCCAGTCTTGCTCTCACTCTCTGACGCGATCGTCAACGCTTACTATTTAGGTGCTTACTGGTTAGCAAAGCGAAGATCGACATCAATTCTACGGCGATGCACAGCAAAAATGTTCACTTGTGTCAACGGACAACTACGAAAAAATGCTTGCATGTATCCACTCAGATGTATATTGGTCGTGAGGATATCATCATTGAAATTTATTTTTTTTGCGATAATGTCACGAGTATTGGGCTAGTAGCTGTGAGCACGTGCTTGACTAAGGATACAAGATGCCAATATAGCATTGAACAAATTCGAGTGATGGGAATACCTTTAAATTAAAGGGAAGTCGCATTAACGAGGCAATGATTCTCCCGTCCAAACGACTTGTTTTACACCGCAACGGCTGAACACCTTTGATGAATGACTTGGGGTTCAACAAAATTATGTTGTGGCTGAAAGCCGCCGAATATCGTGCGAAACAGACCCCAGCATGAAGCTCCTGTCCTAGTATCCTGCAGGTCTCATTTAAATAAGACGCCCACTGTACCCGTAGAATTTGGCTCGAATGTTACTTATGCTTTCTATAGGGTGTCCAAGAAAGCTCCTGTCAAAAAAGGTAAGGTTATTTAAAAGCCTCAAGTGAACACAGTTGACTCAAGTGTATAAGAATATCGGATATGGTAATACTACTCATTGGAATATTAGTTCGGCGTTACAGATTTACTCTGCATATGGGAATACTCCACCTATAAGAATAGCCTCGTGCCGGCCAAAGCATTTTCTTATAAGCAGAGTCGACTATGAGTTGCAGACGACAGCGGCAGCAGAGGTTCACGGCTATCATCAAATCCTTTGGAGACCGTGCATTTAGTTCGTATGCTCCCAAAGCCTGGCACTCCCTCCCGACCTGCGTCAGAACATCCCCTGACCTGACCACATTTAAAAAGAACTTATAAACACCTATTTGGGACAGCATTTAGTGGGTCCCTGCGATTCGTCCTTCATGTGCTTATGCATGCTGACACTGCATGCTGCCACTAACCATATTTGCATGCTGACCCTGTGCATGTCACCCCTAACCATATTATTCATTTTGTTTTTCAAGCACGATTTTACTTACCATTCAGTTGCGTTTCCCTTTGCAGCAAATGTAAAGCGCCTAGAAAGAGAATAAGTTCTCTGAGGGTGCTTTATCAAGTGCATTATTATTATTATTATCATTTCCCCTTCCAGTGGTCAATAAAGGATCTACTGCTACAGGACTCGTACCCACGACTTAGTCGTAAAGAGAAACCCTACCACTGGGCTAAGACCCAAGGGCCGTTACTACCCCTTCTCGGGCAAGCATCAATACATAGTTATATGGCAGTTTCTAGTCTGCTGTAAGCGAATATTCATCTGCTTACGAGGCCGAAGCCAAACCCCCAAAAAAGTTTCGGTTAGTCGGTAGCAATTCACCCATTCCCAACGCATTCGAATAAGGGCTACAGAACCTAGCCTATCGAAACCACTTACAGTTTTGAGACAATTTGCCATAACTTACCAAGCGATTGGTTTTACAATATATACACTGCAAAGCCTTTAAATAGGCATATCAAAGCAGCCTGTAAGCATTAATGGCGTTTCTTGGCAACTCTTTTGAGTACAGCTAGTTGCCACAGGGAACCATGATTAGGCTTGGTCAGTGTATACACACAGCTTCTTGCTGCTTGGTCTTATGTAGCATCACATCTTTAATTATTGCGGTCTGTGTTTGCAAGCTAAAGAAAAAGAAAATCACACGTACAAGGCAATAGCATCCGGCAGACAGATACTGCAAGCCCTTTTGCCATAGCATAGAACGATTAAAGGGTGGTCGCCTGCTGCCTTTCTATAGCAGTACCAGCAACAAAAGATTTGTCTGGCCCAACATTGACCGAATACGGAGTGTACTGGTCTACAAAAGCAACTCAAAAGTACCGAGTGTCACCTAAATCCACATCACATTACCACCGAGTGGCCCACTAATACTACCCACGGAAAAGCAACTAGAAATCTGCGATTTTTTATTTTAAAGATTTCTTTTGAGCCTAGTTAAGAAACAGCAGCAAAGCATATACATGAGACATTGCAACACCATTTTGGTCCACCTTGCTTACAGGCAAGTAGCACCTGACGAATTCAGTCCTGCCTTCACAGAACGGCAACAGCAGATCAGGCCTACACAGCTGCCGAACAAAACCCAGAGACACGTACTATTCCACAATAATCACGGTTTCAGGTGTATGGACCCAGCCATTACTTGCCTGAGATCAACAATCTTACAACTACAACAGCAAACATGCAACGACAAAACAGACATCGTGGTCATCACATGTGCAGGACCAAACCAACGAAGCAACATGCTGTATTGGAAGGCTCATTAGGCAGGTGTGGCAGAGCAAGCATAAACAAGCAGCACAAAGAGAATGAGAGTACACAACGATGTGCCGTTCAGATCGACCGGTGGGTAACACAGCCTCTATGTGCGATGCAACAATTGGCATATCTACGCACCGTTAAGGCATTTAGAAGACTAGGTATAACGGATGCTGCCCTGGCTGAGTCACGTGCGACGATGGGGTCGGGGGCGGGACCGGGGCAGTGCACTGACGTAGCTGCTCCTGTCGGGCGCTCGGTTCTTGCTCAATCTGTATTGCTTCGGTCCGGTCCTTTTCAGAGTGGACACCAGCATCATGGAGAGCACCATGCCCAAAATCTATCAAATGTGAGCAGCACCGAACTGAGCATGCTAAGTGAGCAGCATACACAAATGCCATCGCGTTTAGTCGAAAGGGGCCGCATAAAAGAGCTGCAGCCACACGAGCCGCATGACGTTGCAATCGCCGGCCATTCATTACCAGCACGCTGCCAAGAGATACAGAAATACAGCCGAGGATCCCAGCATGCTCCTGCAGCATATGCTCCATCTTGGCACTGCATGAAATACCCTGCAATCGATCAGAAGAACGTAGGGCACAGGTAGCTCATGATAGACAACGTGTGCGAACTGATCGTGGACTTCGGCTGGGAAGAGACACAGCATCAGGAAGGTAATTAAGAGGACATTGCGAGCAGCAAATCATATGCCACTTCAATGGAAACAGCACAGTCAGCCAGCCAGTCTGCACTGCTAGCCGGACTCGCGATTCACCTTGCCCTCGTCGGCATCGCTGATGCGCTTTCCTAAGTCTGTTATGCACGAAAGAGGCACTCTCGCCGGATCGCTGAGATTATCATAGCCGTACTCGGCGATGGCGTCATAGGCACCGCAGCAGAGGAAAGTCGACTGAATGAGGCCGACGTATGTGCGGCCGATGGAGCGATCGCCGAGACTGTAATAGCTCCTAGTAAACTTCTCCAATAAACTGGACGAATGCTCAATAAACTAAAAATACAAGCCGATTATAGCCGCGGCAGTGCAAGCAAAGGCATGCACTGCCGGGGTACTGGCTCAATCTCTCGGGCAAAAAAGGTGTCCTTGAATTGAGTTGACTTCCAGGTGATACATGCTTGCACAGCCACGTCGATGTGAGCATGCCAACACTGCATGCAGAAGCGTGATAGTGTAGCAGTAACCAGCCATTACCGTGGCTGCCTCGCTAGCTACAAGCACTCGATGCGAGCTAGTTGCACTTTTCGGGTCGGGGCAATCTCATTTATACAGGGTCACTGCCTTGCAAGCTTGAGAAAGCTGAGTTACAGCTGAACGACGGGTGGACGACAGTGACAGACAGGCTCTCACAGCGGAAGCATAAGCCCGTGTCAAGGGAGACGATCGCATCATGAGCTGCCACCAACTAGAAGCTTCGACAAAGTGGCAGAGCACGTGCAAAGCCCGAGCATGAGGCAAGCACACATGCCAGCCGTAAATCATGCTAAAAATCAATGCAGCTGCAAATCGCGATCCCGGTGCTTTTTTCGCAAGCGAGGCACACTGCCGAGTACGGTGCAGCGTGACGGAATAAAAAAAGACTTGAGCTCGAGATGAGGCTTCGTGCACCTCGGACGGGACAAGCCTGCCAGCCGCATTGCGTGCAGGTCCAAAAGAGTTCTACTAACCGAGTCCTTCTGCACGAATACCCAGACGCCAAGGCCTGCCAAGAGCAGGAACGACACCACCAGACTGACGAAAAACTGCAAACATAGAAGACAGGCTGCTTCTTAGCCGACCGAAGCAGAGCAATAAGGCAGGAAACGCCACTCGGTAAGCCTGCACGATGACCACACATGGCAGACTCGCCCCCAAGGTTCACTCGTCCTGGGGCTGCTGAGCGCATGCACACTCACATCAGGTGTTTGTCGTGGCCCGGTGCACAAGGTCCTATGAAGGCAAGATCCCTGCCACTGCCTAACCTTACTTCCTACCTGCCCTTGACCTTTACATCCCTGCTAAATGCCCTAACCTTGAATTTCTGCCGGCAACCGTGAGCTACCTTTTTTCTGTGCAGGGTACCTCACGACCGTGACCCGACGAAGGTGCCAAGTGATCCCGTCAGACGGCTGCTAGCGCACGAGCCCGCCCTCTCTTGCCCCGGCTCCTCGGCTGCTGGCCGTCAGTACATTTACAGTTTTCTACCGACGACCAGTGGCCCACCGCAAGAACAAGCCACTGCCGAGCTGGGGCTTGATCAAAAGGCTTTATTGACAGTATGGCTGCTCTAGCATAACAAAAATCACGTCTGCAGCAATGCAGATTACGACGACCGCATGCCTACGACGAACACGGGAAGCTTCTAGAACGACATTACCGGGCCAGCACGTGCTGCCGCTTAACTATCAGCATCAAAAGCAGAAAGCTTCCCTGTCCACTATCTCCAATAGCTGCTTGTCGGGCAGGAAAAATCGGAGCTAATAACTTCGAGATGGTACTTGACAGAACAACACACGCTGTTTCTTACAGCACTATAGAAAGTGGGTAAAATATGCTAATTGATCATTGCTAGATCACGCTAGAAAAAAGTAGTACATTACAGCATGTCAGCACCTGCAATTACACCAGTCGACTAGCCTGTCGGTACGGCCAGGCACTACATCCAGGCCAAAGCAATACAAGAAGAGATACATATCAGGAAAAGAAGAGCATGCAGTAAGCCTTGTTCAATTCAAGTAGCCAGCCGCCTGGTGCATGAGTGTCCACTTTCGGCACTTTAATTGGCGTCCTTGATGGCACAGCACAGCAGCATGGCAAAGACCATTCCGAGCAACTGAAAGTGAAAAACCAACCACACGTCAAATCGGCACAAAAGCAAAGAAACACACAAGTGTCACACAGCTGCCAACCCCGAGCGATGAGCGATAATGCGATGCATGCCTGGCGAGCACTCAGTGGGCTGGCTAACATGGCACCCTTTGCCGACAACGGTAATAACACGAACTGTGTCAAAAGCCGTGTGGTACTAACCACCATTATTGAGACATCACACAGCAAGAAAGAAAGAGTGCATCGTGTCGTCCTTGACAGCGAAACCTACGAGCCCCGGGATATCTGAGGTGACGATACACTCTTACCAGCTCACTCGAGCACAACAAGAACACGATGCCGGCAGATTCCAACTGTGCACAGCAGCAGCCGGACCAGCTGACCAAACGTGGCTGTGCATGTCTGTTTGCATGCAAAAACTGGCCAGAGCACGACGACCGACAAACCGTGATGGAAGCATGACTCCCCAAATGCTCGGGCTCCACAGCTGCACCGGTGTATAGCTAAGCAGCAGGCTACCGAAAAGGAGAAGGTAGGAGCATTACAAAAAAATTAAATGGAATGGTTTGAGCCAACCCTTCACATTCGTCGCACAGACAGAGACGTATTGGCATGTATGAGCAGCTCCCTCCACGCAGTTTCTTGTCCAGATCAGTATTTATCACAGTTTCCGGCACACAGGAAGTTAAAGTGAGCAACAGAGTCAGTGGACTTGAGCAAGTTAACAAATAAGTGACTTAAAACAGGCTTTTGCCTATTAAAGAGTCTGGAAGTATAACTACAAGCGGAGTGACCATATAATATTCGACTACAGCATTTTTGGTGCGTTCTAGCATGCACTGGTCCTCATCAGCTGGCCACTCAACTGATAGAACCAACTTTATTCTACAGAGACTAGACTCTCACAAGATGTACAGACATGGAATCACGAGCTTTTTAGTCAGACACCAGAACCTGATCTAGCAGAGTACATTTGGAAGTTACCATCAAATTTAGAATGATACTCTAGCTGAGTTAAAAATCACCAAAAATCATACGACCTACGGCAGTTGTCTGCAGTCATTGCATAATGCATACAATGCCGCAAGACGTAGTAACTTTCTTGGCCAGAACGTGCTGCAGTTAGGAAGGCAAGGACGGCTGAGTTCCCCAAAGTTCCACAAGTTTCAAAATCCCCAAACATGAGGAAACAGCTGAAGCCATATGGCACTGTAACATGCCTCATTCAAACGAGCACTCGTCAAGCCTAATGTGAGAGTACACGGCTATACAAATCATGTAGTCGATGTTTTTCCAAAAGGGGAGCCAACCGGCACATCTACTCTTGCCAGTGGCTGACATATGTGACTGGCATGAGTGATGAATCTAGGTTGTCCCAGTCCTGGGTCGAGGGTATTTACTGCAAATGATGAAACAGCCCGAAAATCAACAGACCACTCTAATTTGCTCGGACTCCAACCCCACCCAAAACATGCGAAGCATTCCTTGTTACTAAATTGTCATATGCAAAAACGTAGTCGAATTTTTCTCACTCGCTTGTAAAGTTTCTTACGCAGCGAAATTTCTGATGCGCAAAAAAAGGGGAGCCAGCGAAAGAAAGAAAGAAAAAGTACAGCCTAGGCAAGGCGGCAAGGCACAAGCTGGCTCACCATGATGACGCCGACACCAATGGCAACGCCGCTGATGATAACGGTGTGAGCTTCCAGTGCAGCTTTCAGCCTTGACCCACAGCCAGTTAAGCCTTGCTCAATCTTGCCTAGCTGAAGACACAACCATGTGGCGAATCACCGATTTAATATGGCCTCCTAAGCCTGATCTGGCCGCACAGGATCTGCCAAGCCTGTGCAGCAGCGGCAGCAGGTGGGTGGGGCCGGCCTGCGGCATTTAAAGGATGACCGCGTCATGCACTCAGCCGTGCAACGACCCCTGCCGCCCCCACGGCAACAGCTGGTGCGAGCAAGCAGCAGAGGCAGCAGGAAGAAAGCCAGACGATTGCCCATCACTTACGATGTTGGACGACGACGCGCACGATGGAGGTATGTCTGCGAGAGTCGGATAGTCAAGGGGACCGGTCCCTCCGCAGCATTTCAACTCGGTCTGCAGGAGCACGAGCAGAGGCATGCCGGGTGGCACAATCTTCGCATCGGCCTTGTAAGCACTGGCTGTCTTTTTCAGCAGAGCCTCCGCGTGGCTGATGAACTGTCGGGCGGATTCCGCATCAGGTAGGGCAACGGTGCGCACTAGAGCAGCAAAGCTTTCCAAAGGATTCCGGGCGAGCAGCGAGCCCCAAGTGACGCTCCACCTACCGTGTCGCGAGAGACCAGGACCCAGATTCCGGCGCCTACCAGGACGGTGAAGAGCACGAACAGGCAGATAAAAAACTGAAAGAGAAATTGAATTGCAGACATATGGAGAGCTCCGCTGCTCTGCTCTAACCGCGACGGTCAGACCAGCATAGATGCCGGCACCGATGACTCACAGCTACCGGGCGTGCATCGGCAATCGCATGCCCGGCAATTTCATGCCACTTGCACGCAGCCATTTACAGTTCGGGGGGGGCTGGCACTAAAGAGCAACTAACCCAGTAGTAACTCGGGGCAGATAGTAACCAAGGAGTGCCTGAGGCACCGGCATACCTGAAAGGGTACTACCATTGACCAGCGCCGCCAGAGAACCAACAGCAAAGCTGCTACTGGGCGCAATCTTCCACGGTGAATTACCCTGTGAAAACCTGACTGCTTAGGGAAAGTGTCAAGGTCATCACTAAGCCCCCATCTGCCCTTGGTTTTGCTAAGCACACCGAACACGGTCTAACCTATCAATTCCGGTCGATTCTGGCTGCTACGAGGTGGGAGGCAGACGAGAAGCGACTGCTGTTACACCACTGGCTGCAAGCGCATCTGGTCAAGCTTGGCTGCAAGCGCGGTCTGGTCAAGCTTGCTTTTATCAGCCTCGAGATCAACCTCGGTCATCCGCACGGGCAGCTGCTGTGCCTTGAGCCACTCGGCCGACTGGGAGCAGGCCGTTCAAGCTGCACCGGGCAACTGTCCAGCTACAAGCGGGAACCACGTCAGACGTGTCTTCTTTTTGTAAATGCTTAACACCATAGCTTTCTCGGTGTTTCGTTCTGGCAGTGGAAGAGAGGTTGCATAATTGATGCTGTCGCCAGCAGTGGGCGCATTCACCTTGCCTTCTAATCGGCAGCCTTCTTCTTACAGCTTGCTCGAGATGAGATCCAGTGCATCAACTGTGTGCACATTCCGGGAAGAGGATGAGCCAAGAACCAGAGAATCCAGGATGCTCTTAAAATAAAATGAGCCGACCATTTCCCACGAGTGAGCACACTTATTCCGTGTCATTCGTACGATTTCCTCATGCCACAATCCTGACTGCGTCACGAACAGCCCACGTAAGAGAGTTCGGTGGCAGCAACGACGCCACAGCCCCCCCTGCCACATTCACACTCGTAACTAACTATTGCTTAGCCCAGCCGCCACTCCATGCATTCCGAGTCATTGTCAGCAACAGCCTTTCGAACGGCAACGTTCAGGTAAGTCTGGGGGGCTGACCCGGTCGTGATCCCTCGAGAGATGTCACTCCCTAACATTCTAGTGTGAGGCAGCAGTAGCTGCACACAGTCTGAAGGCAGTGGGCTCATTGGTGCATATACACACCAAAACCTACCCGGTCTAACTCAAATGATGAACGGCATTGCTACAGCAGGTCTTTGGGCCAAAACCGAAGGCGGCACAAACAGTTCTCACAGCCGTCCATTTCGTGCTAATATAGCAACGTGGCAGGGCCCAGAGGCCAAACTTATATAGCATATAACACTCCAATAAGATGAGGTGGAACCAATTCGCAATAAGAGAACCAATTCTTGCTGTTCCTAGGTATTGAACCAACGACCTATATAGCGGCTAGTGAACATTGCGGAGCAAACTAATAGTTGGCCGTCCACTCAACGCCTGACCGAGCATGCTGGCAGCTGCCGTGCTCAGCCTATGCTTATTAACAGTCTTTGCTGCTTCATCTAAATCTTCATCTGCCAAGCTGCTCCTTGCCACATAGTGCTAATACTTCTCATCTTCCATGAAGAACAAAATGCAACATAAGGGCTTTTCAAGTCTAACTCTTAAGGCCTAAAAGTGACTGCAGCTATGACTCGACAAAATATTTGTACAATTCGAAAGGCGTGAACAAGGTGAGATCATACAACGAGGTATGACGAATTAATCGGCATCAACTAGAATAAGATTCCAACAGTCACGCATGGTCTGCCACAACCATTCCCGAGTGGTACCCACAAATAACGCTTGCACACAAATACAAAACATGTGATCAGGCATACAAACCTGCCGCACCACTTACATGCTGGTCATAGTATACATATATACACTGGAAGGACAAGTCCATGCAATGCCAGCAAACAGCAACATCACAGACTTACCAATGATTTTTCCTCAAAATGTACTGAGTTGATGATGATCAACTAGTCCTCAGGTCACTCGGCTATAACGCCGCCTCTTTTGCACCAATGTCGCCCATTGTTCTTCTGGTAGATTAATCCTTAGATGTGCCCCTACCTCAGCACTCAACCTTTCTTACGATATGGCACAAGCACGTGCAATCTACTTAAAAAAAATTCCCAACGGTCGTTGCCGATTAAAACTATTCAGGCTATCTACACTACACTATTTTGGGGTTGGAAAATACTGGCTACTTTGGCTAAGTGAGTAGCTCATCTCTTTGTAAACTACTTATCTTTGTTAATTGCTGCCTTATTTGGCATCCAATTTTATTACATGCCCGAAACGTCTATATATTCAAGCAACGAAATATTTTTGTCAGGTGTCTTCCCTCCACACAGCCTATCATACAAGATGCTACCAGATCCGACACCTGGGAAGATACTAGGGCATCCAGTCAAGTTAATATCTACAATTATAAAGTTCTCCAAGAACTCCGGCTGTTCATTCGTCACTGAGTATTACCATTCATTCTAAATAACTTCCCTTATCTAAAGCTAATAAGCAAACGGTTTACTTAGCTGCCCCTGCCTGCTTCTCGGTACAGCATTTAGACCATTTGCTGTGCAGCTGGCTGACTCCAATTGCACCGAGGGAAGCAGGCAGCCGACTGTCAGTAGAAGTACACAAGAAGCACATACAGTTTACATTTTGTCTACTGCAGATTGGCTGATGCAAAGGCAGCAGTCTGAGTAGGTTAAATCTTTTAGACCAGCCATTATAGAAATCAGACTCTTTATATAGCAGCACAGTTAACAGCTTCAACTAAGACCAAATTGGAACAGCTGCGCCTAGTGCCACCGTCCCAGCTTATTGCCATAACAATATAAGTTTCACACCTACCAATTCATTTAGTATTCGAATGCCTCATCATGAGCAATAGCTGCACGAAATGTTTCCCAGCTCTCAACAAAGGCTTGGCCCAGCACGAATACGCCAGCACGGACACACATACTATTTAAGAAAATATTACCACGTATAACATGGGTACACTTGCACAAACGCTACCCAGCTTCGTTGGCAGGTGGGGTAAGTGTGCCACGAGCACATACCGGTAGTAGATGCACGCGGGCACGGCTTATCACCAGGGAGAGCAAGCCGGTCACAACTGCACGACACAGGCGAGCATCAGTCTGAATGCACTGACTCCGAATGGTGGCACGAGGGCAAGTTCACAACCATTAGAGAAGATTCATGTCGTAGCTCGCACTGACTAGTCAACAATCGAGTCATTCCTCAAGATGCTGCACGACCTATTGCAACCTTCTGAACAGCATTCGGCCTAAGCCACATGTGGTGCGCATCACATAGGAGGCACACACACATGTAACATAGTAATAATTCACTACTCAGTGATTGGCATCAATTAGAGTTGCAACTGTTCCATTCGCTGGCTTGCTTTCTGCAGTCAATATGCTTTCCTGTTTGTTAGAACACCGAGTATTACTTTATACACGAGAGGGTAAACCCAATTCAGAATCTACCAATCCCACGGGAGTAAAAATCACATCTGCAGTATCCCACACAACCTGCGATGTCGCTACCCCTCCCAGTCCAATAAATCACCAGACCAAAAGGGCTGTCCATTGATGACCACTGACGAGAAGACAATAGACGATAGGACACTTTGATTATGCAGTCGAATGGTAAGAGGCCCACTTGCCGATGTATGTATGTATCTCCGTCAGTAACTCCACAAAGTCAAAAAGACCATGTGGGTGTTACGCAGGAGCGTTTTGTATAGCGCACTCACAGCCTAAGCGGCTTTCGGTACGCATTCGGTAGCCAACAGACTTCGTCTCACGCAACAAAGAGAAAGTGGGAAGCATAGCAGAGTTAGGAGAGCAGTTGAGGTAGTAAGTAGCATAGAAGTAGCAGTTCAGGACCGCTGAAAAAGATGTGCCATAGTCGGCAGTTGGAGAGTAGATGTCGTTGCGTAAGAATTGTGGAAGCGAGTTCCACAGTCTAGGACCTGCACAGCTAAAGCTTCTGATGGCCGAATCGTCCCGTGAATGACCAATCAAATAAGGAGCTGGCTTAATAAGCAGTGCTAGCTAAGACCCTGAACCAGGTCAAGCAACATGCCCATCGGACGACGAGGACTGGTGCTTTAGTGGTCTGACGAATGCCGGCCCCTGCTCCTTCGGAGCAACGCAGGCACACTGTTCCAATCAATTGAGGCACAGTTACCAGTGTGCCAATGACTCGATGTCCAGCAGAGTGCAAGTAGCAAGTTCACTCTTGCCGATCTGACATCTAACCTACACTTACTTACTCGGCATGTAAGTCTCTCCCTGCCCCTATTACGGCTTGTGCAAACAAACTTGCTTAGCCATGGTGCAAAACCCAGCAGCTAGGCTTACCTGTCGAAGCTAATCAGTCTGCAACCTTCATTTCTAGATCATGCTTAGAAAGAGATTTACTTCGAAGGCTATTGGCGAGAAAGAAAAAAAAATCCCTGTAGAGTATCTCAGAAATCCCAGGCAGCACCCAGTTACTGAAGATCCTGCAGACTGTTTTGGCCAGCCTTTTCCGAGTTGCTGACCCAGCAAGCCCCTCCCCCCCCCAGCTTGGGTAACAGCTGGAGGCGGCCAACAGACTGCCCAGATTACCAATACCTGCATGGGGCAGTACACAATACAAAGCTAAAGAGACCATTGTCTTACTTAATTCGAGGCCTGCTATCCAATGCCTGCAATTAATTGCTTTTGTACCAATGCAGCTCACTAGACGAGACTAGCCAGCACTTAAAGAACTGTGGAGTGAGTTAATTTTTACAGTCAGCTACAGCTGACCGTGTGTGGTTGGTCGATTCACTGTCAACAATTGCCGACTGAACCCAACTGCTTCAGCCTAGCCCCCTCCACACATTACTAGCAGCTTACGGTCATCTTGGGGCACAAATGCTAAGAACCACCGAGATCGAGAAGTTGCTCCTGGTCCCGCAGACTCCTCCTGTGAGCTCAGCTCTGTTATGAGTTTTAACCCTTGCATGACCTACCTTAACACACCTTTACAGGATCACTCAAATTCAGCCAAAATAAATTACTGGCATTACTTGGCACCCACCATACCCACAAAAAAGTCTGTTTCCACAGCCACATGGCCAGCAGTACTACCGTGCAGCCAATGTCTACCACCATGTCTAGTCAGCACGGTTGCCGTGCTTCATTCACCTGATGGAATCACACGTACCGTGACAAGAAGGCACTGGCTCTCCCTGATCGCTCCACAGCAGCCGAAGAATCCCACAGCCATGATCACACCACCGATGACGATCAGAGCAATAGCTGCATAGTATATCATCTCCAGGCCTTCGTTTTCAGCCATTGTCTTAAAGTTCTTGTCGACGAGAGCCCATATGCCGACGCCGACGAGCCCACAGCCCATCAGCTGAAAAGGTCAACGAAGAAGAGTGAACGTATCTCAAATCAGAAAGTTCCAGGGGTACGCGATCAAGCTTCTTCAATAACTCAATAATGGCATGCAATGACACGTGCTTGCTAAAAGTGAGATAAAACAGTAGCTCAGTATGTGAAAGCTGAAATGGCACGAACGAAGAAGAGATGCAGCCTAAGGGCATGCTCGAAGACAAACTATAATTTACAACTAAACTGTATGAAGGCCAAGCTAGAAGTTAATGAATGATGAATGAGCACATCCGAAGTGCATTAAGAACAAACCCTGGTAATAATGGTATTGTTAACTTGCCACATTGTCCGGATTCATAGTATTCCAAGCTGACACATATCTATTGGGCCACTAGTGTACTGAAGGGAAGAATGAACCTATCTCTGCCTGTATCTTCACAAAGCCACTAAGACTGTGTAGGTACTATACAGAAGAGTTTTGTGTAGCACACTCACAGCATAAGCTGCTTTCGGTACTCGTTCGATAGCCAACAGACTCTATCTCACGTAACAAAGAGAAAGTGAGTCAGCAGAGCAGTTGAGGTTGTGAGTAGCATGAAAGTAGCAGTGCATGACGGCTAAAAAAGATGTGCCATTGTCGACAGCAATAGTGTATATGTCGTTGCAAACAAACCGTGGAAGTGAGTGCCATAGTCTAATACCTTCAGAGCAAAATCTATTGTCGCCAACAGTCTTTAATCATGAACAGCTAATTTGGATGTCCAATGTCCATAAGGACCTAAAAGCACGACGAGGCTTAGTCTGGTGCAGCAGGTTACCTACGTACGAAAGAGCCAAGCCGTGGCGAGCGCTGTGGGTCAGCGTAAGAACTTGGCTCTGTTTCTGTTTATCAGCCCACAGCCATCCAAGCTCTTTCCACCAAGACATACATTCAAGCATCTGGCATTTGTAACTAGCCTTGCAGCCACATTCATCGGCGGTCTCTAATCCGGATTATCTCGACTTTCCTCCAACTGGTCTACTCCAGGGTCACACAGTTTTACACTAAAAGCAGCATTTTCTTAGTTTTTCTTAAGTGGACGAGAGGACTGGACGATTTAAGAATAGTTTTAGCTGGAAAATATCGATTGATAGTTCACTACTATGATACCATCGATTAATGGAAGCCAAATGATACAGTCCGACTTAGAAGGCCTGGCACAACGAATAATAATAATAATAATAATAATAATGCACTTGATAAAGCGCCCTCAGAGAACTCAATCTCTCTCTAGGAGCTTTAAATTTGCTGCAAAGGGAAATGCAATTGAATGGTGAGTAATATCATGCTTGATAAACACACTACATGAATAACTTGGTTAGGGGTGACATGCACAGGGTCAGCATGCAAATGTGGTTAGTGGCAGTATGCACAGTGCCAGCACGCATAAGCACATGAAGGACGAATCACAGGGACCCACTAAATGCTGTCCTAAATAGGTGTATTTTTAAGTTCTTTTTAAATCTGGTCAAGTCAGGGGATGTTCTGACGAAAGTCGGGAGGGAGTTCCAGGCTTTGGGAGCATACGAACTAACGCACTAACGATCTATGCACGGTCTCCAAAGGATTTGAGGTTTAACGAAAGACTGCTACTAACGACAGCTATTGGTTGGACCAAGATTACCGTTTAAAAGCAGCTGCAGAGGCTGAAATATGATACCGATCTGAAAACAGCAACACTTGTTAGCAACGGTCTACACACAGACAACTAGCAGGACAACTATGCCACAATAGAGGTGTCCACATAAGAATCGAACCACGTTTTCGAAAGACGAATGCCCGGCAATCTCCATGAGAAGTGCAGCCGATCAACGTCCACCTACACCATTTGCCTGGAAGTCCAAGGGGGTGGGGCCGGCGCTCTATCGCCCACGAGTGGCAGTGGTGCCCACCTACAGCTGATTCAGCACTCGAGCGACTGACTGAGTGCATACAAAATTTGAAAAAGTCCCGTAAGACATGTAAGGACTTGAAGTAAGGGCTAAACTCGGGCAACCTAAAGGTAGCACGGCTCACAGTAAGGCACCAATTTGCTAGGAGTTTCCTGCTAGCTTATACCGTGTGTGTGTCAGCTAATCCTAAGCTCCGACCTGCTCCACAATCATCCAGTTACTGTTGTGCTGTGCAAGGACAAGAGGTAAATCCCAACATGTAGCAGCCACCGACGCGTGTATGCTGCCAGTTTCTTCTTGGCCCTGCTTCGGCCCTTATTCTCGTAGTAAGTCAAAACGGCTGGTACACCTTCTGCTCTTCTTCCTTCTAGCGGCCAATCAGAGCATGGGTATTGTCAGGCGATCAGACTTCGTCGATGGCTTACAAGTCAATTTAAAAATATCTGCCAATACTTTCACCACCGTAGAAGGCGTTAATAATTTCGCTGGTCACTCTCTTCAAAGCAATGAATAAGGTGTGACCTTGAAGATACCAGTGAATGGTCTTTTTCTCCCGTCAACGAATAAGGGGTACCCTTGAAGGCACCCTTCAGCAGTCTGATCTTTACCAGCCGTCAGTTCTGCTCAGCAGCAGATTTTACGATAGACTTGAGTAGAGAAGCATCTTATGCCATACCGTGTCCTTGCTAGGTATCCCGATGAAACATGGCAGCCGGATGAAAAGTCAAGGAATCAATACGGCTAGATAATAAACCGATGAATCTATTTGGGTGCTCTGGCAGAAACGTTTCTTTGTGAATTATGCCAACCATTACATAATAGCAAGTGAAATATCAATGCGGCAGGATAATACACAAATGAATCAATTCAGATGCTCTGGCAGTAACGTTTTTAGTGAATTATGCCAATCATCATATAATAGATAGTTAAATATCACGGAGCAATCACTGATCGTGTTGCTGACTTTGTATAGTCGTTACTATAGCTCGAGGGGTGCTGCTGGCAACTAGCAGGTCGCATGACAGCAGCAAGTCTGCAGACTAGTCGTATCGAAAGCCAGTGCCATAAAGCTACACTTTATTTCTTGATCCTAATTGCTTTTTGGTGCTTCTGGGTACTTTTTTTCGGTGATTACATTAGCCAATACACAATTTTCATCATGTAATTGCTGCCGGGGCTAGCTCTCATTACATTACTTCGACAAACTATGTAGCAACATTACCTCGTGATGAGCCATAACAACTGCTACCTGTACGAGTAAAATCCAAAAACCGCCAAAGAAGCTTTTTAGCTGCAGTGCACAAAAATGCAACCCAAACTTGGCAGTTAAAGTCGGCGGTTGCTAAGCCGATGTTGGTGGACCGGTTTGGGAGGAGAACGGCAGCTCGTAAGCGATATAGACAGCCCTCCAAGGCCGTGAGCCTACGGATAAGCAATGTCGTGGCACAGTACAGTGAACGGCCTACTTACTGCACTCGATCAATGATATCGAGATGCGGCACACGTAGCAGACGTGCAGCTGCCACGCTTGCTATATTCCGCCAGTCAGCGGCAAGTATATCTTCTCATTAACCCGCCGGCCAGGCGCCCTATTGCTACGAGCGCCTCCGGCCTGTGCGGATTTGTCCACGCGGCCCAGGACGCAATGGTTGAGTCACCTAATAAAGCCCTCATCAGCTATGTGAAACGGCGAAAGAATGCGCACACCGACGATAATCAGTCAACGCCGCAAAAAACAAAGAGATGTCCATTGGGAATAAATAACCAATGCGTTAGCTGATTAAAAGAGCTTACGAAAGACGGCGGGCCGACACCGACGTCTAAGTACCGCGACGGCCATATCGCCATCGTACTCCATACGGCCGACCCAGACACGAGTAGCCGTGAAGAAAGATGTTTTCAGAACGTCTTTCCCCACCGCTGGCACAGGCCTATTGCTTAAGGCTACCGCAGGCTTATTGCTAAAGGCCGCCGCAGGCTGTGCTCCGAATGGCGCCAGAGTACGAGGCCGAGCCAAAAGCAGCTGAATAAAACGAGGTCACCGCAGGGGTGTAGGCGCAGCGCGACTTACCCAGAACAGGAAGTTGAAAGCAAACAAAAGATACTTAATGCAGGCATGGCAGCCACCGACACCTTCTCCGTAGCCCATTTTAGTAGATACGCGCGCGGTAGTGACACCAATACTGACTCGACTCACTTAACACCCGCGGAACAGACCAGGCGCAGGCGCGTTGACCTCGACGGCACGGAACCGCTATCACCGATCTGCCAATCGCCTCTTGGCGCTCGAGGATGAGGGCGACCGCAGTAAGAGCCGGTAGTAGTTTTTAGAGTTTATTCATATAAAATAATACTTCGTTTATTTGAACATATCACCTTGATTAAAGTGACAATAAACACCGCAGAATGGGTACAGCAACTACCGGGTAAGGGAGCCTGGGCAGGGTGGGCGTTATCTTAAAGGATGTTGGCTACGATTGGCTCCTTGACCCTCAGCCGAAGGACTCATTAATCAATTAATCGTCTACTCATACAGGGATACCAAGTCAGCTTCTCAAACCGCCAGTGCTCACTATCCGTTGACCGCTTTCATTTTCCTTCATCGAGCTGTTTTAGTTATAAATGCAATCTGGTCGCAGAGCTGATCGACACTCCCTGCATGAATTTGGCTGCAAAAACAAAGGCTAAGCCGTGCCATTGTCAGTCGTTAAGTCTACCTCTTGGTCACTCCCAGGGAAAGCACGATCGAAAAGCTGATGCTGTCGACTTTCAGCCAATCTGGCTGTGACGAATATTCCAGTCGGTGCGGAAAACTGCTTAGGCTGTGAGTGGGCTATACAAACTCTCCTGCGTAACATCGGCATAGGCTTTGTGGCTTTGTGGAGTTACAGCTTGAGATACATACATACGTAGTAAATAAATACATACTTACATACATACACCAACAATCCTCAAAATATATGCAACTTGCCTGGTGCTCACAGTGAATCGAAGAAGAAGCTTTGGCCTTGCCTGTGATTTCCCAGCTGCTTTTCCCTTCAGCAAGCTGCTTCGGTGAGCATCGAGTGATCGCTGCTCGAACCTAGGCAGTGCTTGCTTGTGCTGCTCATAATAATATTAATAACAAGAATTTTACGTTCGTATAGCGATCTGAGTGAACCGAATCTCTCTCTCTCTCTCTCTCTCTCTCTCTCTCTCTCTCTCTCTCGAGGCGCTCCACAGATGCTGCACATGATTCGTGCTAGCATCTATCAGAGAGCTGAAAAACGCCTGGAGACTCGAGAGAGATCGAGTTCACTTAAGGTGCTGTAAAAATGACCTGCTATTATTGTTCTCATTGCAGCAGTATTTATGGACAGTGCTCCACATGGTTTTCATAATGCTTTACCAGGTTTTCTTCCTGTGATAGTTTTCAATTTTCAGGCAACCACCTTGTCGAGACTCTGGTCAAGCAAGAAAATATGTGGACCTTACCACCACCAGCTCAGCACGTTATTTGAGAGTTTGGCTGTTGTGCTCAGTGGCAATCAGCTTAACTAATATGTGCTATTAACTAATATGTGCTATATATATATATCACTCATTTTAAAGAAACGATTTTATTTCATTCATAGAAAGACACGAATTTTGTGTCTTCTTCTTTCAAGTTCTGCAGCATGACAGTCTCGATTGTGCTAATGCAGAAGTTTACGGGTAAGGGACAGTAAGCCGAGAGTGCATATCGTTGTCTTCTTGATTGAGGGTGAGCAAGCATGTTTGTTGCTGTGGAAGAAACTTCAACGCCGTCACTAATACTCTGTCAAACAGATTAGGTCAGCCGATGACAATCAATTGATTCATAGATGAAGCCTGCTGATTTGTGCAGGAGATAGTAAGAGTAATCATAAGAATAAAAATAGTAAGTCGTTTGTATGGCGACCTAAGAGGACTTAATCTCTTTCTATGCACTTTTCGATACTAGAAAGGAAGAATGTCAGCAGACTGGTTTTTGCCCGAAAACTGCTGCATTTCCAGGGTATGCAATTACAGTGCCAAGAGAGAAATGTGATTCTCTTAGGGCACTGCCTAAATATCGTATTATCATTAGTAGTAGCAGTAGTTGTTGTAGTATTAGTAGTACACTTATTATTATGAAACAGTTGATGAACACTTTCGTTCAATTACAAATAGAAAGAGCTCTCCCTTTGATTCACGTGAGCGACTTTCCAAAGTGTCCATGGATAGAGAAGTGGCCACTGATTTGCTTAGTCAAGAGGCAATCGATTATAAAGCATTCTCCTAATGTTGTAATCCGAGCGAGCCTGTGTTTGCAAGTTTCTTATGGCCTAAAGCTCTGTCCAATCTCAGTCCGGTCTGGATATGCAATAAATTCCGATATATGTAACACCAGCTGCCCAACCAAGCTTGCTGCCTTAGCCTTTTCACCTGCCTTAAAGGGCTGTTTATGTCTCAGCAGCTCGGATTACCTGACTATGCAGCACAGATGCCCCATCCGGCCACCAGCAGACAGAGTGCCACTCTGATCGCCCCTAACTCCTCCACCTGTGCATCATGTGTGTTTCCGACCTTAGCCGTGATGCTGGTATTTGCAGGAGCAGCTCTTAGTCACTTAGATAGTGGTCATGCTGTTGCCTTATGGGGCAGTGAGCTGAAGCATGGGCAGACGTCATGCACAGCTCTTGGAAGCAGCTGTGCTCCATCAGCCTCTGTCGGCCTCCTACTGCAGTTGACGTCTAGCATTGAGCTACATCATTGCATTCGCTGGTCTTGCACACTTTCAGGATTAAGTTTTAGCATCGTCTACTGCGTCGGCTGCGAATCGTGCCTCATCAAATCCTGTTGCACCGAGCCCAGCTTACTTTGTTTGCTTATCTTCTCTAACTGCATTTGTATCTATCACTTCTCCCCTATTGGGGTCCGTGAGTGATATTATTATTAAGATGCTATCAGCTCACTGCCTGTGGGCTTGCTTCACTTAGTCATGGTAGTTTCGTCATGAAAGATATCGATGCACTATCTTGCTACCTGATGGAATCTCGCCATCTTGCCATGTGCCACAGATGCACCATCTTGTGGCATGATGGACATTGTTGCTTTAATTAGTAAATAAATAAATAAATTTAATGTATTTGTATAGTGCTCTAAGATAACCTAATCTATATTCAGGCGCTTCACATATGCCACGTGGCTCGAGCCCACAACCTCATTCAGACCTGGGTCAAGGCGAGCACTTTAACCACTTGGCAAAATCAAAAGCAACGTGGTGTTAGTAGAGATTATGTACGTCCGTAACTCCACGAAGCCGTACAGACTAAGTGAGTAAGTGCTTCACTGTGAGTTGTCTATAGAGCATCAAAGCCGAACTGGCTTTCAGTGCATAGGTAGCGGCCAGCAGACTTATGCAACAATCTTATTCAATAGAGTCAAAGTGAGAAGGCTAGCTGAGTCTGGGAGCCCAGTGGATGAATGAGTTGCATGGAAGTATCAGTGCATGACGGCTGGAAAAGATGTCTGTGAGTTAGCAGCAGGAGAGAAGATGCTGTTGCGGGTAAGAATTATGGAAGTGAGTTCTACAGTCTAGGATCCACAGAGCCAAAGCTTCTGTCACCAGCAGTATTTAAGCACAGGAATCGAACAACTCATTCGTTGTCCATAGAGGGCCTGAGGGCACGAGAAAGCTCAAACTAGTGAAGCCGGTCGTCCAAGTGTGAAGGAGTTAAACCATTGATGGCCTTATTGGTGAGAGCAAAAACTTTGCTCTCTGTTCGCTGATCAACAGGGAGCCTTTACAATTCCTTCAGCAAAGGAGCCCCATGGCTGAACCTCTATTATATACCTTGCCGTCATATTCATCACCAGTCGCAGAGGCTTAATGGCTTTTTAGGGTAGTCCTGCCTTAATGAAATTGCAGTTGTCCAGCCTAGACAGAACCAGGGAGCTAGTAAAATTGTTAGCAAGCTACAATCGCAGACTGTTGGCTCTACCGTACCGTGTGAGTTTACTACATACGCAGAAGTTGAGGAAGGAGAACAGTGGACCCAATAATAATAATAACACACTTCGAGATTCTCCGAGGCTAGGATCGGCCATGACGATCGTTAACTTCTGCTTGACTTCCTGCGATTGTTAATACACTCCCTGCCGTACTGTCGATTCGATCATCGAGTGTGCAACTGCTCTCACACAAACACTCATACATAACACAGACAGTAGCTAATCTCAGACAGGGATCACACGTGGCGGATAGATAAAAAAAAACACTGCAACGTGATAAAACTTTCGACTTCTTATTGAATCCAGTGAGTTCTTTAGTCGGGTTCTGACACCGCGAGACACCTGACACGATGCTTTCGGACTCGGACGGAGGAAGGCTCAAATCAAATTCTTCTACAGCACATGCTTTGACAGTCTTGCCGCACCGGCTGTTGCCGGTCTTCTTGGTCGGCACCTCTGCATCAGGCAGCTTGCTGCTGTTGCTGGGGCAGGTACATTCACCCCCATCGGTCTCACAGGAATGCAGTTTAGTGTGCCAAGTACTGGAAGCTCACAAGCGATGCTCGAGCTGCGTGTTATGGTGTCACAGTTGCAGAGCGTTTAGCCTTAGCGTGGCTGGCTGCCGTTTTGTCTAGTCACCAGGCAAAAGGATGTCTTGCTTCTGCTTACCCCTTTCACTCTGCTCTTCAGCTTGGGCTGGTCTTAGGGACCTCGTGACATTGGTTTGTTACCTGGGGGGGGGGTGTGAATAGATTACCAAAGCTGCCTCAGGGTGCAGCCTCTCTGAGCATAGCGCTCACTCCTAAGGTTTGGACTGTGCCACGTGCAGTCACTCAGACACATTCGAACACGCAGGGTTTGAACAGCAAATTATTCGGTGATGGCATTAGCTACAGGTACCGTGTGTCTGTCATCCAACCTCACATAACATCCCTTCTGATGAACTTCTGCTACCTAGTTAGAATAGTAGCAACATTGTTAGGACTGTCGTTGTGCGCACGATGTGGGGAATACCTTGGCAAATGCTATAGCTTCATCTACATGAAATAGCAGATGGCATTGACCAGAAGGGTTTCCCGAGCAGCTGGTGGAATCTTCAGCAAACTTAAACTTTGATTTAAATAGCCGAACGGTAAGTGATATCGAAAGTCACTAAACGTGTACCTAAAAAGGGATGTGCGTGATTCCCTACCCAACAGTGGTTCTGTCATGATTATTGTGTCAGCCGCTACAGGAAGCAACAATTGCCATTGCAAAGGCAAATTTATTCATGAGTGTAAAGGTTTTGAGTTTTCATACGTGTTCAGGGTAGTCTAAGAACAGCTATCATACCTCTGCATGAAGTGGTTAGCAATCTTCATTGCTCTGCACGGTTCATCTGAGTGTGTAGCACTAATTTCGGCTGACATATGGCTCTAGCACTTTCTCACTACATCTGCTGAATTTTACGGAGTTTACTTGAGTGTGCTACCAAACACAAGACTTGACATAATTTGAGCTATGATATGCACACGTACTTTCCCATCACGATCCTCTGTGCAGGAGTCAGATGAAACACCTGGTCATCCCTTTCGACTGACCAGATGGGTGTTTGCTAAGCTGGAAAGAGCCAGGTACGGCTCGTGATGCTAGATGAGCAAGTCCAATGGCAGGCAGGTAGTCACGCAGGCTGTTCTTTTTGCGTACGCTCGACACTAGTATTGAATAAAGGTGCAATAGCAGACTAACATTAGCCCTCAGCTTCGCCCATACAATATCCCATTTATTATTATTATTTTATTATCCCAATCATCCCGTTTTAACCATGCTGGCCAAGGCAGATAGATTACACTGACCGAAGCCCTTAGGTTTGCCTATTTGGTTGGATATGCTATCCTGAGACAACTGGAAGGGCCTGGCATGGTACAACAAGGACTATATCAGTGAGCAATCGTTACACACACACGCGCGCGCGCACACACACACACACACACACACCCCCCTAGCATGCATGCATGCTATCATGCTAGCTAGCATGCACACACACACACACACACACACACACACACATACACACGCACACACACACACACACACACACACACACACACACACACACACACACACACACACCCTAGCATGCATGCATGCTATCATGCTAGCTAGCATGCACACACACACACACACACACACACACACACACACACACACACACACGCGCACACGCACGCGCACACACACACACACACACACACACACACACACACACACACACACACCGCACGGATGGCGCTGGTAGGCATGCAGGACTAGCCTGTGAAAGGCTGCCATTGCTGCGCTTTGTGCAGGCTCAGCTGGGCGGCCAGTGCTGAGTGCTTGAGAGGAAGTGTGCTCCGTGTGTGCATGTGGGTCTGTAGCTGTTGACTGAGAGCAGCAGTGCCGGCAGGGATCGATACCGACTGCTGCTGAGGTGGCTGCACGGTGGGGCACGGCTCTCTGCAGCTGATTGGATGGGTGTCTCTGCCAGCTGCTAGTGACTATTTATTGGGTGTGGTGGGCAAGAGAGCAGTCTCCTAGAAACCGACTGCCAGTGGCTGGCCTGTCGGCTTTCTTGAGCAGCAAGCAACACATTGCGTCTCTCAGCACTGACACTGGACATGCTGGCCATCCAGAGCTCAACAATGTCTGCCACTCTAGTCGAACCAGCACACATCACCCGAGACAGGTGCTGCGAGTTTTGCAATCCTGCTGATGCTGCCCCTATCATTCAATCGTGTCTCCCTTTGCATCAAATTTAAAGCGACTAGAAAGAGATTGAGTTCTCTGAGGGCACTTTATCAATTGCATTATTATTATAATCATCCCACAGCTCTGCTGCTGCTGCCACGGCTGCTGCTGCTGTTCATGATCTGCCTATCATCTGCTGATGACTGCTTCCCCTGGACGAAATATTGCCGCAGCTCGAGGCCGGCCGGCTTCAGCATGAAAAGTCAGACGTGGCTGACCGGAAGCAGGCTTTATGGGGAAGCAGAGGAGCAGCCAGTCAGAGATGGGCAGGTATTCACTGGCACTGCAGCACAAAGGCTAGGATGGTGGGTACGGCCCTCCTCTTTTTTGGCTGCACGATGCCACCTCCCCCGGCTACCAGGGTTAGCTCAGCCTGCCAGACGCAGCCACAGCACCACGGCTACATGCACTGCTCTTCTACACTGGGCCTCCGGCGGAAAGATGCAATCGCCTATCAACTGGCCTTAGGTGCATGGTCGGGTGGGTGGGTGGGTGGTGGCAGGGTGGGGCCAGCCTGCAGCCGAAGGCTGTTTTTCATTTGGTATCCATAGCAGCCATTAGCTTAGCTGTAGGTTGAAGAGAGGCAACACGATCTCACAGTCTAACCAGCCACCTGCCCTGGCATCTGGCAATCCTGCCAAGGCTGTTGAGCTGATTCAGGCATCCTGAACCCACCTCTGCCAACAGCACGATACTTGAGTCGAGAGGTTTTCTGCTAATAGAGCAACAGCAGCAGCAGTAGCAAATGCGATTGTTGCCTGCTGCTGCTCTGCATATACAGTTAGTCACTGCAGTAGGCCGGGTGATATTCTGCTTCCTGTCGGAGGTTGGATCGAACAGCTGGTCGGGTCAGGAGCTCTTGTCTTCTGAAGCCCAATAGTACGGTCGTGCTGATTCCTTCGCTGGGCTGTGCATGCTTTGTCCTGCTCCATGTTCGTGACTGGTCCTTGATGGGAAGGGGAGGAGCAGGACTGACGTTCTACAGCTCGTCGTGCTGGCCGACAAGATCTTCACCATAATTGGTGGCCTCACTTTGGACGAACACGTCGAACTTGTTTAATATCTCAACAACTGTTAATTTACCATCCTATAACATAAAATCAAAGCTAACATGAAAGCACAATACATTAACCGAGGAGATTAAAAAGTCTCTGAAACAGCCTGCCCTCCTTTCGTTTTATGGCTAATATGAATGCCAATTGTCAGCAGCCCCATTGTTCAGGCTAATGGGGGATACTTCTCAAGCCTATGCGAGCAAAAGAGTAAAGCAAGCACGTGATTAAAAATCTTAGGCCCCCTTCAGTGAATGAGGGCTGTTGGCAACTACATTTTTGCAAGGATGAATTACTCATTGACTCTTCAGTTGTTCTCTTGTGCTATTCTTTCTCCTCTTCTCCACTTCTCTTTTCCACTCCCCCCCCCCTCTCTCTCTCTCTCTCTCTCTCTCTCTCTCTCTCCTCTCTCTCTCTCTCTCTCTCTCTCTCTCTCTCCCTCTCTCTCTCCCTCTCTCTCTCTTTGCTCTGTGTCATCCCTTCCCTGTGTGCTCATGACTCTCTTTCTGTCTCTTGACACCTCCGTGTCTCTGCCCTCTCAATCTCTCCCCTCCATCCTCTCCATCTCTCTCTCTCCCCTGCCTCCCCTCCATCTCTCTCTCTCTCTCTCTCTCTCCTCTCTCTCTCTCTCTCTCTCTCTCTCTCCTTCTCTCTCTCTCTCTCCTTCCCTCTCTCTCTCTCTCTCTCTCTCCCTGTTGTCTCCTTTTTTCATACTCACTCTTCCTCTCAATTGTTTCCTGTAAAAATGCCAGTGTTTGGCTTTTTTCTCTGGAGTGAGCCGGCAGATGTCTACAGTAGCTAGAATGAATGACAGTGACTTTTGAAGAGTTGTGCTGCCACACTAAAAGAGTAGATCTGTGTTTTCAGAACCTGCTGATTGACAGACAGGACAGCCACTTGTAGCTGCAAGAACCTTGCATGCATGCCCCATCCACTGCAACAGCTTCATAAGGCAGCAACCCAACAGACTAAAGGTGGAGAATAGCTGGCCGAATTCATCGAAATAAAACCCCTCATTGCTCATTGCTCATTACTCCCTCATTGCAAAGCTGACAGCTGGGCAGGGCAGAGCTGATGCCTTTTCGGTACCATTTACTATGGAAAAAGGCTATCTAGAAAGCCTGCTGGAGTAATGACCTCTGCCTTCCAAGCAGCTGTTCCCTCATCTGCTCTCCTAGCAGCTGCCCCACCAATCCACCGAGACCTCCAGTTATGATTATTGAGAACTGATGGAGACTGGGTTATGGGTAATGGATGACAGGCATGGCACTCGTTAGCCAATTCAGTTTTGCCAGCAGCTCAGATCTGCTGATCTCGATGGTGACTTTGGCAAAAATAGGGCAGGGCTACGTAAGTTAATTCACAGCTTCTCGGAGCTAGACGAATCCATCATTGCACGACCTTGAGTTACTTCTGACACCATAGGACAGGCGACTTGCCAGCCCATGGCCAAAACCGAACATTGCATGAAAGGGTAGCCACCAACCCCACATAGCAGGAGATGCCAAAGTATGCGTTTGGTAGCTTTGATCCCTCACAGTGACTATGCCAGTTGGTCTTAAGAGGCAACTCAGAGTATGCTGGACTAGTAAAGAGGAAGGCATTGGTGGGCTGAATTTGAGCTTACGGGTATATTACGATGCTGCTTTAACCAGTTCCGGGTTAATTGCGAGTTTAACCCACAAATTGGCTTCACGGATTGTAGTGCATGCCAAGAAGCAGCAGGCAAGCAGGGGTGAGGCAGTCACTCGGTCTGCCGAGCTAGCTGCATAGTCTCCGGAGGCTTCATGCCCGGTGCCCTGCAAAGGAATAGCGGAGCAACAAGGGGGAGTGTGCAACCGACAATAGATAGGGCAAAACTGACACCCAACTTGTTTCTTTTGGTTACATAACCCGTCGGAGAGTAAATCGCAAGGCTTGCATGTAGAATGACTGCTCATAATGTATGCAAGCTGCCGGCGGCCCGACAGCTCTGAGCCGACTGAGTTGCCACCAAAGCGCTTAAGCTCCGAGAAGGCTCCGGCTGTTTTGCAGGCCACCTTTCAGCTCACCTGAGGGCCAGATGCCTGGTTCAAAACTCTCTTTACCGGTATTGGCCCCTAGCCTGTATAGCCTGGCCTATAGTTGCTTGATCCAACGATCAAACACTTCTCTCGGTTAGCATTCGATCGTGCTTCGTTTGCAGCAAAAGTAAAGTGCTTAGAAAAAGACTTAATAATAATAATAATAATAATATTGCACTTGATAAAGCGCCCTCAGAGAACTTAATCTCTTTCTAGGCGTTTTACATTTGCTGCAAAGTGATACGCAATAGAATAGTAAGTAAAATCATGCTTGAAAAACAAACAAAATGAATAACATGGTTAGGGGTTACATGCACTGGCTCAGCATGCA
This sequence comes from Cristatella mucedo, assembly GCA_009760855.2. NCBI lineage: Eukaryota > Metazoa > Bryozoa > Phylactolaemata > Cristatellidae > Cristatella > Cristatella mucedo. The sequence goes on along the minus strand of WPIO01000010.1, from coordinate 7,758,008 downwards.
AATGTGGTTAGTGGCAGCATGAACAGTGTCAGCACGCATAAGCACATCGAGGACGAATCACAAGGACCCACTAAATGCTGTCCTAAATAGGTATGTTTTTAAGTTTCTTTTAAATGTGGTCAGGTCAGGGGATGTTCTGATGCAGGTCGGGAGGGAGTTCCAGGCTGTGGGAGCATACGAGCTAAATGCACGGTCTCCAAAGGATTTAAGGTTTGTACGAGGTATTTCTAGACTGTTGGATTCCGAAAAGCGAGTGGTACGATGCTTTGCCTGATGGGGTAGTATATCTGACAGATAGGCTGGAGCCATATAATGAAGAGACCTAAAAGTGAGCGACACGACTTGAGTTCTCTGAGGGCACTATATCAAATGCATTATTATTATTATTATTACTTCTCTGATTTACCATTGTCAAAGCAAGTTGCAGAAAATAAATGTCCCTTAGAAATTGTTGCCACCAATCAGTGTTGGGACATACTTGGGGCATACCCCTTGCTATTCGGCAGTACCGCCTAGCGGGTGGGTTATGTGGTGTCCAGCCAGCCAACAGCAGTATCTTCAGCCTGCTTTCAATCAAACTGAGAGAACCAAATGGTTTAACATCAGAAAATGCCTGAGATAACCCAAGCTGCTGCCCAAGCACTCCATCTACACAGCGGCACAACTCTGAAGACTGAATCCGAATCTACATCCGATGCATTGGCGGTGTCTAATACCAGCCAGCAGTTCTTTTTTTAAGCCTGGGTGCATGACCGCACCATAAGGATGAAGAGCACGAGCCTGCCTCATTAAAAATCATACTGCTGGCATTCTCCAATGGTCACTATATTTCTGGACCGCTTTCTGCTGTCCAACCAGCCTCTGTAGCAAGTCTGTTATGTTCTTCTAAAGGTAGTGAGCGGGTCAACGGTCACCTCAACAAGCCCCAGAGCCGCTGTAGCTAGCTGCAGCAGCTAGCCACAGCGCCGAAGCTGCGGCTAGCTGCTGCAGCTTCGGCGTGGCTACTCTGCCCTTTACCAACATGTAGTGGCCATTGCGCCACTCAGAAGCTGCCCCACTTCCTGGCAGGGCTCTAAGCGGCACACCTTGTCAACATCCGACTGCAGCATCAGATGCTGGGATTCAGCATGACTGCGGTTGTGATCCAGTGGGGCTGCCCAGCGCTGCACCTCCTCTGGATTCAGCTTTCCGTCCTGGTCGATGTCGCGCCCTCGACGGTAGAGCAGCCTCTCCTTGCTCACCCACTCCGGCTCCTCCTCCGGCAGCTGGTTCTGCCACATGGCACCTGACAACAAGCAGGCAGCAGCACTCACAGGCAATATCCACCTTGGCATGCCGAGTGCCCCAGGATACCCAACGATAGCCATCCAGCATGGGTCGCTAATGGCAGAACAGAAGGTCAGATCGGAAGGTCAGAGCAAAGGAAGGTCTGAACCAGAGTGCACTTAATTTAGGAATTTGCTAGTTACTTAGTATCACGTGATTGAGCCAGGCAATGAGCTGGGAAGGCAGAAGCACCAAGTGGCCCTAGGCATGTTGCTAAGCTATGCAGTTAGAACAGAAAGCCTTGGTCGGCAGCTGTGCTCGATCGAAAAGGGAGCCACTGGAGGGGAGCAGTTCCCCACGGCTTTCCCCTCCAGTCTTAGAGAGCTGCCTTGAGCACGTTGGTCGGTGCCTAGTTCTGAGCCATCAAGGCAGGGTGGTCGGTGCATGGTTTTGAACCATTGTCCACGTGACCCTAAGCTTAGCTGCTGCTGCTGCCAACCCAAGGTTGGCCGGCTTTGAAGGCAGACAAAAAGCTTCGGTCTAGCATAAATAATGCAAATCAGCTGAGTACCGCCTGGGGGTGGCAAGGCCTACACAGAAGCCACCCGTGAAGCTGCTATCTGTAGCTGTAGAGTATAATAATAATAATAACAACAATACATTTGATATAGCGCCTCTTGAGAGCTGGATCTCTTTCTAAGCACTTCACAATTGCTGCAAAGGAAGCACGGCCGAATGGCTAGTGGTAGCATGCTCAATAAACAACAATAACATGGTTAGGGGTGACATGCACAGTTTCAGCACGGATAAGCACATAAAGGTAGAATCAAAGTGGCCCATTAAATTTTGTGACAAATTGATGCATTTTTAGTTTCTTTTTAAATGTGGTCAAGTCAGGAGATGTCGTGACGCAACTCGGAACTGAGTTCCAGGCTTTGGGCCCATAGGAAGTTCTCCAAAGGATTTGAGGTTTGTATGGGGTATATGTACGATTTGATTCCGACAAATGGGTGGTACGATGCTTAACCTGGTGAGGGAGAAGATCTGTAGGTCGGTAGGCTGGAGCCAAAGAATGAAGGGACCTAAAAGTGAGCGACAAAATCTTGAAGTCGATAAGCTGCTTGACTGGGAGCCAGTGCAGGTCGGCGAGAAGTGGTGAGATATGGCAACTGAGAAGCTAACGACAGACAAGCCTAGCTGCAGAGTTTTGCACAAGCTGTAATCGCCTAATTGCACATGCCAGTAGACCAGCAAGCAGTGAGTTACAGAAGTCAAGACGGGATGTCACAAATGCATGGACCAATATAGGTTCGGTATCCCTGTCTAAACAAGCATTAGTTTTAGCAACTTTATGCAGCTGAAAGTAGTTTGACTTAATTGTGGAGCTGATGTGGTCGTCTAAGGAAAGGTTATTTTGGAACAGGATACCCAGATTTCGTGCAGATTAGGCAGGAGATATGCTGGCAGAGCCGATTGGGAGTGTTAACCTTTCCAATTTCTGAATCACACTTGGTTTGCCCATGGCATTAGGGACTTCAGTTCTGTACTGTAGGCAGGGTGTGCCCATAAGAGCTCGGGCTAAACACAGTTAAATACGAACTATGTAGTCAGTGTACTGATGCATGAGCTACATAAGATTTATCGGTCCCGGCCGTGCGGTTGAATCCGGTTGAATGCGGTTGAATCAGGGGGGCCGGAAGTTCGGCACTCCGACTGGTACATTGCATAGCGGCTGAATAGGCAGTCCCTGGCATCATAGTGGCCACTCACCTATGTACTCGCTCTCGTCTACGAAACCGTCCCGGTTGCTGTCGACGTCGTCCATGGCATCCAGCATCACGGTTGACTTCATGTGCGCAAACTCCTCTGGGTAGCAGAAGCTGATGAACTCGTCAAAAGTGAGGCCAGCACTGCTGTCAACGTTGGCAGCTTTAAACCGACGATGGTCTTGGGCAATGATGCTCTGCAGTAGGTTATTGCTTGACGGCCCTGCAAGTCATATGGACATACTGGTGAAAGCAGAGCTGCCGCGATGGTTTTGGCTGTGCAGCCAGCCAGTACAAGAACATGCACTGGAAGAAGTAGCTGAATGTTGCAGGTAATTAAGAATTAAAGTAGACACTCGATGATTCCTAATAGCGTCACCCACCTATGGTCCAAACCGCTTCAGAAGGTGTCAACCGACTACCAGCCAAAGTTAACCTCCAACTAGCTGCCTCCTTCCTCCCCTGCACACATCCACTATCTTGAGCTCACTCACTTCTGGCTAGCTGGCAGGATCAGCTGAATGCTGGGTCTTGTCTATTGTGGGCCCGTTGAGACTCACAATCGATACGGTCACTAAGCTAAAGGCAGCAGGAAGCTGACCGGCAAAAAAGACCAGCAACTCCACAGGGCTCAATCGACTCAAGGCCCTGCCCCATCGTCATGTACTGCTGCTAAAACAACACGAGTGGCAGGGCCTCGTATTGCATTTCAATGTCTGAAACCCCCTCCACATATGAGGTGTCATGTGCCTGCTGGAGCTCATGGCCAGATTGGTTTTCTGTAGCCAGCATGCCCTCAGCCATTAGCAGACGTGGCAGCCTCCTCGGATTACCAAGAGGACTCACTGAGATTGTGCCCCTGACTTGAACTTTGAAGGCATTCCTTTGCCCCCCCCCCCCCCAGCCAGCAGCTGCTCAATGCTTCGGAAATTCTGTCTGAGTCATCGAGTCAGCTCCACTGCCCACAGCCCCACTCACACCCACCATCCATCAGTTCAGCTCAGCTGCAATGGCAGCTGGACCAGGTAAGACCGGTTGGTTCCACTTTGAGAGACTATAATTTGAATGCGCAGCTCGTTTTTGTAAGCCAACCGATGGCTGCAAATGCAGCTTACTGAAGCTTTGAGGATCGAGAAGAAAGCCAAAATCGGCCATAATTCGTACTACTTGTGCACAACCATCGTCACTTCTTCTTCCATCCCTTCTCCTTCCAGTAATTTCGAGCTGCCATACTCCTTTCGTGGCTAGCAATCATGAACATGATCATAATTAAGCCAAGGAGGGAGCCAGATCTGACCTTGGCAGAGGCAGCCAATCAGAAGAAGATGGCCATATCAGCTAGGGTCGGGGGGGGGGGGGGGCCGGTGCCTGCTCGCCTCCTCATCCCCACATGCTCACTGTATGCTCAGCAAAGGTGGATAGTTGAATTCTTTTCCTCAGCATAAAATCCCACAGGTAAGAGCCATAAGAGCATATGCATATATTTGCTTGGGAGAAGAGCCATAAGAGCAAATGCATACCATTGCTTGGGAGACAGTAAGACTGAAAAATCTTGGATAATAAATGTTATGCTCTAGCCCAAATTGAGGTAGAGTTACATCCACAATAGATCTACCAGGTTTGATAGGGAATGCCATACGACAAGCAAATACCTTCATACATAGGGAGCTTTGTAAGTTGCATAAGTGTGTTTCGATTGTTCATCAAAGTCATCTTGTCCATCCTGCACTGCCTGATGCCAACCCTTCTTGCTTGTTTGTGATCTGCTTCCATTCCCAGCTTTACGTGTACCTAACAACAATGCCTACAAGGCTGACCTGAATCCACTATCTTAAGTGAACGTTTGATGTGGTAGTAGTAATAGTAGTGCACTCTGGCTGGTGTAAGCATGAACCAGCAAGGGCATAAGGCATGCCCGGTTGGGATTCAGCCCTGGGCTCTACTGCTCATGCCGAAGCAGAGACGGTACAACATTAAGCCAAGGAGCAGACACCTAAGCCTGGATAATAAGCCCTAGAGAGTGGCTCTCGGCACCTGCTGCCTACGAGGGGAGTGCCAACAGGGGGGGGGGGGCCGGGGTTGGGACTGCTGGAAGTGAGAGTAGCCAACCAGCCACACATGGCATGCCCCTCCGATCTGTCCTCCTTGTTGCTGATGGGGCAGCTAGCTCTAGCGCGCGGTGACTTGCCGACCAGGGATTCCACGGTAGACAACTCCCTTGGCTTCCAGAGAAGAGGTACAGGTTTTTTTAACAGATGGGCTTCAGAAGCTAGTCAGGCAGCAGCTGCACCAGCATACTTTCGTATCTGTGTCATAGGAGCCAGCTACAACGTTAACCAGGGGTATTCTCAGAGCAGCCCGATGTACCACCTGCCCAACTCTCTGGAGTGGGCTCTTTGAGGGGGCTCAGGTGCCTTCCAGACCCGCGTGGCTACAGAATTACCTCGATGTTCGCCTCTTGAACTAGCTCTATCGGCTTGACCACCTGCAGGCATTAGCCATAGCATAATGCCAAATGATCCTTCCACTCATCTGTAGCCTAGGCTATTAGGAGTTTCGGCTCAGCTTTTCTGCCAACTAAATGAATGGCATTTCTTTCGATAAGCCACATACACCCCTCATTAAACGTTCATTATGCCATGTTCCTGTTAAGGATCAATTTGCTCTATGACATTGTATTCGGAACTGCGTGGAGTCATTATTTATGCCTGAGCTTCAGGCAAAATGAGCGTAACTATTTATATTTATTTGGAAAGGGCTTACAACCTCTTCGAGTAACTATGCAGCTTCAAGGTAAATTAATAAAATAGGCACCCATTTTCTATGTTGATCGGGGTAACTAAAGCGATCGTACATAGCTGTGATTTAGGCTTTCCAAACGAGGGTACTCATTTCCTTTAGATCAGGCCTATAACGGCTCCACAAACAAGGAGATGAAGGGACCTAAAAGTGAGTGCGAGAACCTTGAGGTCGACATGCTGGTTGAGGGGAGCCAATGCAGAGTTTTTCTCCAATTGCATGCACCATAATGCACAGGTCGGAAGACCTGTGTAGTGAGTAGTGAGTTGCAGAAGTTATGAGAAGAAGCAAAAAATGCACGAACTAGCTTGGCTGTGGTGTCCTTATTCATGCACGCCCGGGTTTTGGCTACAGTACATAGCTGAAAGTAGGCAGAATTGACTATGGAGCTGGCCTGGTCGTCTGGAGAAAGGTCACTTTGGAATAGGACATCCAGATTTCATATAGAGGCCAGGAGATATGCTGGCCAAGCCAATTTGGAGGCTTAGGTTTCCCCTTCTGAGTGACACTAGGTGTGACCCTAACAACTAAGTTGCATTATTGTCATAGAACTTGAGACAGTGTGCTCATCTCCAAGCAAACATGTCAGAAATACATGCAGTAAAAGAGTTGGGAGAGCTTGAGGTGCAGCTTGAAGTGCTGGAAAGCAGGAGGGATCAGAGCACAGATTACAATTGTGTGCCATTTGCACACAAGTGAAAGCCTAGATTGTGCTCGGAGATAACATCTGCAAAAGGGTGCAGCATACATTCCGAAAAGGATTGGACCGAGAATAAATGCATGGGGTAACACATACTTTAAACGCCCACCTGATTGATGTTGACATGTATGGTCTGAAAACCCCTCCCCCACTGAGACACGATCTGATCTAAACGTAGGATACTAACTGTTGCAGAGCTGTGCCACTGATGTCCAGGCAATACGACTGGCTCTTAAAAAGAGCTTGGTGATCAAAGTTATCAAAAAATGCAGCTGGATCCCTTAGACTGGCAGAGAGACTGTACTTAAGCCAGTGCTCCCGATAAGATTATACATTTGCAGCAGTGCTCACTCGGTGTAGTGGTTTGTTCTAAAACCTGCGTGTGACTTACTTGCTAGGTTTGATGTTTTGAAATAAAATTTTAGCTGGTCTTCTACTACTCTTTGAGGCATCATTGATAGGGATAGCAGCAGGGAGGCAGGTCAGAAATTGCCATAGTTGGCCCAACGGTTAAGGGGCTCATCTTAGATAACTGAGGTCAAAGCCATTGCATTCAATGGCTGGGGTCGTGGGATCAGGCCCTTGGGAATATGTAAAGAGTCTTGATTGAGATCTAGTTCTCTTTGGGTGCAATACAAATGAATGTTATTTATGTTTATATTTTAAGTTGTCCTGGTCCATAGTAAACTTATTCAGTGGATGCAGTGCTTCTGTTTGCTCAATCTTGACCATGCAGTCAGACCAAAAGAACAATATCTTTGAAATAAACTATAAAACCCCTTCCTTAAGTGTGCACAGCCACATCTTCCCTTTGATGACTCATAGTTTTCCTAATATAATGTATCTCCTCTGTAACTCCACAAAACCATAAAGACTACGTGGGTGTTACGTATGAGAGTATTTTGCACTCGCAGCCTTTCGGTACGCATTCGGTAGACAAAATACTTCGTCTCACTCAGCAAAGAGAAAGTGGGAAGCAAAGCAGAGTCAGGAGAGAAGTTGAGGTAGTGAGTAGCATGTAAGTAGCAGCTCAGGACCGCTGTAAAGGATGAGCCATAGTTGGCAGCAGGAGAGTAGTTGTCGTTGCGTAAGAATTGTGAAAGCGAGTTCCTAAAGGCTCTTTGGAAATATTCTGGGCACTGCCACATTCAATAAAAATAATGATAACCGAATCATAGCAGAGTTAAAATAAGGAAATCCCATCTATAATGTGCTCAGCACACTGGCACTGAGTTTCGTCACATAAATTGGGTGCATTTAGAAGAAAGAGCATTTCCTGTCGGCTGGCTAAGTCGACACGAAAACAAAAAAACCCTTTGCATGGCGGTTTACCTCGTTTCCTTCAGGTCGTGCTCCCTTGAGGTTAGCGTTTAGTGCCTTACCGACAAAATCTTTGACTGCAGGCCTGCATACAAGCCCACAAACAGACATGCATGCGCACATGAATGATGCTTCAGAAGTCTGAGGCAGCAAAGCAAAGGCTCGAGGAAACACGTGCGTGGCAGAGCCTGAGCTACGATTTTCTTAGTCGCAAAGGGTCTTCCTCTGTGGCTTCCATTCTGGGAATGAATTCGTCTGCAAAAAGGAGGAGAGGAATACCTCGGCAACCTTTGCTTACAGCATCATCCAGGAAGGCTTTCTTGGGATTCACAAATAGAAACCATTTCACGGTTTGCTCGGAGAAGGTAGAAACAGCTTCCACTGCTGCCTGGCAGTAATAATAGCTAACAGCAAGGGTGGCATTAAAAAGAGGTGATTGCATTTTCTTTGCTATAAGCAAATTAGCAAGCTGTTTCAGGAACGGGCCATAGGTCACCACGTGTGCCTATGTGCACGCTAACGCACATACACACACACACACACACACACACACACACACACACACACACATGCATGCACACACACACACACACACACACACACACACACACACACACACGCACACACACACACACACATAGGTGGTTCTCCTGACTCAGTAGGACTGTGACACTGATCTTCAGGCAAAGAGACACCCTCTTTTTTTCTTTTTTTTTAAATAAGTGTTTGTAGGCATGTAAGGTCTGGGGGATAACTGGCAGGCTGCCATATTAGGAAAGAGGCACACAGCAACTACAGTTCAAGCCAGCTTGATCACAATAATGTCTACCCACATGCAGTCACTAGCTTTAGATCTGTACTATACTGGCAGCTAAGCAACCAGCTGCTGCCGTCGTCCTATTTGATCTCGTGGTGCACTGTTTATCTTGCCTAACCTGGCAACCACTAAGCATCACAAAATGGGGTCAGCCAGAGCCCGAGGAGCCCAGGCCCGAGCTCTGTGCAAGAGGTCGAGCCGTCGGGGTCCTGCTGGAGCAGCACGACGAAGCAGCCTCAGAGCCCGTGGGAATACCACCAGTGCACCGAGGCAGAGGAAAGGGCCGGCCAAGCCTCATCCTGCCATCTGTGGCTTCCGCAAGGCTCCAGAGCTCTCCAAGCATGCACTGCTGGGCGCTGCCCCTCCTCGCTGCTGCTGGCCATCCTAGTGCTGGCTCCAGAGGTCGCTGGCAGGAACCCTACTGTCAGACTCGTGTGCCCACCATGTGAGCAGCCGAGGCCTCAGTAGACAGGCCCAGTCGGCCGGACTCGCCAAGCACCCCACCCTTCTTCGAAGCCGAGCAGCTGCTTCGTGCATCGATGTCAACCTCGGCAGGCACTGCACACACATCGTATCGGTCGCAATGCATCCGAGAGGAGCCTCTGCATGCTTGACCGCTTTGTGCACTGCCTGCACTGCCTCAGGCTGCCATTGCGAGCGCAGGCTTGACAAAGCTGTTTGCAAGCAAAGATTCGCGTGTGCGAGCAACTCGAGCGCCATTGCGCTCGAAGGAAGTAGCAAATTCGGCTGTACGAAACGAGAGATGCGAGTGAAGCAGGTCGAAAGTATACAGTAGCCTGACCTTCTTCTTCTTTGCCATAGATTTCGATCCTGTAGACTGCCCAAATCAGCTCCAGCCCAGTGACATTCAGCTTGTCCCATTGCTGCTTTGAGTCCTCTTGCATGTGGCGCTGCCAGACGAACGAGAGCCAGTGAAGCAATTCGGCATGCGTCACGAAGCCGTCTCGATCCTGATCGATCTTCTCAGATACTAGGTCACTAGAGAAGTAAGTCTACCATCAGATTATGCTCTCCATTGCTACGGCACATACAAGTATTATTTTTGGAAGGGCCAGCCAAGTCGCTGCCTCAGACAGAACGCATGGTGCTGTGTTCAGAGTAGTGGCAGCTGTGAGGGAGTTAAGCTTGTAATGTCGCTGGAACAGACCACGACCCATTTGAGCACATTCGCGTCCAAATATAAGCTAGCCAGCCTCCTAGTTGGGCCTCGAGAGACCCGATCCGATGAAGAGTAGGAGGTCTGCCATGAGTTTTCGAACTCAATGAGGTTGGCAAAGAAATTTCGAAAAACCCAGTCAGTTATCGGATGCACAAAAGCACGTGCCATCTGACAATTAGCACATTAGCACCAGCACACTGCTAGTACGCTCCGGCTTCTATTCGATTTTGTTGTTCTAGTCGAGTTCAGATAGAATGACCTGGGAAGCAGAGAGCTCCATGCTTCCATCCTACCTTTACATCTGCAGACGATCCACGGGCAGCACTAAATAATGGCAATTCTTGAAATTATCTCCTGTGTCGCCTTCTGCTAGTATTCTTAAATGCTATCCACTCTTACATGACTACCATATTTATTGAGCTTTGTTTGCAAACTGGCTGCTTAAGAGCTAGCCCGTCGTGGGGATCGAGCATGCACCAAACTTTATGCACCAAACTTTCGAATCAGTATGAATTTGGAAGTTTCAATTTGGCAAGTTGCCCAGACAGATTATGATGCTCTAGAGGAAAGGTATCAGGCATCTCGTGACCATACATACAGACATTATACAGGCATACATACCATGGATCGCCATGACTCACCATGCTCCGGCTGCCTTCCGAAGATTGGTCACCTTGGGAAAGGTCAATGCTTGGTCCCTAGGGTAAGACTCTGGTAATTAGAACAGTGGCAGGTTTACATTACCCAGGTTGTTGGTGGTTGTGCAATTATACTTGCTTTTATCTCTTGCTAATCTGATACTGCAGGTATCTTGCTTTTGTCTCTGTACAGGGTTAGCTGCGGATATTGGGATGTGTCCTCCCAGCCACGAGCATCAAGGTAATGGAACGTGAGATGAATGCCAAAAACGAAAGCCGAAAGGCAGCTGCCAGAAGGCTGCCGGTCGTTGCCTGTAGCGCATTGACTATAGCCTGCGGCCCGGCAAAGTCCAAAGCTCCTCATGTCAACCTTGGTGGGGGGGGCCTGCTCACCCATCTTGAGGGAACCAGATTAGAAAGCAGCTGCGTGCCGGAAATGGTAGCCGACTTTAAGGCCAGCAGTAAAAGTAAATCGATAGGTAAGCCATTCAGCACAGCAGCTCAGCTGCTTCAAGCAATGGCTGCTCTTAAATCGTCACTTCTTCACGTAAGCCAGGGATTTTGCCAGCCAGCTGGTGTACAGATAGCCAAGGGATACACAGCCGGATGCATGCTGCCCCACCTACTGACCGAACAGTGCAGCCCACCCATACCGGTCCAGGATCAACAAGCATCTGTATCACAGGCAGATAAACCCTTCCCGGCCGTGAAGGACATAATAACTGCAGCAACAGCAGCTCTCAGCCGTCGGTTCCTCAGCTGTGGATAGCACTGGCATGCAGCAGCGGAGCTGCCACGATTCTTGTCAGGTGCTAAAATAAATGCAGGCAAAAGAATACCTGAGTCTTTGCCTTTTCTCCTTTGGCTGGAGCTGCTCGAATGTCTTGGCATCATATTTTCCAAGTAAAGACTCTGAGTCACTCGCTATGTCAGCTTCAGCACCTGCCATACCATCCTGGCCCTGGACGAGAGCACGGTCGAACGGGTTAGCCATGATGAATGAGGAGCGAATGATGCACTGTGCATAAGCAAAAGCGCAAGCGACATTGGCAGCGGCAGTGAAACTATGGGGCAAGCATTAAGAATGCATCTGCCCTTTGCCTGTCAACGGCACCCAGTCTGTGTGCCGATGAAAAAACTATCGTCTGAACTCGGAAGTAGTCTGCCCTGCTACCTAGACTTATGGGGAGCAACAAAAACGAGGCTACGACACTGTCAATGTTGCAAGCCCTGGTTGTCACATGGCGGTGGTTAATATAACAACATATTTATAATAATAATAATAATGCATTTGATATAGAAACCTCAGAGAACTCAATATTTTTCTGAACACTTTACATTTGCTGCAAAGAAAGCATCATCGAATGGTTAGTGGTAGCAAGCTCAATAAACAACAAGAATAAAATGCCTAGGGGTGACATGCACAGGGTCAGCATGCAAGTATGGTTAGTAGCAGCATGCACAGTTTCAGCACGGATAAGCATATAAAGATTGAATCACAGGGACCCACTAAATGCTGTGATAAATATGTGCATTTTTAGTTTCTTTTTAAATGCCGACGAGTCAGGAGATGCCGTGACACAGGTCGGGAGTGAGTTCCAGGCTTTGGGGGAATTTGAACTAAAGGCACGTTCTCCATAGGATTTGAGATTTGTATGAAGCATGGGTAAACAGCTAGATTCCAAAAAGTAGGCGGCACGATGCTTAGCCTGATGGGGGAGTAGATCTGATAGGTAGGCTGGAGCCAAAGAATGAAGGGACCTAAAAGTCAGTGACTAAATCTTGAAGTCGATGCATTGCTTGACAGGCATACTAACAGCAACAGTAACATGGCAGAGGTTTCTTTCGTATAGACTATTTGTGTGTTTGTTTCTCCGTCTGTACTCTACAAAGCCACAAGGACTACGTGAATGCTATGATGGAGAATTTATATAGTGCACTCAAAACCTAAGCAGCTTTCACTGTTCAAATGGTAGCCGACAGACTTTATCTCACGCAACCAAGAGAAAACCCGAAGCACCGCTGAGTCAGGAGGGCAGTGGGAAAAGTGAGTAGCATGGAAGTAGCAGCCAAGGACAGTTGGAAAGGATGTGCCACAGTCGGCAGCATTTGAGTGTATGTCGTTGCATAAGAATTTTGGAAGTTCGTTCTGCAGGTCTAGGACCTGCACACTTCATATGTCAGCTACCACTAAATAGGTGATCTCTGCCACACACGAGTGCACAAGCTGCAAAACATCAAATAAAAAAATATGCGACTAAAATCAATAAAAAACTGCATATATATAAAAGCAATAAAATATAATTTGCTTGCAGTGGCTGTGTCTTTCTTATCTATCTCTCACAGTGGCTAGACGGCCCAGCTGTTGTTACTGCAATGCTTTTTGAATCAGTTACTCATTAATGACTCATCACACAAACACGTACGCTAGACCATCATGTATCGTAGCAGCTATTCGTTAACAGTTTTGCAAAATACCTTTTATACAATGGCTTGAAGGCTATAGCATGAGTTGAAAAGCA